>VXBR01003923.1:129398-146480 GCA_013400215.1 Cisticola juncidis | reverse complement strand
AAAAAAAAGGAAAAGAAACAAAACCCAAACCAAGCCCTACTTTTGCCCCTCTCAGCAGAAACATTTTCTGCATGCTTGGACTGAAGTCCCTGTTGGTTCTTCTGATAGAGTTTGCCAAGGGAAATGCACAGACATTAGCTCTGATGATCAAAAGGCCCAAGACAACATTTAGATATAGACAGATTATAGTTCGGCGTATTTTACTTTTCCAGTGTTTAGTTCTTCAGTGAAAATTGAACAGTCATGTATTAAGAAATTTCATTTCACATTTAGATTCAGTTCTTTCAGAACTTTATTAACTTTGAGACTAAAGCAAAAGCTTTGAATCAAATGTTCAGTAATAAGAGCTGAAAAGGCATTTGTTAAATAGTTAAAATTCTATTAAAATAAAAGGAACAATTTCACTTTTAGAAAAGAAAAATATCACAGAAATGATACTGTAAGACTATCCTAAAATATGTATTAAAATAATTCAAATTATAGTGAATTTTTTACAGCTAAAAGTATGTCATGGGTGGCATGGAACCTTATGGGGTTTTGCTTTTAACATTCTCTTAGTGAACTGCTTCCAAATATCCTAAAAACAACAGTTCTGAAAAAACAGGGTTTGTTGTGAATCCGTGATTGATTCTATAAGCTCCAGAAATAAATAAAAAATAATCTTGAATAAATATTTTCTTAAAAAATTGAGAAGTTAGACGCAGCAACAAAACCAAATGCAAATAAAAGCATTGCTTGCATTGCCAAGATTAGTCAGAATTAGTCAGACTTTGCCTTCTAAGAGGTGATTTTGGTAGCGGTGATAAATTCAACTAAAATGTGATGTATGCAAACTAGAATTGAATGAGCTGGATTACCTTCAAATTTGAATACATCTTATTTATTATTTCCTAGCATGCAAAAGCAAAGATAACATTTTAAAAGGCATGGGCAACATTACAATTTATTACTGCAGCTCAGCCACGACCTGCTGTACGAAGCAATTAGGCAGCTACAGAAAAGCCCTGCTTAATTACTTTAGGCTTTCTACTTTCTACTTTAGGCTCCTTCACAACTCCACTGCACAGTCTGAGATGCACCAGTCCCAAATTCTTCAGTCTGCACGGCAGAGACAACAACAATCACAGGGTTTGGTTTACAGTGGCACCTGCAGAGGGCTGCAGACAGGCTGACACAGCTGCTCTGAGGTGTGAACTGATCCTGTTTGTCAAAGCAGGTGCTAATGAAAAAGCAAAATGGTAACGATTTCAAAGTCAGCAGTAATTGCTCCTCTGCTGAACCCGACAGGAGGAAAAAGTCACTGGTGAATCTGCTGTTACTGAATGCAGCAGCAAGGAGAGATGCAGGGGAGAAGGTAACAGGATACTTCTACCAAAGGCTGCTGGAGCTGGCAGGAAGCAATGAATAATTTCCCATCTAGGGTTTAGAGTATTATTTATCTTATTCCAAGACACACATGAGAGGAACAGACAAATATATGGGACTGTCTGCTGGGGCATGACAGGACCAACAGAATCAATGAAACAAAGACCTAAAGGCAAAAAAAGCTACTTCCTCTTCTTATTTACAGTGCATTGCCTATGAAATTATGTTAGTACCGACCACCAAGGGCTAGAGAGAGCAGCCACCATCCAAAAAAGACACAGATCATAGAATCATAGGATGGTTTGGGCTGGCAGGGACCTCAAAGATCATCTAGTTCCAAACCAATGGGCAGAGACAGCTTTGACTAGACCAGGTTGCTCAGAGCTCCATCCAACACCTTCAGGGATGGGGCATCCACAGAAACCTACTCCAGTGCCTCACCACCCCCACAGTGACAAATTTCTTCTTAATATGTACTATAAACCCACCCTCCCTTAAGTTTGAAGGAATTATCTTTTGTTTTATAACTACCTACCCTCTTAAAAAGAATACAACACTCATGTAAAGTGAATGAAGCACAAAATGCTGGGCTTGCCCTGGTTCTCTACCAACTTAAATCCTGTTGCATTTCATTATTTTAAGCCTAGGAGTATTTAAGACATTTTGTTCTCCTGCTGTTCTGCCCATCCCTGGGAGCAGCCACAGCTCTCTCCTCCAGAACCTGGCGGGACACAGGGACAAGCCTGGTCCCCACCCAGCAGCATCCAGGAGGGTAGAAAACAAAGGTTGGACACTAAAAAAGAGGATTTCCAGCCCTTCCCACATAAACCATAGCCTGAGCAGCCTGTGGATAACAGGGCTGTCCACAAATTATCCATGTGGATAACTCTGATTGTTTTTCAAACGTACCCATCAGTTTTTGACAGTACCTTAATTGTTATTTTGAAATACCACTTACCCTCTAAGTTCTCAACTACTCTGTAATAAAATTCCCCATGAGGTGTTATCAACATTCAAATATCCCTCTGATTTAAATAACGTGCTTTTATAATACAGTGAGCACAACATCACATAATTTCACAAAATTTGTTGTAGATATTTTGAATTATTTGTAACTTTTTTTTGTTTGAGAAAGCAATTTGTGCAGGAGCTTCATCCTATAAGCAATATTCTTAGCTGAGATTACATAGTTCCTTTCAAACAATGTGTGGTAAATTGTTGATTATAGTCAATTAAAGGATACAATATGTGTTTTTATGCCACATAGCTCTTTCAGCCATAGGAAATGACTAGCAAATGCTATCAAACAACAAAACCTATGAAAACTTGTTAAAAGCAACAACATACCTTGCACACAATGGGTAAGCCATTGAGATTTCCCAAATCCAAACCATTCTGGCACCTGTGTACCCACAGTACAAGCCTTCATACTACAGAAGCTATTACAGAATTATTACAGAAAGCAGTGCTCTATTACCATTTTCAGCTAAAACAGTTGTCATTTTTTTCCTCTTCCCTTTTTGAGGCTTGATGTTACCTCATTAAAAAAAAAGGAAAAAAAGCTTTTCACATATCTAAAACTATTAAAAATCCAATCCACAAGTACAACGTTCCCACCTCTTTGCAGGGAAAAGAGAAAACAGATGGTGTCTTTTCCAGTGATAAACTAGGTAATCTGTATTCCCTTCTAGAGATGCCAGTCTTAGTCTTCCTGTATTTTATTCTATCTGGCACATCAGCTGCAATATCATCCTGTTTTCATCACCAGTTCTCCAGACAACCACCAACGTCTGGCACACTCCTTTGTGAATTAAATGCAAAATCAGATGGTTTAACCTGCCTTGTTCAGCTCTGTACTACAGCTCTGCAGAGAGCTTTCTGAAGAGATCTTGCACAGTGCATATTCTTAGTTTTATTAGTTTTAAAGTGAAGGGTTTAAACAAACTCTCCAGAAGATTTTACCACAATAAATGGAAATAAAGGAGAACAGGCTAATCAACCACGTTCAGTGAATAACTGATGGAGCAACAAAGAGCAACAATAATAAATCAAACAAACATCTGCATTAATTGATTCTGCCGAGTGCCTTTTCATTAATACCAGGTCATACTTCTAGAGAGTATGTCAATAAATATAAGCAACACACAGTCCTCAAGAAAGTGCAATCACTGCTGCTAACAAGCAGAACGTTCTAATGATAAACATTTGGATAAAAAGCCCCTCTCCACTGGAACAGGAATAATGACACTTGGTATCACTGTCTGTCTCTGATCTGCTCTGTATAATATTAAGCCAGGATGAGGCCCCAGGGCAGAAAGAGCTTGTGGTGGTCTCTGGAGGAAGCTCCAGTCTTTGCCATCCATGAGGAGCACTGGGCCTCCTCAAAAGCAAAGTGCCTAAAAAAGCCTAGACCAACTCCGAATCAGGGCACTGGCTTGAATCCAGAGCCAGGCAAGCTTCAAAACCAGGCAATCTCCTCAAAACCATGCTCTGTTTAAGTGAGCCTAGACCAACTCAGAGTCAGGGCTTAAATCCAGACTCAGTGGTGGAACCTCGCTCTGGCTGCCTGGAGCTCAATGCTGTGCCTGTACTCACTGCCTTCCTCCCTGAGCTTTTGAAAGGATTAGATAGCTAACATTTTAAAACCTCTGAAAGATTAAAAACTTCTAAAAGACTTGCAAAGTGACCTTGCAAGTTTGTTTACAAACTTCACTAAGTCGATTTGTTTATGTATACAGGTGTGACAAAGACATACTTCAGTCTTTGGAAATTAGGATGCATATTATATTTGTCCCCTCTAATATTGTAAATCTATAATACTACAACATACATAAAAAATACATAACCAGAACTCAATTTTCTGATCAAAATCTAATTTCATGCCCAGGTTTTTATTTGCTTATACTGGTACTACATTGGAATAAATATGCCCATAGACCAAGTAGCCTCACAGTTTGAAGTTAAAAAATATGAGGAAAAAAGTATATATGCAGATTTGCATCTATTTAATCACAAATAAAACCCATTGCATTTTCTTGCAGTCTGGAACTGTACCATGTTACCTTAATCATCAACAGAAGGCAAAAATCTATTTCACAAATGTTTCAAAAAGCACTCAAAATGTAGATTTCAATATGCTGACTAAAGCTGGCGCAAACTGCTAAGCAAATAAAACAACTGAACCTTTGTTATTGATAGAGAGCACTCAGACAGCCCCAGGGCTCAGCAGAATACTAAACAGAACTGGAACCAAAACCAACACCACTCCCAAGTGGTGCCGACCTCATTCTCAGGGTCTAGCACAAGATGGAAACTTCTGTTCTTCTACAAAGAGCTGATAAATGAGTTAGCATTCATGTTTTTTCCTAGCATTTTCTCCTCTAGGTTTTGTTAGCTATTTCACAGTAATGCATGTGTAACAAAACCCTCAGAATTACACCCCTGTAGCCCAAAAAGCCTCAGTGGATGCTAGACATCCATAGATCCCATCAGAGGTGACAGGGACACTTCCAGCTCCTTCTCAGTTGAGCAACAGAGCTATAAGAGATTCTCTCTTTCTGAGGCCACGTCTCATGCATAACCATGCTACATAAACTGCTTTAAAATTTAAAAAAAAAATTGCTACTGTTCAGAGAGATCAATTTTCCAATGTATTTCACCTCTAGTTCCACAAACAATTACGGCAGTGAAGGTTTCCCAGCCTATCGCTGCTGCTTCAAACATTCTTCCTAAATGAACAGCTTCAAAATCAATGCCAATGCTTTTCCAACAATGTGGGCTGTTTGGTGATGTCCAGAACAAGAAGTGTGAGCCAACTGGAAGCAGATATGAAAGAAGAAACAGCTGGCAAGGAAGATCTGCTATCTGCGTCTCACACATTTCCACAAAATGGAAAAAAAACAAAAAAACAAATCTTGCCTCTCATCAGCTGTTGGAAGCAACAAAACCACATTGAACACTGCTAAAGAATTATACAGATTCTTGTTACTCTACAACTTTCAACACTACAACTTGTTAAAAAAATTCTTTCACATAGAAATAAGAACACAAGTAATTTTTCAACATTTATGTGATAAATTCCTAACAAAGATGGGTTGATTCTCTGATTCAAAGAGGTTAAAAATAAAGGGAACCCAGAATGCTCAAACTTTTGTGGAGTTCCATGAAAGCAAACAAGTAGCCTGGAAAACATTCCTTAAACATAACTAAGAAAACGACCAGCAAGAAGCACCTGCTTCCATCAGGCAAAGCACATTGTCAGTGCGTGTGCAGGCTATTCCAGCTGAAAACAAAGTAGAATTGCATTTAAATACATATTAAGGTCTTCTTCTTGAAGATCAATGAAGATATACTAATTTATATGATACTTTTTATATGATAGTTAAGCCTACAAAGTAAGTTATTTTTCCCAATTCTAAATACAAATTTTAGAAATACGTAGTAAAATAGAAAAAAGTGTTAGAACAGTGCCTGTTCACACTAACACAGTTGAAGTGGGGGGAGGATATTTTAGCAATACAATTTTAAAGACACGTAAATTTGTAAACGACAAATGACTATTTCCAAAAGCAGTTCATTAGTTGTTGAGGTGATCTGAATAACATACTAAGAAAGTCAATCTATTTCTCCAAGAATTTAGCTCTAAGTATGTCATGTAACCCTCAGACCACGTTTATTCTGGTATAAGAAGTGTTTATATTTCACTTACAGAAATATCAGATTTTTGAGATCTGAAGATTGCTTAGTTGCTGCTGTATGTGCACAAAATTGGTTTCACTCCCAGGAGTATTCAATACTATTGTATTTCCCATTATTTATTTGTGATTGGATTTATTACTTGAAGATTCTGCAAAAAAATTACCATGGGTGCTTTAGGAGTAATAATTTAGCTCCATCACTATCCAGTATTAGCTCAAATGCTCACATTTAAAGATGCAATATTTAAGCAATGTACCCTTTAGAACACCATGTCAGATCCAAAGAAATTAAGAAGAAAACACATAAACATCTAATCTGTCATTTTATGGCTATTCCTCACTGCAGCATTTACCAGTTGCCTGCTCTAACTAACTTAAAAATTTCCAGCTTAGCTGCAGAGTTGGGGCTCCTGGGCTGCTCCAGCTGCCCTCACCCTCCTTTGCCACCCTCTTACACAGCTTATGCATATTTGGTTTGCTGTTGATTATTCCTCTTCCTTTCAGGCTTTTGTTTTTCCCCCTACCTGACTGGTTCCAAGTTTCTCTAAGTATGTTATCCATCTTCCAAATTCTCCTTGTGAGATCTACTTGGGCTCCACTTCCTTGAAGCTGAAGCTCACGGGGGTACTTCTGCAGCATTTCTAATCCCTCTGTGGACCCTGCAGATTTTTCTTTTTTCTAAACTTCCAAGTATCTCCATCTCCTAGCAGATTTGTATTACACATTAATTTTAGTAGCATGTTGTTAAACACTCTCTCCCAGATCATTAATAAAGACATTAAAAATGACTGGTTCCAGCAGTGATCCCTGTGGTACCCTCAAGACACCCTTTGTTTGTAGTGTTTGAGCCAGCTTTTAATCCACATGACAGTGCTCTTATCCAAGCCAATTTGAATTAATTTTGCAAGTCAGGCTTACCAAAGCACCAGCCAACCTTTTGCAAAATTCCAAAATGACTAAACTGATTTCATCCATGTTCCCCTCCCCCAAATTTTGTAGGCTTTTGAATCAACTAAAACAGTTAAGCTTTAATCACCAAATAAATTGAAAGCTACATGCTATGTATTTGTTCTATCATATCCTTTGGAATCTGTATACAATTTTTAGTACTACATCTGATTTTTTTCCTGGTATTTTACATTTCCTTCATAGCTTCTCATATTTTAGAAGTGATAGGCAGTGCTGTAGCAGACACTGCCTTGCCAAGTAGTGATCTGATGACTAAAACGTGGTAAGGAGTATAGCCTCAGGCTCTACAGAGAAAGCAAAAGTAGGTTTATCTAGGAAATTAATCTGTATGACCATTGACAGGATTTCAGAATAAGTTGTAGGATACTGCAGTGCTGTAGAAATGGAGTGCAGACCAAACTAATCCATTTTCAACATAAACAAAATCCAGCCTTCAGGACAGAAATTGTAAAGGTAAATATCACAAGTCATAGTATATGTCAAGTGCTGGGTAAATAGTAAATAAGGAATATCTGCACTTTCCTATGTGACTGTACATGTAGTTAAAGGCATTTTCAAGTTATTCAATTCCTTGCTTTTTATGTGCAATCATGAATTAGCTTACCAGATTTTAACTTACTAATTTTCTTTATTTCTAATTATTCTTATTATTCTTTATTTATTTATATTTCTTTATTCTCAAATTGAGAAAAATGCTTTTTCTCAATTTGCCTTGTCAAATAGTCATACTTAAAACTGATTTCAGTATCCCAGGCAAGTGATCTCCTATATATGGTAACTTGTGTAGGATTTTGTGAGCATATACCTCGACCCATAGTAGTAAAATGGATCTCTGAAGATTTTCGGTTGACTTCACTTTATTGTCATGTTTATAAAATAGTACATCTAAAAAGTAGTGATAAGAGTCATAATTTATCAACATCTTCAAGAATATAAGAGTTTTCCTATTCTGAACGCCTTCTTCCTAAAATTCTTCAAAAATAAATTTCTAAACTTTGATGTTACTACATTATGCAAAATCACCATGAATTTGGATGGCTGCAAACAGGGAGCATTCAGTAGCTCCAAACACATTTTAATTTTATACAGCATTCTAAGAACCACAAGAATCAGATATAAAACTCCCGTCTTACAATGATGGGCTATGAAGATGTAATAAGAGTCAGTCCAATAAAGCAAAGGTCTGATATTATCTTGATACACATAGGACTCTCTCTATAAGAATTAACAAAATAATGGACACGAAATACAACTAGTTTCATTAAAAGCAACATGTTTTCTTTTTCAATGTGGAAGCAGCCAGTAGGTTTTTCAGTGCTGTGGAAGTTAAGAGATGTGTGAGGAGGCATGATACAGAAATGTTTAGTTCTGTGCTACTGGAGTCAACACACTTGATGAAGAACTATGTAAACCCTTCTTTATTAAGTGTTTCCTTATCATCAGCACACTCAGTAGCCCATTATGAAGAAATTATACTTCATTTTGAAGGCTGAAGATTCTGAGCTTACTCAATTTTATTAAGTGCCTACAAATATCCCTTTTTTAATTGATTCCAAGGTTCTTCTCAATTACTGCCTGCTTAAGACTCTTATTCTAAGAATTTTTCTGTTAAAAGAAGGGAAAAAATGAGTTCACAACTTCTGCTTATCTGTGAGTTTCTGCTGGATAACAAGCACTGATGTGTTGCTGGCAAACATCTGATCTGCAGATCACTTCCTGTATTTCTGGGTTAAGAGGATGAAGAGAGACCACTTCACTTACTGCAAAGAATGTACACCTTGTAATTCTACTATTTTGCTCTTGTAGTTAGAATTTCATTTTGTGCTTTTATACTGCCAGCTACACCCATTGGCATATGCATATACATTCTCCATCACTAACACCTAACCAGATTATTTTGATTTCGGTGCTCTCTGTGGGAATTTGATCCTATCCCTTCCTCCTGTAGTGCATTCCTCATTTTCTCATCCTATTCCAAGCCTACACTGCAAGATTGTGACACCAGCTATTCATAGCCATGATGTTGCACAAACATTTCATATAAAGTCAAGCAGAAATAGATGGAATCAGCACCACAGGACCAGCACTGTGCTCTCAAGGGAATGGCAGCTCTCCTGGTCTTGTTTTTAACAGATCTCCTGGGCCTGATGGCTGTGCTACACCTGAAAGGAGGAACTTGTGTGGGCTGAGAGGT
The DNA here is from genome assembly GCA_013400215.1 of Cisticola juncidis. Taxonomy (NCBI): domain Eukaryota; kingdom Metazoa; phylum Chordata; class Aves; order Passeriformes; family Cisticolidae; genus Cisticola; species Cisticola juncidis. The sequence goes on along the minus strand of VXBR01003923.1, from coordinate 137,255 downwards.
GAGAAGAACAGGATATTCTACATCTTGGAGATTCTCCATGACTACAGGCACAGGCATCTTTTCCACTCACAGAAATGGAGGAAATGAGAAGCTGCCCCTTTTTCATTCTCCAGAGCTTGAGTCTGATGAATCTGAATCTCACATGCACATCTATCTTTCCCTCCAACAAAATTAAGTAAATTCAGAGTCCTTATTATCAAAAGTTCCTTTTGTTCTCTTTCTTTCTTTCTCAGGTTATTCTGTATCAGAAGTATATTCCTGCACACACTTAAAAGCAGATATTGCATTACAAAGCATATCATCCACTGCTCACACTTACTAAGCATTCTTACAGAGGTTTCATGTTCAAATATCAGGGATTTTTGTCCAGCCATTTATATAGGTACAAACTCCTTAAAGTGTCCGCTGGGGACATCTGTCTTCCCAATTTCATCATTTCAAGTGAATATAATACCCGTGTCCCCAGGTAAAAGTCATGATGCAATTCTATCAGACAGTTGCTGTACTTTGCACAGTGTGGGTGTGAGAGCTAATTTTGTCCTTAGATTCAGAAGCTTCATTAACAGTCTTAACACATTCACTGCAGCTTTCTAAATCCTTTCAGGCTTTAACACTTAAGCTACTGAAAAAAAAAAAGAAAAAAGGAAGTTCATATACAGAAATTGTTATTTTTCCTAACCCAGATAAAGCAGATCTTTTTATAATGCTAAATGCCACATTACAGCTCATCATTCCACTGAAATGAAATTTGTGGGAAATAAATCATAGCTAGTAAAGGCTGTAAATCACTATTTGGGGCAATTTATCCTGGTATAAAAAAAATGTGAAACTCTGAATTGAGATGCATGGAGAAATAGAATGAAAATTATGTGTCTATTATACGCAGGCATGTGAACATCAACATAATGCATATTCCACCACTTTGCTGTTATGCCTTCATATTCTAAAGATTTCATCCTGTGACAGTATATTGGCTACAAAATTCAATAATTAAAGTACATTAAAAAAGGAAAAACACCCTTTTTCTTCCCTTAGGTGTTTTTTCTAGCTTTAATGTTTCATACAGCAGGGTAAATTCTAGCCATTTTCTGGAAAAAAAAAATTAAATTTGGAGAAAAACCAGCCCTGGAACTGTCTGCAATACTTTTTTTTTTCCAGTATATGTCACTCACAGGATGAGGGAAAAAAAAAAATTAGTCCTCTTTGTAGGTCATGCAAAGCTTCCATGCACAAAAAATAATTTCATCAACTAATACATGCTGCATGATAGAACCTGTCTGTATTATACTTAATTCCTTTAAAACTGTCCATGATATCATATTATAATACAGATAATCAAACTTTTACATGCTGCTGTTTTGGAGCTAGGAGGATTAAAATTCTGCATCTTCATATTACAGAATCCAGCTATAATTCAAATTAATGTGAAAAGTTACAGCTATATTTCCAACTTCAGTAAAAAGGGGAAGAAGCTTTACTGTTATCCTGATATTACATTTCTGTTCCTTTTTATGCTCACTAATGCTAACCAAAGGCTGCTTCTTTTTGATTCTGACTTTGTGACTGAAGTACTACAAGAAATTTTAAATTATGGATGGACTTCATTGCAGTTAGCCTTGCTCCACACAAAATTACTTCCAACAGCTGCAAAACACAACTTTATTTCTAGCAGCAATGAGGAATGGTTGGTGGAGGAGTAATTTGAGGGAATTTTGCTTTTCACAAACAGGTATTTATCTGGGTGGGCGTCTCCCAAGAGCAACTCCTGCTGTATTCAGGCTGAGGCCTTTTATGGAACAAAGGGACCCAAACTGGCTGAAGAACCAAGGTCCTTCACTGGACTGCACTACACAAACATTTTCTAGGTGCTCCCACATTATTCCTAGGGAGCAGCAGCAAAATGCAAAAGCAATTCAAGATGAAAGCTAATTTCTGTCAGAATCCAAATGCCCTTTATTACAGTGAATCACACCCTCTCATAGGCTTCATTTATCAATATACTGAGAAAAGAAGAATTTGTCCCTTTGTACTAACTACAGGTATCTTGGGGATGGAAAAAACCCTAGTGGATCCAAAGCTGAAGCAACAAAAACAAGGCAAAAAGTACTGGCCTTGATTCTTTTTTGTCCAGATTCTTTTTTGTAAAATAAGCAAAACTATGAGACAGAAGAGAGAAAGGAGACATAAGAGACATTCATTTTCCAAGACCACGGGAACAAAACCAGTCTGGAGTGAAACTTGCACAGGAAAAAGGAAAAATGCTTCATTTCCCTCCTAGTCTTAAGGATTTCTGAATCAGTAAGTCTTCATTATCTATTGCCCTCTAAATTTAATGATGATCTATACTGACTTCTGTCCTGCAAAGTTGGAATAAATGTTTCTCCCTACTCCCTGAGAACCAGGTATCTGGAAGCACCTGTTATATGTGATCTGACAGTTTTGGGGATGCATGTCTAGTTCATGTGGAGGGGTTTTATTTCACTGATGGCACATTTCAGCTCAGGAAACAGCTCTTCATATTCTCTTAATCACCTAAATTGTCTAAATGCTATTTTTGCCCGGATCTCAGGTTTTCTTCTGTCTCATTTTCTTATCCCCCTCTCTAGACAAGTGATAATTTGCTTTGGATGAAAGCTATTATATCCATATAACATGAATTTCATTTGAGAAACTAATCTTTGCTTAGAGAGATTACTATTTTAATGTATGTAATAAAACAAAAAAAAAACCTTGAATGGGTCTTACACTTATTCACTGAAATTAAGTATATTGCCAAAATAAAAGCAATTTTTATTGACATTGAAATTAGACTTACAAATGCATTCTGTATTTTTAATTTTATCATTTGTTAGGTTTTTAGTTTCTAAAAATACAGTACCAATTACTGAGTAAACATTCTGTAAAAAAATAACTTCTCTTTCTGGGATGAATTACTGCCCTCTAGGTAGGGCATACATGAATATGAATGTAACAATACCTTTTGTGACTCCTTTCTCATATTAAGGAAAAGAAAGAATTTCAGACAAGTTGATAGTTCTTACATAAACAAAGCAGGGAACATGAACAACAGACACACTACCACTTCTGGAAAAGCTGTCTGTACTAAAACTCTCTACTTTATATTCTTGAATGACAGTATTTTAAGGTTCTTTTCAAGTTTTGAGAAACATTTTTAACACTGTTTCTTATGGCAGTCTACAAACATTTTTAAACCTTTCCCTGTCTCTGCTGCTCTCTGCCAACGGGAAGGATAAGCTCCAATAAGAAAAGCAAACTGTCAGCAGTCTGTTTCAAAAGGGTTTTCTTGCTCTAAAACACCTTGTGGGCAGAAGAATTAATCTCAAGGCTAGGAGCTACATTGTGTTTTGGTTACCATAAGCTTAGGAAAACATGACAAGTGAATGGCCAAGTGACAGGTCTGCAGTGGGAGCTTTGGGTTCTCCACGAGGAAGGATGGGGGTCTATCACCAGACAGCAGCACTGCAAACTCACCTGCTTTCCTCCAGCTTGCAGAGAAAGGGGGAAAGCAAACTCTCAATAGAGGCTTCAGCTTTGTTGCACAACAGCAGCAGATCTCAGCTACTGGAAAGGCATTTATTTGTAGTCCCAAAGTGTTGGAGAAAAGAAACACTGTTTAAGTAAGTGGATTCAGAGCTATTTTTCGCCATGAAGGACAGCTTTAGTTTCACGTGGTAGACTGAGGAGCCAGAGCACAGGAAGGCAAAAGTTCTCAGGTGTTGGTACAAAACTGACAGAGGTCACAAAGGTTTGAATCTGACTCAGCAAAGGCTGCTCTCCCTTAAGAACTGCAGAATAAACACAGCATTAATTCCACAGAACTCACACTGACTTGGCATTGGGAAAGGTGGATCCATGTGGTCATCTGGATGGCTTGGCACAGACTTGGACCACCTGCTAGCTGGCGGGAGACTTTCCAGTCTTATTGGTGTGGACTTCTAAGGAGCTTCAATCAATCTGGACAACTTTCTACCCTTTCCCTCCCTCTTCTGCAGAAGATAAATCACGTTTAGCAGCTCTTCTCAGAAAGGGTTGATTCTTTGCCAAAGGTTCAGCAATATTGAGGGCAAAAGCAATATTGCTTTCTGTTAGTTGTTGTGAAAAGCCATCTTCACTTGAAAGCTTTTCTAGCGAGAGGGCAATGAGCATGGCTGTATTCCCACTGAACTCTCCAGACAGAAAGTGCTCTGGGAAGTGCTGTGTAATCATAGAATATTAGAGGATGAAATTCCACTCCAGTGGATCACTACATAGGAAGACATATGTTATATCAGGTCATCCTCTAAAAGACAGGCTTAGCTCCCTCAGTGTTCACAGTAATTGGTGTCAAGCACTACCATGAATAAGAATAAAGAAAATAATATATAATCAGTCAGCATGTATAGTAACTACAATCTCTGGAGATGAATCTTCTAGCAATTTTTGCTCATCAGAAAAACAAGAGTAGCAAATCTTTTAAAAAGGATTTTTGGAATAATCAAATAAGAATAAACACTGAAGTTAAAACAAATATGAAGATTCAATTTATGGTCAAGATGTTTATAGAAACATATCTATAATCACTGTAAAGCAAAATGACAGAATACCAGTTCAGAGTAAGACACTCTAAGAGCAAGTAAAGGTTTTATAGAAAAATAAAAGCAGAAATAATATCAATATGAGACAGCCCAAACTTTATCTGTAAAACAGGAAGAGAGAAGTTCAACATCATTATAGATATAGAATCTATATCTATAATGATGTTATATGTTACTCATATCTACAGAATCATAGAATCCCTGATTTGGAAGGGATCCACAGGGATCAAAGTCAAACTCCTGCCTCTGCACAGGACACCCCAGCAATCACACCACACCACTGAGGGCATTGTCCCAAACACTTCCTGAAGACAGGCTGATGCTGTGACCAGTGCCCTGGGGAGCCTGTTCCAGAGCCCAGTCACCCTCTGTACAAAGAACCTTATCCTAACATGCAACCTAGACCTCTCCTGACACAGATTCACACTCTTCTCATGTGCCCTGTCACTGGTGTCCCCTCAGTCTCCTCCAGGACGAACAGAACAAGTGACCTCAGTTGCTCCTCATACTGCTTCCCCTCTAGACCCTTCACTGTATCTTCGTTGCTCTCCTTTGGACACTCTCCCATAGATTTATATCCTTATACTGTGGCACCCAAAACTGCCCCCAGGACTGGAGGTGAGGCTGCCTCAGCCCAGAGCAGAGCAGGACAATCCCCTCCCTTGCCTGGCTGGCCGTGCTGGGCCTGGTGTCCCCCAGGACAGGGATGGATGGATGGATTCCCAGGTCTCTTTCCTGTGCTCTCCAGCCTCTCATTCCCCAGGGCATCCATACATCCAGGGCTGTCCCATCTCGGTGCAGAATGCAGCACTCACCCTTGTTGAGCTTGCCAAGGCTGGTGACTGCCCAGCCATGTGATTTGTCTCTCTGCAGGGGACTCCTGTCCTCTAGGGAGTCAGCAGCTCCTCCCAATTCAGTGTTATCAGCAGAGTTTCTTAGAACACCTTTGGGTCCTGTGTCCAAGTTGTTTATGAAGGCGTTGAAGAGCACAGAGATGCTGAAGAGGATGGAGCCCTTGAAACCCCCCTGGTGACAGGTCACCAGTCTGATGTCACCCCAGCCACTGTAACTCTGTGTGCCTGAGCCCTCAACTCAAGTTAGAAAAGACCAAAATTAAACTAAGTAAAAGTAAAGATACTCATTCAAAAAAGTTAGATAAAGTTAGTAATTTTGGTGAAGCAACACTAATGATGATTTAGAGGAGAATGAAGAGCCAAGAAGAGCAAAACTGAGACTAACAAGAGAAAATAAAGAATCCTCAAGTAATATCAAGAGGGTTTTTTATAATTAACTACAAGAAAATCCTCAGCTTTCTATTGTAATTAAAATTTGAGAACTAAGAGGATTCAATTTGAGTATCTCTATAACTATGCAAGAATGATATATGAGGGAAAACAGCATTTAAAAGTCAATCAAAGAGGATAAGAAACAAAAAATGCCAATTTATCCTTCAAATACTCCACAGCTCCAGACTTCTAAACTCCAGTTATTCATTGCAAACTCAAGTTATCATGTGACATCTGATTATACATAACCAATGTAACCCTTGCACCTATCACCACATGGCAGTGACCCTTTGACATTCCCACACTGATGGAGATTAGTCTTTGAATTGGTATTCACTCCTGGTATGCCTATTAAAAAACAACACAAAAAAAACCCCAAACTACACACACAAAAAAAACCCCAAACCATTGAAACAACAACAAAAACCCTCCTATGATCACATAACTTTTATTTCTTTGCAGCTACCCCTCACAGTGCCAAATATTCAGATAAAGTGAAAACTCATTCATGGCAGTGAGAAACTAAAAGAGAGTGGAACGACTGACATTTAAAATGCTACAGTGAAGATGGCAGCACAGCATTAGTGGTACCTCAAAATACCATCAACAAGTGAACAGTTCTTGTGGTGAGGAATAACACCTGCCATATCCTCTCAGGCATAAAACCAGCCTAGTATTCAAACACAGCCTGGGTTAATCTGAGGGCTGGAGTTGCTCTCCTTCCAAGACAAGATAAGAGAGTTGGGGCTGCTCAGCCTGGAGAAGAGATGTTCCAGGGAGGCACCTTCCATTATCTCAAGGGACCTACAAGAGAGTTTAGGGAGGGGCTTTTTGCAAGATTATGTCTTGACAGGACAAGGAGAAAGGGCTTTAAACTGCAAGAGAATAGGCTTGGATTAGATATTAGGAGGAGATTCTTTACTGTGAGGGTGGTGAGGCTCTGGAGAAGTTGCCTTGAGAAGCTGTGGCTGCCTCATCCCTGGAAGTGCTCAAGGCCAGGTTGGATGGGGTTTGGAGCAACCTGGTCTAGTGGAAGGTGTCCTTGCTGATGGCAAGGTGAGTCAAAACAAGATGGCCTTAAGGTCCCTTCCAAGCCAATTCCAAAGCTCCCTCCCAAACCATTCTGTGATTCTTTGATCTGTCCTTAATCACACCAGTGTCTTTTGACCCTTCTGTCCTTCAGTTTTCAATATCGGTTGTGTAGTACCCCTCCAGAATTTGAATTGTTCAAATAAGCATCTGTAAAACCTCTAGAAATCGTTTGATGTGAGTGGGTGTGCCACAGCAGTTCAGTAAGAAGCAGTTTTTAAAAATATTACTAGAAATCCTGTGAATCAAATACTCATAACCTTTACTGCTAGTCACAATTTTCAAGATTTCACTAATCAAAATACTTTACTTACAAAATTAATTATTTCAAGCCACAGCCTACAAGGCAGAAAATCAAGAGGAATGAAGGCTCATACAATAGGAATGGATAGTAACACAAACAGAACAATGAGTGACCCTGCTAACAGGGTCTCAGACCCTGCTAACAATACCTGGTGTAATCCTGGGGTTGTGTGTGACCACCCACTCACCATTGCTACCTGGCTGTGCTTTATAAACATCACTTCTGTCAGGAATCATCTCAGAGGCCTCAAGCCTGAGACTACTTTTTGCCATATAAATCAAATATTTCCATCAAATCTCTCATAACAGAAATTCAACCTGCATGCTCATAGGATTTATTTTGTTGTATTTTTCTTAAATGTCGTTCCAGTACTGCTTCCAAAAACAGACAACTCTTTAAGTTGCCTTCATTAAAAAAAACTAAGTAATTTATACTAAAGAAAGAGCTAATACATGTGTGGTTTACACCTTAGCTTAACATGTGGTAACTTTTCTTGGCTTGATCTGTTTATTCACTTTTTTTTTTTAATTTTACAATAAGACAAAGCCATAGATGACCAAAAAAAAAAAAAAACCCAACCAAA
>VXBR01003923.1:92873-129325 GCA_013400215.1 Cisticola juncidis | reverse complement strand
AAAAAAAACCCAAAAAACCAAAAAAACACCACAAAAAACAAAACAAAACCCAAAACTAACAAACAAACAAACAACCAACCCCAAAGAGATGTGCTACCTAAAGTTTTCATGTGAGCACAAGAACCAACGGAGCATTTGGCACATCAAGTTAAAGAAGTTCTGCTCTGCCCTTGTGTCTTCTCCACACCCACCAGGACAGCAACTAAATCACAAGGCCTCCATAGGACTGGCCAAGAGATAACCCACAACATCCCAAACTGAAGGAGTGAAGGAACATGAGAAACTTTACACATTGTCTTACATGAGGAACAAAGAGTGATGTAATTTCTGTCGGGAAGGATTCTGCAGGTTACGTACTGATAAAACGCTCGTTTCAGATCTTTAAAGGTGAAAGTACATGCTCTGGAACAAATTCAGAACTCAGCTTTGAAAGTTACTCCATGAAAATGATTGGTCGCTGGATACAAGATCCATGCACAGGAGTCCTAAGGGCCCTAAAAAATATAACTTACAAATTCTTGATTTCAAAACTGCTGAAGCACCTGATGCAGAAAGTATGGAATGAAAATACCATCTATCAGCATAAGTTTCTGGATGCTAATGTATTTTTGCATTATTCAGGATCCCACTAGAGATGTTCACTGCAGTAGCAGTATTAGTTACACAGAAGGATATTCTTTCCACTCTAAATTAATTTGCAAGTGTAAGTATATGGAATGTGGACAAATTGTCTCTCGAACAGAGAAACAAATGAATTGGAGTAACTGTCCTCTGGTTTCCTGTGACACATGCTTTTCCACACAAAGTTTGTCCTAGTTACAACACTTTCTTTTCATCTCTACATTTTAATGACACAACTGAAACCAATCATTGTGCTCTCTGTTGCCATAGACAGAGAGATGTATCTGACACAGCTTGAATTGATATTACAACATACTTTGGGTAAATTATCTACTCAGGAATGACAGAAATCCTGCCAATTAAACAAAGTTATTCTGACCTCTTAAGTGTCATCAGACTATTATTAGAATCATTGACACACTGGATTTGAATATTTGAGATTTAGAAGGCTTAAGCATGTGTTCTGCTCCTAGAACACCTTGGTATACAGCTTCAGTCCTTCATAAATCCAAGTGGTTTCAAAAGGCAAAGATCATAGTGCAAACTGCATGGACTTGCCACAGGATACTTAACTTCCAGTCATTAGCATTTTTATCACCCATAGTGCCCCAGTAAAGCATTACCACTGTCAGCATGGGTTTTGCTTCTGGGCAGCATTTCTCTCCAAACACAGCTTTTTCAAATTCTGAACATCCTCTCTGTGCTACTATTAAACCATTTTGCAATAGCAATATTTCTGAACAAAGCACTCTTATCATTGAGTAACCCACATTGCTGAGGGTTAGATGACCTTGGTGGTGCTGCAACATTTGTAATTCTCCAGCACAATCAATTATTTCATGATAATGTCTTTTGTCAGAGAATATTGTAAGGCAATGGGGACTGGATTTTTTTTTCTCTCCTGTGAAAGAAAAGATCTGCTTTGACTGGTATGCAGAAATGTTCATACATGGGTCACTGACTGACAAGAGAATTGTAAATTACTCAGTAATAAAAAATAATAGTAGACATTTATATAGCATTGTACCTCACACACAATGACCTCCAGGCTCATTATAAATAAGTATTATTTGTCAAAAGTAAATTGCAGTGACCATCATATCATATCACCAACAGTTTTTATTCTAAAATGGGCCAGGAAGGAAATCTTAGATTTCAAATATTATCAAGCAGTTAGCCCAGCATATCAGAGCAGCTGTACTAACCATGCTCTAAATAAAATACAGATAACAAGTTAAAAACATATATAAAAGAATAGGTGTCATCAATTAAAATTTTGGGCAAGAATCTTGTGTCTCAAACTTCAAAAATTATTAACAGGGAGGAAAAAAGTTGCATGCTAAAAGGCAGGCATCACCTAGTGTATTTAAATTTTTTCTCGGGTCCCATACACAATCACAGCCATGAAATGACAAAAACAACGACAAAACAGAAATCACAGTGGTGAAACAACAATCCCCCCAAATTGGGGCATCCTGACCACATATATCAAAGAATGAAAAAAAAAATCTTGTGTGTAAACATTTCCTGAATTAAAGAATATTATTCCATAGAATTTGGAAAGTATCCAGAAGTGAGAGCAACTGAACACTGACCTGGACTAGATGAAGCATTCCTGTTCCAACTTTTGCCCTTACTTCTACTGACAGGAGTGTCTACAAGCCAAAGAATGCTAAGGACTTTGGCAACTCTCTGACCATGGAGAAGATGATAGACTAAACTGGAAGGGACATTCAGAAGTTACCTGGTCCAAAGCCACTCTCACAGGGGTGAGCGCAGTCATGTCAGGAAGTGAGAGGGCTCTGTCTTGAAATAAACCAAATGCACTGTCCTTTCCTGCAAACAGCTGTTTGTAGCCTTCAGAGTAGCAAACACTCACATTAAAAATGGAAATTAAAAGAAGAAATATTTCAACAGAAGCTAATATTTTATAACATCCAATCTAAAAATCTTCAGTGCGATGAAATACATCATCTCACAAGTAGGGCACGATACCAATCGACACTAAGCCATCCCAGTAAACATGTCACAATAAACTGCAGTGAAAGAAGATGATACATATAAAGTGATGGATGACTGCACTGGGGAATAAACCATTTTTCAAAGTATTGCTATAGTTAAAAGACAGTAACATCTGAGAATAATAATGACTAATTAGCAATATCTGCAGCACACTTTATGTTTAACTGGCATGCTTGAGGAGGGTTAATTCCTAAACCTTTAATATATCTTATATCACTGAAGATGATCAAGGGCCTTACACATAAAATGCTACGGAGAAGGGCATAAATAAAATATATAAAGAATCATCTTCCTATGTTCTAAAGACATATTTTACTTGAGGTTGCAAAAAAACACTTTCTACTATAGCCTTCCAGATATTTAGGCAATAGGACACAATATCTGACTTTATATATCTATTTGCATGTGTGTGCACTCAGATGCACCAACAGCACAAGGAGCTGTTAAACTTTCCTCCAAACACTGCATGAAGAAATGGAATAAACCCCTGTAGCTCAGGTTTATTTTCTTGCTGTAAATCAACTTGAAGTTTCACACAACCTAATAAAAAATGATGAGTAATTGTCATAAATTTATCACGTGCTATTTAATCCAAAGTAAAAAAACCCAGCATATAGGTTTATAAAATTAAAAAGGAAAACTTCAGACACAAAGTCAATGGATTTCAGAAATCTGGCTTTTCCTCTAAGGATGCTGCCTAACAGAGAAGAGGCAGTATCCACTCCCTACACCACTTAGACCCATGCAAATCCAACCACTTCTGTAAAACAAAACTGAGTGGCAATCAATCTCTAAAGAATAGCATAGGAAAACTATCCAGCTACTAAAACCCTGAGTTGCTTCAAAAATCTACTGGGCTTTTGTTCTGTTCTAGAAAAAGGAACTCTCTCCAGAGACCACAGAAGAGTGGGTGACTGGTAACCAAGGCTGGACTGCTTCAACTGAATCAGAATCTCTTCATCTACAGATATAACTCTGAACGCTTCATTTCTACCATAATAGGAGAGACAAATTAAAAAACAACCAAGTCCTAAACTTGTTACTCTTAAACTTAGATTCCACTTTTTATACATTAACAACGTTTTTCCATACGGATAGGTGATAAACTTCCTCCACAGTCAAGTTTTCAACATCATCAGGTCTGTCTATATTGTGACAAAGTCAGTCAAAGTTTCTGTCATCATAAAATGAAAACCAAGACGACTTTTTTATTTGTGGTAGATTCAGGGAAGGTGGAATCCATTCCAGAAGGGAACAAAATTAATACTGATCAAAGATTTCTCAGGTCATCTATAAATACTGCAGTAAAAAGTAGCATCAAATTCAAACAGAGAAAAACATACAACTGATTTCAAGGAATGTAACAAGAACCAAGATACCTTTGCATGCAAGCAGTAAAATGAGTTCCACCTGGGTTTCCTCCAACCCAAGTGAAATATATGTAGAAACAGAAGCCATGTATCAAATCAGCTGGTTATAAACAGAAAACAAATTGACAGAGAAAAATCCTGGCAAAGACTCAATAGTGAAATAATACAGAAACATAGAAAACTTTAAAAAAGAATTTAAAAAACTCTTAGTTATTAGAGCAAAGAGATTACACAATATTAAAACTTTTCTTTAACTTTCAAGACAAAAAAAAGAAGGCAAAGATTAGGCAATGAGATACTCTCTTTTAACATTAACATCATGATAGAGTACATATTTACAAATTTTATTGTGTATTACTTTTTACTGATCCATGGTATGTTCATAATACACCACTTCATTATCAGAAGAGTATTATCTCTTTTGTGACTGAAATTTCTGCAAACACACTTCAATTACAAATAGGCAGCAATAAACCTGGGTTACCTTCAAACTCACTTTTCATATCAGTAATATGCAGGTAATGCATCTCACCACAAAGTGAGTCATGCATCAGCCTTGCTCTCAACTTATGTGAAAAACTGAACTGTAGAAATCAAAGGATGATCAAACCATTTTCTTCTCCAACAGCCCCAATAAAAGATTTGCATGCCTTAGGTTCTTGTTAGGTGAGCTATTCAGACTTAGACTTCTGAATGCATCATTTAAAGGAAAACAATTTACCAGTCTTACTTACTCCCTTCTCAAAATGTTTTGAATGAATTGCCATTGAATGGAATTCTATTCCAGCATCCAAACCCTGCAGTCCATCCTAGCTTCTCAAACCTCCCCCTGAGCCCTGAAATTCTTCACCACCTTGGTTCTGCACACAAACTGGACTGCACATGCATCCAAAGTAGTTTTCTTTCAATGACTTTTTTATGCATTTCCCAAATATTTCATTCTCCTTACCTATTTTTGCCTTGAGAGCATTACTTTACATTTCTAGAAATATCTCTATTCTCATTCATCAATGCATTCTTAAAATAGTTCTCCTACAGGTAGTAACATCAAAATTAAAAAAAAACTTCTCTATCATACACCTTTTTTGTTTTGTTCATAAACTTTCATAACAGGATAAAATCTTAAAATATCTTTCAAAACCGCAGCATTAATATACTTCTAAAAGGCATTTACGAGTTCCATGTAAATGCATAGTAATGAAAAATAAGATGTTGCTCAGCACTGAAACACAAAGAGAGAGATAACATTGATGTGAATCATTTTAATTAGATGCATCAGCAGTTAAATAACATGGACAGCCTATAGCTATTTAAACTTCTTCAGTGAATACTTTAACAGTGATAAGAACCTGGATGCACTGTGTTTTCATCCTAAGTTTTCTAAACTAACAACAAATAAAATTCATGCCAGGTCTGGAAAATTGATTGAGCATCAAGACTGCACTAAAATTGTTTTATTGCTTCATTGCAATCCAGCACAATACCTGTTTCCTATGCCATGGGACTAAAAATTAGTAAAATCCCTTCTAATGACTCTACTTCATGACAAAAGCCCACCAATGTTTCTGTGTTCCAGAAAGTTAAAAAGTGCAAATGGAGAAGAAGGAAGACAAAGACAGAAAATATCTGTGACAAGGAAGAAAGAGAAAGAAAATTGAAGATACTGCTTCCAAATTAATACATGGCTGCATTAAGATGTATGCAAGGCACCAGAAGGACTCAAAACACCAAACCCTCTTCAGAGTTAGATGCTGGTTTAGAAAAAGCTTAACTTGTTAGCAGTATGTACTTATATAGTTTTGATTTTTTTTTTATAAATATGTAATTATGTTAAATTTTCAAGTTGAAATCCTCAATTTATGTGATGAAAAAATGCAACAAATATAATTCCAGACAGTTGAAAGACAGATTGATTTTATTCTTAAACATAGAAGGATCATAACAAAAGCCCTAACAATTTAGCAGTAACCTCTGGGATTTTAAATTGTGGAGCAAAGGTAAACCAAAAAAGATAACCATTATGACAGATATAACTTACATTTCCAATGGTGATTTTTTTTTCCTTGTTTCCTGAAAGTACGTTTTGATTTCTAAGAGTTGGCACAAGTTTTGATTTAAAGAGTACTTACAGCTAGCTGATTAAATATTTGTGGTACTCAGCACTAAAAAGAAAAAAATATAAATGCATAATGAATTAATAGATCTGTTTTGCTGATGCTATCAAAATGTCACATGAATTTTATCAGGTGAAACTCTGGGAGCAAGGAATGCACCCGTAACTGTCTTGCACAAAGGGGGAGGGCTGTAACCAGTAGCATCAACCTTAACCCAAACACCTGGAAAACAGAACAATTTTCTGAGCTGAAAAGAAGCCAGGCTTTATCATCTTGGAAGAGGTTGCATTAGTAGATACCACCCTAATATAATCATTCATTTAAACTCTTTGGTTTTCACCAGAGAGGAGCAAATTCCTCATTTCTCTTTCCATTGTCTTTCTCTCCAAAGAATAAAAACATTTGAAGCAGAATGACATATTAGGCACCAGGTGAGTCTCTTCTAGGTGTCCTTGCCAAAAGTCCAACATAGCTACATTTAGATATGAAAACAGCAAACGACTGCTATCACTTTTTTGAACTATCACTGAACAAGATAACCAGGGTGAGGCTAAAAACCACTAAGCTATTCTCTAATCAAAATAACCAAGAAATCATTTTTCAGAACAAACTCAAAGCAAGGGCCCTCCAACCTAAGAGAAATTAAGAAAATCCCCAAAATCACTTTATACCCACAAAATAAACAAGTTCATGATGGATTTTAGAAGTTTTCTTGATATCTGAATCTTCAGTAAATACGAAAGGAAACTACTAAGCAATTATATACAGCATAAGGTGCAATTAAGCATTTATTGGCATTTAATTGTTATTAATTGTGCTGCTTTCTGTCGTAAATCACTAATTACACACAAATATGCTGAGCTTAATTGCTGTACACAAAACTCACGTGTGTTTGCACATATACACACACATATACACACACATGTTCACAAAAACAGTTATTATTTCTCATTGTTTTTAATTACGATGGAAATCAAAACCAATACCACAAGCTAATTTCCCATTTCATTTAATGGAAAGTGAAAGATACATTTCCAATAGGGTATTTCTAGAAAGCAATTAATACTTTCATTATGAGATTATTCTTTTGCCCTCCTCTCTTCCATTTTATACGTTTTTAAAAGGAAAGACAGCCCTTCTAAAGACTGTAGAACTGAAACCTGGAAACCCAAACTCTCTTGATTCTCAGCACAGCCAGAGTTTGGGAAAACCACAGAAATTGACTGAGATGAGCTCCAAACTGCCCCAGCAATGTCCTGGAATTCTGCCTTGTCCTTGACCTCTTGCAGAGCCTGCTGAAACCAATGCCAATTACTGTCAGTTTTGTTGGTTTATTCTGCAGTGTAGGCACCTATAGCCTCTAAAATCAAACACAATTGCAATTGCTTCCACACAGGTCACCACGCAGCCATCAGCTGGTAATGACTGCCACTCATTACCCACTGAAAATGTGATCAGACTGACAGCACAGTCACTTTTTTCCCCTCCTCAAATCCAGACTATCAATTCCTCACATTGAAAGGAGTCAGCCCTTTCCCTTCTTCAGAAGTTTGTGTTGCTACCCAAATCCATTAAAAACTGCCATTAAATACATGTCTGTACTATATTAAACAAGTAGAAACACAAAGTAATTTGCCTACAAACAAGGAATATTCACAAGCCTCTCGTTTCCTCAACAACACATGAAAAGAGTATTTACATGTGCTGGGCAGGAGAAAACGGGGAGAAGGGAAGGGAGAGAATGAACTTGTGCTCTGGCAGGTTAACAAATTCAGATGCTGGTGGAATAAAGACAGAAAAACCTTCAGTCAGATGTCTCTCACAATTGCACACTGCTTTCAGCATCTTCCCAGTTATTTTAAGAGGGCCCCATCTCAGTCACCTCTGCTAATACAAGGCCCAAAATTACTGAACAGCAACAGCAAATTTTACGTAATCAGCCTTTATGCAAACTAATAAAGGAACCATTTAAGTCTTATCAAATATTCTGCTAGCCTAACTTCCAAATGACAATTAGGTGGAATATGCTGACACGCTCCCCCAGAAAGAGAAGTTCAGCTCATCCCAAGATTGGTGGCAAGGAGCATTTGTGACTTGTAAGCGTCACAGGTAGCTCAGGACTTGACCATATGCTCTGCTGAACATCAGAGAGGAAACTTCTCATTAATTGTCAGGAAATTACTAAGCTCACATAAAAAGCTTCCTTTTGATCTACTGCTCCAGGAGAGCCCAACACGTAAGGACAGAGACATCTCTTCATCCTGCTGAAAATGTTGTTCCCCTTGCCATCTCTCCCCAGCTTCCTTAGCAAGAGCAAAACATTCAAGTTAAAAATAATATAATCCAATAAAGACCATGGCAGGCTAGTAAAAGTCCAATAAAAGAAGACAGGGTAAGTAGGAGAGTCCAAGAAAATACAATTGGTAGTTTAAAAAAAAAAAACCATCAAAATAAGACAAACAATCAAAAAGAAAAAAAACAAATTACATCTTAGTGCTGATCAGCAAATACATTTTTCACTCAATTTCTTAGAAGCAGATAAAGTTCAGAAATCTCAGAGAACAAAATGATTGTCAGAGTGACCTTCCCTCAAATCAAGGAAGGGGAGATGTTTCAGCAGTGAGAAAAGCTGTCAGCATTAGGTTGTTAAAACTCTTACAGAATCTATTGTTAACAACTCAGTACTCCCCTCCTCTGGGCAAAGCTAAACAAAACACAGTTCAGCATGTCTGCCTTCCTTTTCCCATGCTTTAACTTTCCTTTATACCTGTGCAAAGAATGTTTTATTTAGTTTACCAACTCAGATTTAAGACTGTCACAGGTGTAATGGTCATTGCAAGCAACAGACACACTGTATTCAGACTACCACAACACATTATGCCTGCCAATAAAAGTAATTAAACTGATGAAACGCTCATATTACTACAAGAACAAGATTGTATATCTTCTTCCCTCCTGTTTCTCCCTCTGTTTTTCTGTTTCTGGCTGTTTTTCTTATTGTTAGTAACTGAATTAATTCTCAAATGGCTACTAAAAATAACAAGTCCCTCCCGCTGCACACTGGAAGTCCACCCTTCCTGCAAGCTGAAAAATTCCAGGAGGTTGATTCTTTGTATCTCAAGTACATAAGAACCAGGTCAAGTACCCCACAAAATATCATTTTTCTATTATACTTTACTCTTCAATATATATCAGTACTCCAGCAATACCATCTGCCATCATTAAGAAACATTCCAAGGAAGTTATTCAATGAAAATAGCTGAAATATCGAGTATTATTCCTTAATGTATTTTGGTTGGTTTAAGGGGAGGTTAATACCTTTTCCACAAATTAGGCTCATAAAAAGGTTAAGGGTATGAACCTCCTGCAGAGTAACCTTCAGTGTAGAAGGGACATGCTACTAAAGCAACAGGTAAACAAAATCACAGGGCTGAAATGCAAAAAGGTATTTAAGAAAAAATAATTTTATAATGTAAAAAAAAAAAAAAAGTATATATTCTTGGCTAACATACTGAATCCCATTACTATATTGCCACTTGCTCAGGATTTGTATCACATCTTCAACAAATATTTTGCCCCATTGCCATGATTCATAATAATGTTTAAAAGGTTTCTGATTCTCAGTGCTTGTTTTAAACCTCAAATTATTTCTTCTCAAGTAGATGTTAGATATGGGAATTAATTTAGGCTACTAATTTCTTTCATTCCACAACATATATACAGAGATAACCTATATGACAACATAGTAATTAATGGGAGTACATAAGACCATGAAAACCATAATACAACCAGTTTTGTTAAAATGAGATTTTAATAGAAAATTCCTTCCTTCTGATATTTACACTTACAAGCTATGTTGTAAATAATGCTTGCTTGCAGTAGCATGAATGTTATTAGAAACACTACTGTTTTGAATTAAAATTCAGAGAAGAAACCCTAAAAGTCAAAATATGAAAACACAGAAAAAAATGTTGCAAAGTTGAAGAGAAAATAGTGAAAAAAATGCAGAAAAAAACTGTATACAAGTAAGACAGGGCCCAATTCTGACCTGAAGTCAGGAATAAAAATAGCTGGTCCTAAAATGAGGGAAATAGACACTTTAAATTGCAACTTTTCATGGGTAGCAACCATTTGAAGTGTGCTGCCAAAATCAGATTGACCCAAATGATGTGTTTTCTCATTAAATAGTAGGCTGAAGAAGAGAAGACATTAATCAAACTCCTCTGACCATCAACCTCTCTACCTTCCTCTTCTGTCAGATTGAAATAACACAAAAATAGATCCATTAGTGAACATACTAACAAACTGAATTAGGGATAACTTTGCTATTCCCTACGAATTTTTGAAACAACTTTTAATGGGTAAGAGGAGGACAATGACAGAAAAGGAAGATCACAAAAAAAGCTAAGTTGTTTCCACTAAAAAAACCTAGCAATTAAGAAGAATTACCATAACTTGAGTAATTCAACTTTTATCTCACCCTTAGACCACTATCACTTGCTGATGAAAAATTCCTTTTTGTTGTTGTTTTTTTTTTTTTTTTTTTTTTTTTTTCTTTACAACCTTCTCCATTCAGAAACAAGTTTTGGTGAAAAACTCTCTTCCCACTACTTGCAATTTTGTCTTCTAATCTTGCTTCAAGCCCTCATCCTTCAGTGAAAAAAGATAGTACTTTTCATAATACTAAGGTGGTTTTCTGTTCTATTCACACACCAACTCACACATTTTTTTCTGGAGAAGAATGCATCCCAAACTGATGAATAACTTCCCTGTGTGACTCACAGAAATCCTAAGGTATTCTCAGCTACAGCAATCACCACTTCTGTTGTAATGAACATTCCTAACCCCAGGCTAATAAAACCAGTGCCAATTATTAGCAACTTAATATTTTGCAAATAATGTAAGCCTGATGCAGGAACAGCAAATTCTTGTACATGCTACAGCAGCAGCTGTTCTGATTGCTTATTTTTCTGTCATTTGCTTTCAGATGTTCTGACTCCAAGTCTTTGTGCTCCTATCTACAACATCCAGTCTTCTGGACACCCCTAAACTACAAATAACGAATACCAAGGCATCATAAAAACCGAACATAAAATGCCCCAGCAGGTAACCAGAATGACACTGCTTTAAAATTACAGTGTGCTAAAGCTTCAGAAGGTTGCATAATAAAATTGCTAAGTGATTAATTTAATATACCCAGCACTGCCACAGTGATTGCAGAGGTAAGGCAGGAGCAGGTGTAGAATATGCAAGTGTTTGTTTGACTGGTACAGCCAGGTGTGAGGAAAACTGAAGTGAATCCTGACATACCCAAATAAAGAACCACTATGAACAGCTACAGCTCAAGTGCAGGTTTGTTTTGTGGCTTTGTTTCCTTGCAATGAAGTCAAACCACAAATAGGGAACCCATAAGTTTTGCACTGGACCATTTATTCCACTACACACCATTTTACATTTTATCAGTGCTACTGCCTGCAGCTTATTCCTTTGTATTATCACCGCTGTAGGTATCAGCTGCATTAAATTTCCATGTTAAACATTTTCCCTGATGTCTCTACACCAAAGGATCAGCTTCATCTAACTACATTTTCCAAACTGGATCTCCATATTTGTTCAAACTTCTCTTCATTATGTGCAAGCTCTGATCTAAGCCTAAAGCACAAAGGCAATCAATGCTGAAGCATGACTAGAAATGGTTTCTTTATTCCACTCCTCACTGAATAGAAAGTTTCCATTATCTCCCTCAACATCTTTACTCTATCAATTTGACAGGGGCACACGGTTCTACACTCCACTGCCCTCAGACCAGAACTGTACACAGCTTTTCTATCTTTTTCTAATAAAAGCATGATAAATGATATTGTCTAGTGAAAACTACTTGTCTTCCCTCATAAGTGTCATCTTCCTTCTAATTGCTCTATATTTTATCAAAATGCATATTAGAGTAAATATCCAGTGTCAGTCAAAACTTGGGTGCATGAAATACAAAAGCTTATTTGAACAAGCAGAAAATGGAAATCATTACAGCACAATAAATGCTAAACTAGTTAAGCCAGGATGTAAGACACCTGTGATAAAATTTACACTATGATATCCTAACACTTTTTGACAGATCACTGTACCTGAAAAATATTTGTCTTACAGAGAAGCATTATTTAAGATGCACTGTTCAAAGATAATTGGAACAAAATGGCAAATAAAAAAAAATGTTGACTCAAGTAAAGATTTTATCAACCCTGGGATGGCAAGACAGCACAGGGCTAACAGTGAAAGTAAAGCATAGCAAATATCCAGGAAAGCCCTTGAAGTAACAACTGGACAAAAACTGGGGTGTCCTGCCTTCCTTCATTGTCCTGTGGTTCTGGCAGAACAGATTCACCTCTGCAGTTGTGTTTGCCAAAATGAGATTTGCCTAATGGGGTCCTGGTTCTGCAGGGCCCCAGATGGCAATGATGCTCTTTTGTGCTTTGTCTCCTTGCTGTCCCATTTACATTTCTGGTTTTCAGGCTTTAATAAAGTTGTTTGTAGGGCATTGATGAGGTGTGGCAGTGTCTGGTGATATGTCCTGGGGAACCCTTTTAAACCTATCACCTTTTACTTGTTTGCTCGTTATGAGTTCCTTGAGTTTCCCCTAACAAAGTAGGCGCAGACTGAAAAATTTTACTTCTTTATGTCCTTTAATTCATTGTAGCTCACCAACATGAATGGTACACCTCAATATTAAGAAAAATTCTGAAGAATTTCAGGAGGAGCATGGTATGACTAATTTCACCAAGCAGCATAAAAAAAATGAAGGTGAGGTCTTGATCAAACATTGCACTGAAAATGTTTTATTACTGCTCACCCCTCCAACACCATACTCCCCCATTCATCATATCCCACCCTCCTCTCTCCTTTCTTCCTTCCCACACCTCAGGAGCTCAGTCCCAAACACACAACAGATGTGGAGAGACACAGCTGTGAGGAAAAACCAGTGCAGCAAGCAGGCAGTGATGGCAGAGCAGTGGATCTCAACCCCTCCTCACTGCAAATGGGAAGCTGCTGCAGTGATTACTCCAGGCTGGACTGTGGGGAAAAACAGGAACCAGGCAAAAAAGACCAGATATTGCCAGACAGTGGCAATTTAGGCCCAGGATTAGCACTGCAGTTATCTCAAAACTGCAGTGAAAATCAAAATTATTATATAATTTCATCATATTATATAATGATAACAAAGCATACTTTCAGAATTCTGATACTACAGTGCTCTTGCTGTTCTGCCCGGTGCTTTCTTATATGGACAATAAAGAGGCCTCTTTATATTAAACTGTCCCCTTAAATGTGAACTAAATCTATATCAACTTATCTCACCATAAAAGCTTAAAAAAAAAAAATTAAGCACAAACCTCTTCCTCTATGTTCTACCAAGACATCCTACAAGTACTCTTTTTCAGACAGAAAACAGTTTAGCAACTCAGTTTTTCTAGCATTCTTCAGACATATTCTACTAAAATCCAACTGAAAGCTTGCCTGGGTCATGCTGCAGAACTCCAAGCCTGTGCTCTCAGTATCAAAACTGCTTTTTGTTCTGTTAAGAAGATTATTTTGGCATTTTGGTTATATAAGTTGAAACATTTATCTACTAATATTTTATTCTTGAAATACTTAATCAGCCAACAGGTACTGCAAAGCAACCACTTTCATAGCTTCAGATTGCTGCTTGGTTTACCTTTTAATACAGCTTCAGTAAGAAGATGTACAGGCACTCATTAACAATGTAACTTTAAAAACCACTGTCCTGTGGCCTTATTTATCTGTGTTGCATACTCACTTTATCTGCTTGCCACTACTGCTCAATACTGTGTGTTCAACCCATGTGGTTACTTAAAGCACTCCCACAATAAATGGACTGAAAAACTCAGAAGAGATTAAAAAAAAAAAAAAAAACCCACAGGAAAATAAGACACAAAGTCCATGTCTGACTTATGGAAAAAGGTATTTCTCATAATTCTATAACAAGAAGGCAATTAAGTTCATTTCTGGCATTATAATTTTCAAAGTGTTCAATACATCTATGTATGTCCTATGTTTACCACATCAAACAGAACTTAGAGAGTCCCCTCTTCAAAAACTAACAAGATCTAAATTGCTTTTAATTAAAAATTACAGTAACTGAACTTGAAAACACAGTCTGGATGCAGACAATAAAAATACAATTGTTTGCATAATAAACCAAAAAAGTTTCACCATTAAACTCTTTCTCCATGGGAAATTATTTGTTTAACAGAGCTGGTGCTTAATCATTCCATCCTGTTTTCACCCCTGGGCTTTACTTCTGAAGCACCATAATCAAATACAAGGTTACAATGAAAAGCTGTTTCAGTGCCCCAGTGCACAGATCACATTCTCTTATTGAGCTCCCTGCCCTTTCCTACCTGTCCTTCCTCCCTCCCATCTTCAAACAAGAAGTACAGCTTGATCTTTTCCTTGATCTTTCTGTAAAAAGCAATCTATAATATTGACCTCTAAGAAGCTGCTAGCAATTAGATTTCCCAAGGGGTTACCAGAGTGAGGCCAGTGTTAGATGATTCAGGAATTGCAAGTGTTCCAAGGGACTTCTCTGAATAAAACTCCTTCACCTGGAATAGCTGCAGAAACACCTTGGCTGAGCAAGAGAGTGAGTGGTCTTCATCTACCACCCCCTACAACTAAAGTTGTTGCTCCCTGTGTCAATCCACTCTGGAGCAGCCCTTAAATCCCACAGGCAAATACCCCCCAGGCAAATTTTCTTCTGCCTGTAAATGTATTGTGTGCCTCAAGTACTGATCATGGGCACAGGGGAATGGAAGTTTCCCTTTGCTTTCCTTAATGGAAATGTGGACTGCTAAAAAAAGACCACCAAGGACACCAGGATCTTCAAGAAGGATAAAATGAGCAGATAAAGTCGTGCCTATACAGAAATAATTTTCATCACTCAATAAAAACATTATTATTCTTTAGAAAGAGGGCTCTCAGCCACTTTAGTACTGAAAGTTCTTAGACATATTCTTATACTCACTTCCTTATCAACCATTATTTATAACACAGCACATCTCAGGAGCTTAAAACTACATTCAGTAGCCATCAGAAGTAAATATTTCTCAAGAAATTTCTCACTCAAAAATTAATTTCCCCACATACCAAAGCTCTGCTGTTCTTAAATAAGTTACTCTGCTAGAACTATATATAATTTGGCTACTTCCCCACCTTAGGAGGACAAGCAAGTCTTGGTATCAGATCAATTTTTGGATGAATCCTTTCACTGCACCTCCAACACTTTATGAGGCATTTTTCCAGACAATTTTATCTCCCAAGTACAACAACAAAGCCTCTTCAGGAGACAGGGTCAGCAGACCTCAGGATGTCCCTTTATTTTCACAGACTGAACCACAGGCCACTGAGGTATAGTGACCATGATACTTAAGGCATTTAGAATCTGTAAATCCGAGGGGTCACCTGTCTTTGAAGGAAGTTTCTTTCAGATGATTAGTGAAAGAGAGGTGAAGCGTGGGACTTGTCTGGGGTTGGAGACAGAGCAAGGCAGGTCTGAACCAATATGGTTCTAATGTGCATTTCTCCTCTTTATTCACGAAATGGCTGGTTAAAAAGAGCAAGAATAGTTTACAATAACAGGTGCATTTCTATTGGCAGTGAGCGTGGACAAATATGTAAACAACCACAGTTTAAGGCAGTTACCGTGTGTGTCTTCACAGTAATTGCCCTGTTCTATTGATACCCATACCTTAACCCAATCTCTAGCTGTGCCACAAGCTTATCTATTTCTGCACAGGCCCAAAGCTGAGGCCCAGTTTGGAATAGCTCTACCTTTATTCTACAAGTCATCCTGCTCTTGCTACAGAGACGTTCCGTGTTTTAGCCATAAACATACAAGTCCTCTCATAGACATACAAATAATGCAACTTTTAGGCCATAACAGCACCAACTCATCCAAAACTAAATGTATCCTGAAGTCACTAAGAGGTCTCAGCCATATACTCATATATAAAAAGTTGAATTCTAGCCACCAGGTAATTGTTTTCTCAGCTTTTTAAGAAACTGAGAAGGCCATCCATGCAGAGGACAGCAATCCTTTCACACAAGGACTTGAAGAATGTGATTTTTGCAATGTTTAAGTTACAAAACGTTATAACTTTCTTTTTTTAAAAAAATCTTTTCAACACAGCATTTGCAAACCCATCCAACTTCTTTCGTTCTCTCATTTACCAAAAACAAAACAAAGCCATCCTCGAAGAACATAAGAGGTGTTTTAGTTGCTGCTAGTGTAAGTTTAGAACACCAAATTAGGAGTGAAAAAACGAGAGACTAAAGAGCCCCCTTTAAAAGTTTGGATAACTCATTATGCAAACATATGCAACACAGAGATGTGTTGATAAGTAAAAACAAAAGCAAAAAATCCACATCTCAAGATTTTTCCATCAGTGATAAGCTAAATTAGGTAATTGCCTGATTTAAGGATAGTAGTTTCCCTCACATTTCCAAACCAAGTGCAATTCCTAAGTAAGAGTGTCCCAGAAAATTGAGATTTTTCCAGTGAGCCAGACCATGCTTTCAGAACAGAATACAGGAGCATAATAACATGCAAATTAATAGCAGACATTTATACAAAATTTAAGATTGAATTGGGCCTTGATTATACAGAGCATGTTCGCTTGTAAACAAGTTAATAATTACTAGAAAAACACCCCAATTAAAAAAAAAAAAGTAACAACAGCAGAAAACCCAAACTGCTGAAAAATCACCTGACATTGCCAATTGTATGATGCATTAGAGACTATTTACTGAATATCTAATCCAAAACAGATTATTACAGCACAAGAGAATAATCTGCTTCAAGAATTCACTATGGCATGGAAAGCATCAGCCTCCTTTGACTTTATTTGTGGAGTAAATCTTAATTTCAAAGAAAAGGAAGGCAAGAGGAAGGTATCACTTATCTCTGAGATGCCACATGAGGTGAATGCAACGCACAATCTTGTCAAAGCTGGTACAAAAAGTCACTTCAGAGATCTTGCACAGATCTTAACCTGTGCTACTCAGTTTTGCATTTCTCAAAATTCTCTATTAGCAGACAGAATAAAATAATGATAAATTGAATTTCTCTATTGAAACCACTGAGTATGAGGTAACAGAAAAGTTGTTGTAACAAAAACAGCATATTAGCAAAAATCTATGATTCAAAAAATAAGCAGCAAATCAAGGGATGAAAGAGTAGGATGGATTTTGAATCCTGTGAATGTGGCATTTTGTCCTAGATGTAAACAGAAAAATATTACTCCAGGCTGGCACTGGTGAAAACATCTAAAACGAGGAAGACAGAGGATCCTTCTTGCCACTTAGTCATCGTTTGGAATTTGAGGAAGAGTTGTTCCGTCTTTGGCACTTTTGTGCTAGTCTAGATCAAACAAACCAGAGAGGGATGCAGAGATTTTTCAAAGTACTCGAAGCTTGTATTGATTTCTACTCCTTTCTGAAAGTGATTTGGAGTTTAACACCTGCATTTTTGCCCTCTCTCAGATTCCCTTCATTCATCTCTTTTTTTTTTCTTTTCTTCATCTTTTCATTCCATGACTATCTTTCTGAAAAGCGTTTTGATTTAGCCACTCAAGACTTTCTATTGCAACACTGCCATGAGTCAATGAGCAAAAAGCCCAGAGAAATCAATGGCTAAGGGCACAGAAAGATGAATTCTGGCACAGCAAGCTGGGTTGATTGAAAACTTACTGCACCAGATGCTCATTACTGAGTCTGGTCGCTTCAGGACAAAGATTTGGGCTTGCTAAGAGCCATACTCTGATTTGAGGAACAAAATTCAGGCAGCCTGTTAATTCACCTACAAAGGTGTTAATCACCAGTAAGGTGGCAGATGTTGTAAAGAACTGCATTTAACTTCTGGAGAAATAATCAGTCTGCACCCTAAAATGGATTGAGCTTGGCAGCTGCATGCCTTGGCTTCTAGTGAGTAGTAAAAACCATGTGTTAAGATTTGGCTACCCAAGCAAATCTGCTAATAGGTGACTGCATAAATAAAAATTACACCTTCCTGTTCTAATTTTTATTAATTTGCCTTATTCTACTTTCAAGGAAACAATCATTGATCAGGAAAAAATAAAAAAAGCTCATTGTGACTAACCTTTTTCCACCCAGAAGACCTTAAAAAGCAAGACTTGTCTTACATTATAGAACAATCAAAACCAGAAAGTTATCACCTCTGCCTCACAAATGTGATGAGAAACATTTCAAGATAGACTTGACTTGCCAGCTGTCCCAATATTATCATTGCAGCTGAAATAATTTTTTTAAAAAGAGAGGTATGATAGCAGTTGACATTGGACCAAGCAAGCTAATAACTAAAAATTTAAAGTGATCTTTAATATTACCACAGTTAACATTTTAGCACTACTTAATCCATGAAATAAATGTAATATTATACAGCTTTATTCTGTACTGAGTCACTTTTTCCCTCAAAGAATGAGAGAATTGCTTACTGTAGGATCAAAGTCTCAATTACTTTTTGTCACTGTCTGCTAAAACTACAAACCAGTCTAGAAAAATAAAGCCACCATGTATAGAAGAGGAGAAAGGAAAATGAAAATTTGCTGTGGGAGCAACGATAAATAAACAGTAGAAAGAGGATTGCTAAAAAGCAAAAAAGGAGGAACTCAGAAAGCTAGGAAGGTACATGTCAAAATTTGTACAATGAAAATAGAATATAGACAGTGGATTAAGAAGCTACAACATGTCACAAGAAAATATAGTTCCAATATATAAATTGATAACACTGCATCAAGTGCAGTCGTGTCAAAGACAAAAATGAAATAGTGCATGTCTAAATGAAGAGCCAGGAAATGTCTAGAATCGTTTACCTGACAAGAAGGACTAATAATTCACTTTCAAAAGACCCTCCTCCAACCACTAAGAATTATAAGTATATGAAGTACAATAATACAAATTAATTACCAACTGCGTCATCATGGAGTCACTCATATTTTTGCCCATCTGTCCCACAAAACCTCAGGAGTTCATTAGGCTGAATCCAGTCCAGTAAATGCATCTGAAGATATGTCAGTGCTTTTATTCAACCAGACCGAGTTCAAAACAATTTTCCTGAACATATTCACAATAAGGGGTGACATTTTATTAATAAACCATACATAGTATTATCAAAAAGGGACCTGGTTTTCATTCTGTTTAATGGACTATATTCAAGATACCAAAATCATATCTGAAGCCTGTTATTACTTCCCTAAAATAGCAGTAAGTGAAATGATACCATTCATCCAGGTTATTTAGCAGCGACAAAAAGAGTCAGTAAATCCACCTGACACACAGAAGTACCAAAAAACAAAACAACACAATAAAAACCAAAAAAAAACCCACAAAAAAAAATCCACCAACAAACCCAAGCAGATCTGTGTATCAGGGGGAAAAAATTTACCTTAAACAAATCTGTTGCACATAAGTAAAAAGCAAAAGCACAGGCCTCTTCCTTTTAAATACTGGATAGGGATTGTCATTATTCTCTTTTCCTGGAAGTTGTATAAACCTAAACAATAACTTATGTAACATAAAAGGGTCACTGATTTGCCAATAAATTAAAACTCATCTCATTGACTATGGTTTTACAGTCATGCTTACTAATACATTTTTAGTGTTTAGAACAAGGCAATATTTAATTGCCTTTCAGAAAAGATTATGTGCAAGAAATCAGGGACCTTGATGACACAAAATTTAGTTAGTTATAGTTTTGTACTTTTAGATCATGGTTGAAAGCCTGCAAAAAAAAATCCAATGTAAGCAACTGAAAACGACGTGGAGAAGTCTAAAATATTTTTAGAGTAAAAAAACATTTTACAAGTGTTCTAATGTTAAAAAGCCAAAAGGCATAAGATACTCCACATACTGTATCTACAGTAACTGGAAGACCTGTAATTTCTGAAATCAAAAAATCTCAAGGATTTTTACTTATGCATTTCTTTAATATCAAATCAAGAGTTCTATCAACACACACTTTCAGCTCCCAGTGAATACCCTCTCACTATATTCCCTTCTCTGGATGCTTTTTTATCACCCGACTCCTGCCCTACACTGGATCTTACAAGCTGAAGGAAAGATAATTATTTATAGTAGAGGTCACATAGCATTTTTCTGGGCTGTAAGTAATCAAACAAAAATATAAGATGTTTAATTAAGTTGCAGATCATACACAAAGTACACATTTTCCCATAGCAACGCCTCCCATACAGTGCAGAGGAAAGTGCTGCAGTCATGACAAATCTTGGTGAAGTTTCCCTTAGTAACTATCCTGCTTAATTCACATTGTCATTACAGGATGGCTTTGAAATGGGAGAATATTTATTGTCATATATACCTATGCAAAATGCTGCACCAACAAACATGAGTTCTCTCAGCAGAGCTCTTATAAACACCGAGCTGTATTTTTCTCTTCAAACTTCAACTCCACATCCTCTTTGCTCCTGCCTGGCCCACTTGGGAACAAGCTGGAGGCCATCCCATGCTGCTGGTCAGAATCAGCCTTGGAGGCATTCCCAGCCCCTCAGGTATGTGAAGCTGCCTCATGGCTCATTTTGCAGAGGACAGTTCATCCTTTGGCTGAAGTCTCTCCTTCTGCACCTTCTCTGCACTTTGATCCTCAGCTCTGTCACATCCACCCCAGAGCCCAGCCCTGTTCCTAACCCAGCTGCTGACACTCCAGTCTTGCTGGCTTCCATTCCTCATGCTGCCATTCTGGATATCCCAGAAGGAAAAAAAACCCTGAATGGTTCCTCAGTTTGTTGTTGAGATCAGCCCACTGCACGCAGCTGTTCTAGTCTGTGTTTCCCAGGACTGCCCTCAGGTCATTTACATCACCACATAAAACTCCAAGCAAAGTCAGTTTCATAGAAATAAGGAATATTACACAAACAGCTCATCTCCATGCAGCTTGAACTGGCCACTGTTAAAGGCTCATTTGTCACTTTTCAACAGAAAACTGCAAAACCACCAGCAAGCTGAAGTGTGCTAGTCCACACCATGAACTACTAGTGCTACCCTATTCTATCTAGTGTGCACACAAAGCTCATCAAGAAAATAATTTTTAAAAAATCAAAGAAAATAATGCTAAATGCATGCAAAAGCAGCAATTGAAAGCAATAAAATCCCATTTTAAGCATTCTACAAAACCCCTCTTCCACATACACATGTACTAGCAAAAAAGTATTTCAGGAATACAACCAAAGAACAACTTGTATTTAGGGATACCCAAGCATAACTGGTGTCAAAATTGTCTCTTGCAGAGTGTATAAAACAGATAAACTTCAAACTCATCTTTGTTTCACAGGACTTGCAGATACTATTGAATAAATAATTGGTGTGTAATTGCTGAGATCTCAAAAATGTGTCATGAATAGCACTTGCTTATAGAAAAAAACATTATCAAGTCTGAAGTGCTGGACTTGCTATCCTATTATTGCACTTTTAAGTACAATGCAGGCATTCTAAAGGAGTTCTTTGCTCTAGGAACAAAAAGGGGGGGGAGTGTTTGTTTTAAATGCACAATGCGCATTTGTTTGGAAGGGTGGGGGGAAAAAAACAAAACCTCCAACCGATCAACGCACAAGAAGACACCACCAAACAAAATAAAATCAATAAAAAGCTAGCTCCAAGAGGAAAAGAATAAGTAACAGTTTATCAAAACATTGTTTCTTCAGTTTCTTTTTGCCTTCAGTGAGAATAAAACAGTCATACCACTCAAAAGCCTATTAAATCCAAATTTCATCTCAAACTGGGGCACATAATGAAGTATTAAAGTTACCTGCAGATGAGAAAATCCTTTATCAAGGTATATTTGAAACACACCTTTTTCATTGGACATGGTCCTGACTGCTCAAATTGTTGAGGTACTTCAGGATTTGTGCAGTTTGGCTGCACCTTGATTTTGGAGCTGCAGGAGATTCAGCACGAACACAATGCCTCTGGGTTTTGATAGCAAATGCTACGCCTGCTTCTGTGTCAGCTGAATTTTACATCTGCTCATCAAAAGATTTAGGAAGATGCTCCTGTACTCATTAGTTATTCTCATATTCAGGCATTTTGTGGTTCAATTAATACCACAAGCCAAAGCTAAAGGTCTGGGGGAGGAGGGAGAAGAGGAACCATGGGCTGGAAGGATGAATTTTATCTGGTTTATAGAACCAAAGACCTGAGAGTTTTAACTACCAATGAAGTGTTCACATCAAGCTTTATGTAAACCAGAAAGAAATACCAACCTGACTACAAAAAATTAGAATTGAAACTGTCTTTTTTCAATAGTGCAATAAAGTGATTCCAATACCTAAAAAATCCGTAACTGCTCTTATTAGTAACACAAGCCTAGTCATAGAAAGATTACAAAACTGACTTTAGTATAGAAGCATAGTTGATGTCATTAATCAAGACGTCAGAAGATATTCCTGTAGAAGCTTTTTAAGGCAGCTATCATTTTAAAATGCAACTCAGCTTATGTACAAAATTCTCTATTTCGATGACACACTGCATCCATACACATTTAGTAGTGACTTAACATGAAAATGGCATTGGTATTTTGCAACTGATTGTTTCCAATACCGTTTATTAACATATCTATGTTAGAATTTCATTGTATTTTGCTTAACTTTTCAATTTTATTAAAAGCAATTTACATTATTTCTATACAGCATATAAGATCAATATAGTCTATTCTATATGCAAGGGCTGTAAGTCACCAATATTCAGATCTATTCTTACCCTATCAGAGGCTTCTCCAGTAGCTAATTAATGCTGACATAAAAATTCCAGGCTTTTTGAAGCCCTGCTTTTATGTTAGCAATTACTCAGAGGATAAGGAAGTATTTTTGTTCCTTATTAATTTTCTTATTCCAAGACTATGATATTCAAAGCCATGCTTCTAAATAGAATCCAACCTAGAACATAAATCCACGGCTTTAATATTTCCTTTGGTGAACTTGCTTTAAGTTTGTTCCTAAGATCCACGGAACTGTGAGTAGCTCCAAACAACCAAACTGATAAGAGAGCAGACAATAAATCACACTTCAGTTACTTCATTTGGTAGATTTAGATATCCAGGCAGATGGAAATTATTCAAAAACAGCTTTAAAGTCTGTAAACTTTGAATCAATTTTGGTCCCATCCATATTCTACACATTATATAAGAAAATACCAAATGAAAAATAAAGAAATTAATAATGAAAAACACTGAATACTTTCCATTGGGATGTATCAGTAACCCTCAAAATCAAGATTTCCATTCAGTTGCATAAAGCTTATCACTGGCTTCTCTGTATTTCAACTGAAGTTATCAGTTTAAGATTTGACAGCCTAAGTTTTACAAAACAAAGTTTTCAAGTTAGAGGAAAACACAGTTTATTGTTTCCTCAAGACATCTGAACTTTGAGGCTATTTTAATAGTTCTTGAAAAGTTAAGGGGCTACCTAAGACTATAAAACCAGATACAAAATATCTCCATAACCTTTCTTCCACCTTTTGTAAAAGCTGTTTTTAAACATTTAAAGGAAAAGTTTAACAGTGTAACAACCAAGTAAGTAATGGCTGTGACAAAAAGTGGTAGAGCCCCAATATGGCTTTGGTATCCTAAATTTATCCCATTCACTACATTTTCAATATAAATTGTCTGCCTTGAGGCTTTGAATTCATGACTATTGAGTGTGTCTGTGCTCTTTGCTCTGCTCATGTATCCTTCTATACACATGATATGCATCACATGGGACTACTCAGCATTTTTTAAACAAACTTCTAAGCTTCCCAGGTTTAAAAGCCCCTCAGAATTCTCATTTCCTCGAAGCAGGCTCTTCTCATGTTACCTGAATACCACAGTACAGGTAAAATTGAATAAACCCTTTTCAGTTTTACCAAAAGCATTACTGGGAGAATACACATCAGTCTTCCTAGAGAATCTAGAACCATGTCTGAGGCCTATTTTAAACATTTCCTTCTTTCTTCCATCATTGAAACCAACTGGGCATTTGATAATGTAAGCATCCATGTTGTCAACACACTTTCAGACAAAAAACCCCCCACTAAATTAGCATGACAAATCCTAAATCTCACAAACTGCTCATCATTTAAATAAACTCTGATTTATATGAAGTCAGAACTTTTTTTTACAAATTTGAAGTGTTTTAGTGTATTTTTTTTGTACAGCTATGTTTCTATTAATTGTAATTTCTGACTGACATAACAGACATTTCCAATGAAAACAACTGTTGGCACTGGAGGTGCTGGTAATGTTGTACAAGGCATTCCAGTAGGGTTGGGATTACAGCAAAAATCTTGACTGACAATTTCCCCCATCATACACTCAGTGGTTGGTAAGAAGTAAATCCAGCATAAGAAAGCCACCTTGTTTAAAAGTCTTCCAGATTTTTTTTTCCCCAGTTATAACCAACATAAACGATGCAAATCCCAACTCAGAAATATATGAGTTGAGTACTAACCTATAAACAATTTTTCCTAACAACCTTTGCAGTGGAAGTATAACTCCAAAGCATAATGCTGAACATCACTTAAATTCAAAAAGCAATACATTTATTCGTGAGTTTTGCAGCCACAAGCCCAAAACAGTTATCTAAATCTGTTAAGTCATTGTCTAAATTAGTTTGTATGACTGTGAATTTTAGACTTGCATGGAACACTTGCTCCTACACAAACCATTTTCACATCTGCAATTCTAAAAGTTTGCAAGCCTGTCTTATACACATATTTTAAACAACAAAAGGACACAACAGTCAGACAATTCCATGAGACTGAGTATCCAAGCCAAGACAAGCTACCCCATATAAAATATATTTTCAAATTGTTTTCCCATTTTTATAGCATGTTAATATAGCAGCCAATTGTGGCACATACCAATGAGGTTTAAAATGCCATTACAGGAATTATCATAAATTATTCATTTTTGCTTGTGTGCTCATTTAAGGAAGAAAAGCATGAACAAAATAATAAACAGTGTCTTTCTTACTTACCCACCACGTACTACAGAAAAGCAATAAGCACAGTTGGCAAGCAGGAATTCTGTTAACCTTCAGTTACTCACCTAGGAAAAAGAAGAGAAAGGGATAAGCACATGTGGTGGGAGGAAGAACATGATAGGGTTAATTTGTAAAGTACATGAGCTTCCATGTTGATAAGATTTTTGAATCCAAACATATTTAAGTTCAAGTTAAAAGAGGGAGATGGAAATATTTCACAGCAAAGTGGATCACAAAACAACAACTCGGTAGAAGTCGCGTTTGTGTAAAATCCAAGCAGCTCGTTCAGCTGCAGCACTGACACAACTCTGTTCTGCTACAACAAGAGGAGTGCAGAAATCTTTGAAAAGCAAAATGGATGCAGATTTTGAGTTCAGTATACACTGCCTAAAGCAACATTTTAACAGAACAGTTTCAAAGGTCATTAACTTTTGTGACTATCATAATCACTTTCAAGGTTTTCAGCAAAACCAGAGGAAGATCTCAAGTTTTGTGTGATAAAATTAGACAACTTTTCTGAACTGGCACATTTATATACTTCATTGTATCCTCTCTTTAGCAGAATGTATTTTAGATAATGCCAAATGAGTAGTAATGATGACATATTCTTCTAGAGATTTAATGAATTCAGCATTTATTAATGAGTAGCATGAAAAGAAAGCCATTATGAATATCAGAATGAAAGTTCTCTCCATCACTGTATACACAGGTAGCTACATGTGTTTAAAAAAACCTGGAATCTCAAATGTTTATAATAGATTAAAAAAACCCCAAAACAAAGAGTAAAACCTTTACCAAGAACACTAGTATCTTCCTATAGTCCATTACAAAAAATTGCATTAGCTTCAAGAAGGCTGTGCCTTCCAATTCGGGAGATTTGCCAATGAATTAATCTTCAAAGATGTAATAAAATGGAAGTTGCTGGAAACTGAGCATATCTGAAAAACCTAACTACTCCACATTACTAGAATGTGTAGTCATAACCACAGGCAATCTAAAATGTAGTTCTTCAGAAATGTCACTCACAAAGCCCCAGAGCATCCCAGCTGCCCACAGAGGTGACACTAGTGACACAATTCCACGTTTCAGTGCATGAAGAGCCACTCACACATCTCACAAATCTCACTTTAGCACCCAGACTGCTGAACTGGCAGTGAGGGACAAAGCTATCCAGACCAAGTAGGATTACTTGGTGCTTAGCATAATCCACAAGAATTTCCAGTGGTGTGGAGAGGACAGTTAAAACTGGTCCTGTGATACCCCTGCCATCCTTCACTGTACAAACACAGTTTGCTTAAATTCTTCAGCAAAAAAAATTGCAAATATTATGAATAGAAAGTTAGACTGTCTTACTGTGGACAACCTAACAAAGTTTTATATCACAGCAACTCTTAGGTGTCACTGTAGGCTCTTACACATCCAAGGTTTAGGAAAAGCAGTTTCCTTTTTATTTCGCTTTTTTTAGAGCATAACCGCTGAGTGGAATGGTGTAGTAAACATATGAAAATAGCATTTTTCCTTACAGAAATTGTGAATACTCCAGCAGGGCAATAGATAATCTTTAATGAGGTTCATAATGATGCCTCTCAAGTTCTAAGACCCAAGTACATAAGTTAGGTCTGGAGGGACATCAGGTCCACACCATTCCACCATTTAAGAAGAGACTGCAGAAAAAATGTCTGGCTAACAGTCCAAGAGAGAATCATGGAAACCTTATGGTTGGGAAAAAAGCTCCAAGATGATCATCAAAGTCCAGCCTTCAATTGAATACCACCATGGCCACTAAAGCACATCATGAATGCTGCATCCACTCATGTTTTGAGCACTTCATAGGATGGTGGCTCCACCACCTCCCTGGGCAGTCTGTTCCAATGCTTAACCACTCTTGCAGTGAGGCAATTTTTTCTAAATACCCAACCTAAAACTCACCTGGCACAACATGAAGCCATTATTGAGATTTTTTTTTTAAATGCATAAATAAAGGGAATGAAGTCCTGAGTATCTCACTTTTACAGGTAATCCAGCTGAGCACAAAACTTGGCCCTGTTCACACAGAGAGGATTAATTTCTGCCAATGGCTGTGGAACTTCTAAATCTATCAGGTAACTAAACTGGCACCCATAAACCATCTATTTACTCCTTATAACTTGTTTAATACCATGTGCAAAAAGTCCACCAAATGCTGTCAGTTCCAGCATAATTGTGCGCTCCTCCAGTTTATATTCTAAAGTATAAAATTTGTAATCTAAATTTGCAAATCTAAATTGCAGATCTAAGTTTGTTTAACTAACTTCAGAAGATTAAAAACTCATGCCAGCCGTATAAAGCACTAGTGAGACAAAGCTTTTTCCTAAACAAGCAATTGAAAATCAATGCAAATAGCATTTAAAATATTTATTCCCCATTACCACATGGTTTAATGTTACACATCAAATTTCTACTACGAAGCCAAACCATGAAGTGTGCTCTGCACCCAGTTTCCATAAGGGCAAAAAGAAGTAATTCACCAGCAAAGAAAGGGTTTGTGAGGTTCTAATACATGTTATATTGCTTTTGTTGATGCAATAATATTAACAGCAGAAACTTTTAAATTTATTTTAACTAAAAATCACTCTTTTAAAAACAATTCCTATACAGAAGTGTAATTTAGAGACAAAAACCCCTAACTTCTTTCGTAAAGTCCTTCAAATTACATCAGTGCAACAGTGAAAAGTCTTCTAAGCAACTGCATTTTCCAACGTTATGCTTTTGTGATTTCCCAGTGTCAGACTATTAACGTGACAGCAAATTGTAGTCATTAGTCAAAAATAGGGAATAAAATGGTTTACATGCTTAAAGTGACCTTGAGACTGTCTTGTACAATATTGATAGCCAAAACAATTGCTGTTTCATGATTGCTGCTGACTAAATCAAATCATACTTCAATTTAAGAACTGAACTACACCTCAAATTTATTTTTTAATTCTATACTCACTTGTTACTTTCCAATGTATGTGGGACTATATATGAAATCTGAATTTAAGTGTAGCCAGGTAGAAATAGAAAACAAATATCATAAAGAAAATTTACTATGCTACTAGTATACAGGCACAGCAATTGCATTGTTGTAGTATAGGATAATTATACATTAAAATTTTAACTGTCCACACAATTTTTAATTGGAATAACAAATGAAAGCCATGTAATTCCAAAAACACTAATCAGAAAGGAAAAATTCCAGAGAGCTGGCTGAACTTCAGTCATCTTAATCAAAATTTTAATTCATTGTGTGGCTGATCGGGGGGTAAAGGGGACACAACACAAATCATTGATTTTATTTCTTTCCTTCTTTGGCAAGTAGGAAAACAGGCAAACTAATTAAAAAAAAAAAGATAGCACACAATTGGGTCTGTGTTACTTTTTAGAGAGGAGTGATGCATTTCATGACTTCTCTGAAAACTTTTTTTCTTTTGGCCTATCTAGCACTTGTCTCTGTGTAAGTAAATACTACCTGTCTAATTTCACTGAAGGAAGATACACATATCTACAATTAACTTTATTGACATCATGACAAATTCCAGTCCCAGAAATCTACAATTAGCTTTCAAATACAAGGATACTTGAAACAGCTTAAGCCAAATACATCTACTTCCTTAAAAGGAAATGAAAATCATTTTTTAGAGGTGGCTATTAATAATTAAGGAGCATTTAAAAGAAACAGGAAAGACACATATATTTAATTGTAATGACAAAATCCCTTTAAGTTTTACATGAATACTTTTATCTAAAAGTGAACACATGTAGTGTTAAAGTGTTAAAGAACCACACTTCGAGTTTTGATCTCAAAAAAACCCCAAAACCCAATCAACTAAACAACCTGAATCACCTTAAAGTGCAAGATATTAGGGGTTTTTGCTCCTAACCATCTTCCAGCTAAACTGCCTTGCTCAAAATCCAGGCCAGACAGGACAAGGAATCACACTGTGAGTAAAACCTGAGTGTGGCAGAGCAAGGCAGACAGCATTCCCTCTCTGCTGTAACTTAATGTAAAACCAGACAGCTTTTTGTTGTTTTTTTTTTCTACAGGTACCAATGTGTAAACTTAAACTTCACATAAAGTATAGTAGCAGTTAAAGAAGTCATTAATGCACTGGGGGACCTTCTGTAAACCTCTGCTGAATGCAAAGGACAGAAAAGTTACCTACTCAACAGATGATGCAATCTATGTGGAAATTTAAATAGAAAATACTCCGTGTTGTGTGGCCTTCACCTGCAGAAAAATCTAGAATTTAGCTGAGGAGTATACCTAAAGCCAGAATTCAGCTGCCTATATATGAAAAATGATGTGACAGTTGCATATTAATGGCAGAAGTTAATTCCCAAAAACTTTCTAGTCAATTAGATATTGAAGAAATCATTTAACTAATTGAAGTAAGTTCTTTATAAGACTGCGAAAAATTGTTAAGAGGTACATTTCTGTTCTAATTATCATTGTACAGACTCTTCAAACTTCCAGTGCAATTAAGCTTAATGAAAACTTTAATGATTTAAAGACAAATGAACATCATTTTAGTTGTCCTAGATAACATAGATCCTTCACAAAAGGCTGAGCAATGACATTCTTCACACAACTTCCACACACCAATGCTCTTCCAAAATG
Organism: Cisticola juncidis; assembly: GCA_013400215.1. Classification (NCBI taxonomy): domain Eukaryota; kingdom Metazoa; phylum Chordata; class Aves; order Passeriformes; family Cisticolidae; genus Cisticola; species Cisticola juncidis. Next base: position 99,498 of record VXBR01003923.1, on the reverse strand, counting down.
GATAATATCTCTTGGCATGTCATCTTGGGTCAAGCATAATTTAACTATTGATTTCATCTGCTTGTAAGGCTAATTTTTATGGCAACAAGTAGCGAGGACGGGATTTTTTCATTAACTGTTAAGTATTTTCTATCAAACAATAAACATGGAATTTTGAGAAAAGAGCAGGTGCAGTGCCTTGCACATCCAGTGCCTCTCACTCATGCAAGAAACCTGGTAAATCACCAGTAAAGATACACAATGGAACAACTGTCATGTTTGATATTCAGAATCTATGGAATACAGCATCAGTAGGAATGCCACTGCCCTGAGAAGCAGGAAACCTCCTCAAGCAGGGCTGGGGTGCATGGCCAGGAATTAAAATCCAGAGCCTGCTGTGGGCCATGACAACTGAGCTTCACTTTTCTGATCTGCCCACAGCACAAGAAGCTAGTGATCAATGACAGAATCAAAAAATTAACTCACTCTGTGGACAGGTCATCTAATTTTTACAAGGTGGTAGGACAAACCAACACAAATCTAAAATCAAGACCTCTAACTTAACTCTAGAGGAAACCCATTCCAAGTTGTAAGTTTTGCATTTGAGCTACATTAACTCACTATCCAAACATTAAAACTCTTTCCAAGAATTGCTTAAAAACAAGCAGAACTATTAAGAAATATAATTTTGTGAATAATTAGCTCCTTATATTTTGCATTATACTCTTCAGAGATACAAACACAATGTGCTTTTTCATCTATTATACAATATGGATATGAGTATACTAGAAAGCAATTGCAGTTATCCAAAGATCAAATATATGATAAAATTAAAGTATGGATCAAAGCTTTCACATTTTTTGTCAAATCTATTTGGAAACACGCTCTACAATACAAAAATGTAAAAGAGCTCATGTATATTCAGACACAGCCAGATGAACACACACACCCAGTGCTACAGAGAGACTCCTCCAAACACACCAGATCTGATAGTTGAAAGTTCTCTGTATCACTGAATAAAACCTTTAGTCTAGGGACAACCACAGTGAGATCAGCACCACACCAAAACACTCGCAGAGATTCAATGAGGTTTGCTCTCTGAAAATTGACAGCATTTAAAAAGTCAAAGACTAACAGGGAGCCCAGGTTTTCTTCCTAAGTTTAGTATTTCCCGTATAACATTTCAAATCAAGACAAAAATAAAACACGTTGAAGGTTATGGGTGGTGTCTCTTGAAGTATCATCTCCACACATTTAATTTTTGACACATCTCTAAGTAAAACAACAAACCTCTTTAAGTAATCCTCAGCCAACTGGATGCCTGACATGTATGGCAACTAAACAAGCTCATCTGAGCTGAGCTTTGCCTAGTCATTACTAAAAACTACAACAGATAAATAGCTTGCAATTGGTATATTAGACCTTTATACTTGCTGCCAACCAAAACTGAGGGCAGCATCTTAAGATCATGAGATGCTGAAATACTGCATCATCCTGCGATAACAAATTCACCCATCATTACTTAAAAGCTACTTTTTCCAAGTTTACAAGTATTTAAGTATTTACAAGATTTCATTTATTTATTCTTTATTTATTTTAATACAGACCTAACAAGTCTTCTACCTTTTCAATACCAAGACAAATAATTTGGAAAAGGATTCTTACCATCACTCTTCTGCAACAAGAGGTGGTACAATAATCTTCCAGACAGCAATAAAACCCTCCCCCCCTTATTGTCAGGCTCACACTGGGCTCAGCAAAGTTGGGCACCCCTTGCATTATGAAGTAATGACATGAGGAGCAGACTCACCTACAGTCACCACCACTGCCCCACCTGCCTTTTTCTTGCTCCATGATAGCCCAGACACTGGACCTGCACATCTGCATCTCCTGTCAGATTCCTGAGGCTTTCTTGACTTAACTTGCAAGCTATAATCAATTTATCCCACTGGTACAGGCCAACAAGGGAATAACAAAGGGGGCTTCACATATTTGGAGTGTTCTGTACACATTTAGATTTTTTTTTAGGAGCAGTGTGGCAACACTAGGTATGGGTTTCTATTTTTCCCTATTGATTTTCATAGTACTTGAAGCTTCAGTGAGATGAGTGAGTGCAGAGGTAAAACAATGGGAAACAAAGTTCTATTTACAAACTAATGTGAGATTCCCAGGCTCCCCAAGGAGGTGGGCACAGCACCAAGCCTGACACAGTTCCAGAAGCACTTGGCAATATTCTTGGGCACACAATGGGATTCTTGGGGATGGTGCTGTGCAGGGCCAGGAGCTGGAGTCAATGATCCTTGTGGGTCCCTTCCAACTCTGGATATTCTGTGCTGCTGTGATATTTAAAAGCTTCAAAAATTGCATTGTTTGCAAGCTAAAAAGAATCTTTCTTCATTCAGCTCTCGATAGACATAAAAAAATCCATAGCACATACAAGTTACCCAATTGATTGATATGATAATTTGAAAAAGGCAACATTTGAAAATCTTTACTGTTGCTTCTGAAACACACAATTCCACAAATTATCTCAGATTACATGGGAGAAAAAAAAAAGGGGGGATTTTACTTTTCACCACATCAGTGACTTTCTACTAAAGAAATACTGTTTAGTTAACAGTATTTCTTTAGTAGAAAGATACCCACTGATGCCTAGGAATGTCACTTATAAGTAATAACTTATATGCTTGGTGTTACAACTTTTGTCACCTGGCAAATTTACAGCTGAGAAGGTCTAAAAATTTAAAAATAACTGAATCAAAGGCTTATTTTTAATTTCAAATAAAATAATCACCTGTATTTAGCATTACACATATTTAGACAAGCTGCCTGTCTGTTCCCAACCACCTCCTTCCCTCTGTCATCTCCAACTTGTCATTTTTCAACTCCAAATATGCAGATTTTTTTTTCCCTTGGATGACTTGTCATTGAAACTGTCAAAAACTGTAATTATTTATGTACAGCTATTTATTGTTAATCTAGCAAGACCTTCACAGACATCACACTGCTCCTGTTTGCTCATGTCATTCTGCTGCCAGCCCTGGGTTTCACTGCCCTTGGTTTGATGCCTTTTAACATAGAACAGCCCAAATTTCCTTGCTGACCATTTCCACAGCAGGCCCAGATATGCTGGCTGCTCTTCTGCTTGTGTTTGGTTCTCACTTTATGAAGTTCACACCTTTTCAAACATTTTCATGCAAGACCACAACAGATGTCAAAAACTCAAATTACATAAATATTTTATACAGAAATAGCTTTTATAGATAAACATTTTGATTTTTTCCCCAATTATGGAAAATAACTTAAATTTTGAGGTTCCTTCTTTCAAATGGTTTCACATATGAACATTTCAGTTATGCATAAATTCTGGAAAAGACATGACTAAATGGGTCCAAACCTAATTTTAAAACAAGATGGAAAAGGAAGAAAAAAAAACCAACCTGCCTTTTTGCTAAATTAATTTTCTACATTTTGCATATTTTGGTGAGCCAGCTAGTAAAAAAGGTAGTTTTGTCTTTATGCCTGTCACTTAACCTTTTACTCCTTATTCTCCAATTTAAAGCATTTCTGCACCTTTCTATTGCCCAAATTCTTGACATATCTGCAACAACCCCTCCCTTCCCTCTCCTATTGTTAAAATTGGGTTCCAATCACTGGCCAGGTTACTTTTAAGATCTTTTTTGAATTGAAGACCTTAATGGGTGGGATGTAAATATAAATAAAAACAGATCCACAATAAGAACCACCACAGATTGTACATGATGACTTGGAAATAACCCTTGCATATCCTGTGAATTCTCCAAAATAAATTTGTTGTAATGTATGAGTTGTGCTAACATGGATTTAATTGGCAATTTTTTTTGCTCTTCTTGATATGTTTACAAGTCTCTATGTTCAATCTAAAGCAATTAACATTCAAAAAGAACAGCACAGGCTGAAATAAAAAATCCAAACCTCCAATCTCCATCCAAAAAACCCAAGCAAGAGAATTCCCAGAAAAATAAACCAAATCTACTAAAGAAAGCGAATTGCAAAATCTTCTACTTAGGAAGAAGGTTCTGTGTCCTCACTGCCTGTCATAGCTGAAACTCACCACATACAAGCAGCAAGTCATCCTTTTTCTTTTAGTTCACTTACATACAAATTTAATAGGAATTTAAAATTCAGTATTTTCTTCTGCAATTTTAATTATTTCAACCTTGTTTGACACTACCAGCATGCTTTCCTGCACTCTCATATAATCACTGTGAAAAGTCCACATTTTCTTCCACTGCACTGGCAGTGACTGTTTGGACCCAACATCTTGTTTACTCCCTGTCCCACATCTGCCTCCCACAAAAAGCAGCCCAGATGATGAATTTAATTTCTGCCACAGCACATCACCTTCAAAAATGGCACAACTCGCTTGACCTGGATCCATAAAACACAGTGTCTCCAGATTTTTTAATAAACTCTTAAAAGACATTATTGTAATAAAGAAATAGTTTAACAATAAAAGTAAAGTTTCAAGAGTCATGTGAGAGACTTAGGAACCTTAGATTAAATGTATGAACCTGCTACACTGATTCTGGCTTCTCTCCCAGATGCTTTTTACTCCTGGTTTGTTTATTCCTCTAGAACTTCCTTTGGGAAGGAGAAATTGTTGTGAGGATGGGGATGGTAGGTTTTAGACTAGAGATTTTCAGATCAATTAATTTCTTTTTTTCTCCAGTAGCACACACACAGGAGAAGAACTCAAAGCTTTATCCTCATGACAAGTCCAACAAATGCTGTTCAAAAACCATACTGCATGATCCCTGTGTCCAGTTGGAAAGTCCCCTGTACTAAATCCAAACAGAAAACTTCTAAGAGCTTATTTATCACAGATAAAATCCAACCTGACACAACCTTCAAGTTTCTGCCATGCCCAACCAAGAAAAAAGGCTGAAGTCAGTTTCACAGGCTTCTATTTGGAATAGGAAAAAACTCAGTGTGAAAGGTATCAAAAAATAACAAAAGAGTGAGCACATTTTCTAAGCTTAAGATCCTGGGCATTTTCACATCACAAGTGCTGAAATCACTTAAAATACAAAATACATTTTAAGTGTACAGGCTGCTTGGCAGGATGATTGCCTCACTAAATGGCAAAACACAGTCAAAAGAATGTAAGATGAATTTAAAATGATTACTCTGGACATATTACTCAGGCTTGAAGTACAATCAGTCAGGGGCTGAACTCACAGCAGTCAGGCCCCACCACCCTGCACATGTAAGAACAGCACAGCTGAGCTCGTATTCTGAAGCCACTGCTAGATGCAGATGTTTAAAATATATATCCATTATTCAATAGAGAGCCTAGTGAACTACTACTTCATTAATGAAGAAAACGTGTATTAGCTCTTCCTTCTATTTATTGTTACTGAATAAGGTATGATAAGCTGATAAATTGCCTTCAGATTTTCATCACATTTAACTATTTTTTTAATGATATTTCAAGAGCTCTAGGCAGTCAGAAAAAAAAATTATTCAAGGAGGTTTGAGTCTTGGAGATTTTCTTCAGGGTCTTTTTTGGGGGTTTTTTGGGATTTTATGGGTGGTTTTTTGTTGGTGGTGGTTTGAATTAATTTTTATTTCAGGTGAAACACAGCAGGACTGAAAGCTATAGGGTCGGTTCAGACTGGAAACTCAGTCCAACCTGAAACATGATCATGACTTCACATGCCATTTTATCAACTGATTTTCCTACATGGGGGAAAAAAATAATAATAATGATAATAATAATAAACAAAACACCACAGAACCACACAAAAAGGGGAAGGTGAATCTAGGTCTCTGTGCTAAGTTTCTAAAACAACAAGAATTCTCAGTACATTAGAACAGATCTCATTTTCTCAATCACTATCAGCAGAAAGCTGCTAAAATTCCTGGATTTATAAATCCTTTTTAAGAAGAGTTAGTCAACAAGGAGAAAAATATTTACTGATAAGAGGTGGTTTGATTTTTTTCCACCTATTGACCAAGTAAGGGCTATAGACAAGGACATTTAAGCCCAGGCCTGAGAGATCACACTAAGGACCAAGCAAAGCACAACCCTGGAGTCAAAGAAAGCACTCTGGAAAAAGAGCAAAAAAAGAACCAGCTGCCCACAGCTGGCCAGGACATCATCTGGGAGCTGCTCTGAAAAGAAGTCAATACAGAGAAAACCTAGGAATTCACAGCTCCTGCAGCTGAGAATTCCAAGGGCAGAGCTCAAGCATTCGTATTAGTTCTGGTAAAGAGCCTTACAGGTTTTCTTCATCTACATCACTATACTTTAATGTGACTGATAATTCAAAAAACATCTTGATAAAGATACAAGAAAAAACTTCAGCATCAGCAGTTAAACCAGGACATCAGAACCACCATTTCAGAAATTGGTTCAGGGTCCCACCCAGGCATGAAAGAACAACATGATCCCATGCTTAGGCAGGGATGATGAAGACTTCATCATTTATGACCCTCAGAGAGCCAGTAATAAAATACATTTTGTTTCTGTGGCAGTTACTGGACAATATTCAGAACACAACTAGGGCAGCAATCTAAAAACAATCAACTCTCCAATGGTTACTTTTAGCTTAAGTTATTTATGACATTGTGTCTCCCACAAAAAAACAAAAAAAAACAAAAC
>VXBR01003923.1:74289-92832 GCA_013400215.1 Cisticola juncidis | reverse complement strand
ACAAAAAACCAACAACAACAAAAAAAACCCACCACAACCACCTCTGTCAAGAACTGAGAATCTGTCATTTTAACAAACAGTGAATAACAACTAAAGGTATCTTCAGACTGTAAATATCTATGTATGTTTACATGTATAAAAAGATATCTAAAAAAGAAAGCAAGAATGAAAAGCTTTCATTCTGAAATACCTACACAGATTCCAAAGACAGAGATGAAGTATATTTAAAAAACAGGGAAGATAGGGGTTTTTAAAAAAAAAAAAAAAGTCTAAATCAGGTTGGAATTGTGCGAGTGGAACATAATGAAATACTGATAACTCTGTACCAAATGAATTGAAAATTCTGACAAATCTGAAAATCTGAATTGAAAATTCCCTCGCAATACATATATACACACAAAAAAATGTAAAGAATCAACTGAATTAGTAACCATCCACAGTTCCAGGAAAACAAGCTTTGATGCCAGCTTTCTATAATCCCCAACAGCTCAACCATAAAGTAAAGAAATAAATTAATCACTGCCTTTCCAATTCTCATTTCCTTCCACTATTTGAAAGAAGAAGTCTTAGAAGTGAAGGCCATATGGGAAGAGCCAGTTTAAGACTGAGTGGGTCTGAATCACTGAACACTAAAAAATTAATTCAAGTGGACCAACAGAAATTCATTGCCCTTTAATGGTCAAGCCACTTCAAGTTAAATAAAAAAGGACATGGATTTTAAAATATATACTTTAGTCTCATTTTTGATAGTTCTTCTGTTTAATACCTTATAAGTTATTAAGATACTCTATGACTTAAAGGTAATAAACACCATGTTTTAATTCTATGAATAATGAGATCTCTGCGAATTAAAGTCAACATTTTATATACAAAATATCTGCAGAAATTAAGGCATATACACTGTTTCTTAATTCACTGGTATTTGAGGAAAATTAAAAGAATTGAATCAAAATATGCAAGAGTTGTTTTACATGTATTAGTTCATATCTACATTTGTGCTTCTGTTTTCTTAACTGTATTTTCCCATGTTCCTTGAAATTTGACTTTCAGTGGAAGAGGTTCTATGCTTTCACAGGCTTTTTTGTGTCTAAAATTACACCTCTGCTACATATGTGAACTTAGGACGCTGTTCTTCATTCTTTACAGAATGAACTGTAGAAATACCAAGTCCCTAAAACCTTCCCTCTGAAATTCCAAGCTTGAAAGTAATTTTTCTCAACCCAGAAAGGTGAGCTGCACGTTTTTTCCTTCATAATATTCCAGACACAGAGTTCTAGCTGTGTCAACAGCTCCACAGATTCATCTCTCCTTTTTTTTTTTACTGTGTTAAAGACAGTGTACAGCAACTGTGACAAAGCAAAGCTGATGTTGAGCACACCTTCTGTGCACCCGTGCCTTTCCTGCAAGGCACACACCATGCTCAAGAGTTAAACTCTATGAATATCATTATCACAAAGCCTTTATGCCATTTAGCATGCAGGCATTTCATCTATTTCCAGTTTGGTGACTACAACAGGTGAGAACAAGCTTCAGTAAACACATTTGTTTGCCTTCAAATTACAAGTTTAACTGCATTAACATACTGATATGACAGAGATAATTCAAAGGCTCATCATGACTAAAACTAAATTCCCATTCATTCAGGGTCTGGAGATTAAAAAAAAACAAAAAAATAAATGAAAAGTTGTTCCATAATTAATTCTTCTAACTACTATGTATTTGTTTTACATAGTGAGGGAAAAACGTGCTACCAAAATGATAAACCTTCAATTCCTACAGGGGGCCTGCAAGCCATAAATACACAGCAGTGCTTCCAAGAGCACAGAAGTAAAACTATGTACAATAAGCAATTCTAACTCACACAAAGCACCATCTGAAATTTTCCAAACCAAATCAGACCATACGTATCACTTCAAATCACAACATGCTGTAAACTGATTTCTTAGGATAGTTAAGGAAAAAAAGCTGAACTTGAGTCTTATAATTTTTCTATTGTTTTTCTGCTAAATTACACAAATATTGTTATCTTAAAACAAAGAAAACAATAATTCTTTAACGAGAATAAAAATTACATCTTTTGTGTTTGGAATACTAATTAATGGCTCAAAATTTCCATCTGTAACTGACCTGAAATACTCTTAAATAGAGGGTTTTACTTGTTTAGGATTTTTTCTTGTTGTTTTGTGGTTTGCTTGGGTTTTTGTTTGTTTGATTAGGCTTTTTTTTCATTGGTTACGTTTTGTTGTTGAGTTATGGGGTTTTCTAGAAATTTTATATCATCTCATTTGACTTTCTTCTTGCTACCTCTTGCATATTTGTGGTATTGAAAAAGAATCACACTTCTTTTTTATAACAAGCTACTTGTTTAGTTGATAGGGCTCAAAAAGTTGGAGAAGCAAAATCCATTAACAAATTGGGCAGAATATGATTATATAATTGGGTACTCAAGGTCATCCCTAGTTTTAGTGTTATAAAATCACATAACATGTAAAGATAAAGTTCTTTTCTCCCATGTGCAAATTTCTCATATATATATATGTTGATAACAATTGATTGTTCATTCCCACCAAAAGGAGGCACACTGTGTTACTGAATTATTTCTATTGATTAATATTTTAACAAAGAATGCTTTCTTTGTAGTAGTAGTTTTACTTGAACTACTAAAGAGGTACTAATTTGTTCACTTGGATGACTCTTGTTTTACCAGGTCTTGTACATAAAGGAAAATTCACTCCTAATTTCTCGTGTCGTGGGATTTTGTAATCTTTTATCTTCTCCACAGATGATTAGTTACACCTTCCCCAAGCATTCTTTCAATTTATTCTTTATTACATGCATGTGATGTTCTAGAAGATTAAAACACCCAACTCCAAAGACTCAAACAGGAAGTGAACTGGTCTCTACAGTGGTGCCTGACAGTGAAACTGCACAGCATTACAATGGACACTTTTCAACTCACTGTCACAGTTTAATTAACAGAATGTTATCAATAGTGGTAATGCAAATACATATAGGTATTATTTAGTATTTGCCTTAAGGGTCAGTTTTCCTTTAACTTTTTTAAAATTAAAAGCTATCTAATTTCTAAGACAGAGAAAAGCTCAGCAGTTTTTAATGAAAATAATTACCAACGTTGTTTTAACACCAGCTTCATGGCTCCTACTTGCAATATTGACATTACTAATGATGAAAATGTCACAATTTCCACAGTGCTTACTTATGAGAAATGTGCTATTCTCCACCTTCCATGACAAAAAAAAAAAAAATCCAATATAAATACAGTTTGACATTATGAAAAACTTTACTCCTTATAAGTTCTGGAGAAGTCTTGATTTGAATCAAGATTACAGTTTGGCACCTAAAATCCCAACACAGTGAAGCAATGAAGAAAAATAGAGGAGAGTAATTGAAGCCTCCCAGCTTCACAAATATTGGAAACATGGTCCTGGTGGATGTACACACTGAGGGATTTATCAAAAGACTGAGACTACACCATTAGACACACACAAGAAAGTCAGGCCCTGAAGAACAATCTGCCACCCAGGCATCCACCAAAGTGCCTTCCTCACCTCCCTCCCCTACAGCCTCATACTCCAACCCCTTCCCATCCACATCTCCAGCTTCCCACACAATCCTCTGTAAAGAAAAAGAGAAGGACCCAGAAATCCCAAACTGAAGGGCTCCTCACTTCTTCAGTTTGTCCAACAACAAAGTAAAAGGCATTTGGAGTCAGCACCCAAAAGTGACCTGGGGCTCCCTGCACAAGGACAGCTGAACTTTAGAGACAACACCAGAAACACCCAGGAGAGGAACTCAGGTAGCAAAAGCAGCCCCTGGTAGCCCAAAGTCCACATTACAAAACAATCTTCTTAATGAAGGTGAGTAATGAACAAGAGTTTCCAGGATGCCCTGGAATGATCAGTGACGGCAAAGTCTGAGAAGACCAAAAAAAAAAAAAAGAAAAAAACCCCAAACCAAACCCAAAACAAACCTAAAAAAATCCCAACCCAGCCAACAACAACAAAAATCAGAACAAATAATTTTAATTCATTTTCATAAATCATTAAATGAGTAGTTGTACCAAAGCAGTTTGTTAAATTGCACTTGATTAACACTCAAAGATGTGAGCAGCACAGAAAAAGGGATTTTCTGTAGACTGGTTTCTGGGTTTTGCAAGGCTTTGGGTTTTGTTGCCCTTCCCCCTCCTTTTTTTATCCCCTTTTCTTTGATTTGTTTTTTTTGGTGGCTTGTTTTGTTTGGCAGCTCTTTTTTAAGAAGTTGGTATTATCTGGATTGTCTTAATTACCCTTGGCAAACTAGGGGACATGATCTTTAATTATTAGGTAGTTTACTGCCAAATTAAATATATTCTGTGCCAGTGGCATTTCTATATACTTATTAATCTTGGGCATAAAAACAAGTTTATATGATTTCAAAAGACAGCGATTGAAAATTTTATATTAATTTACTGTACTGCCTAGTATTTTGCATTCTATTTTCTTAAAAATTGTATGTAAGTATGTCTGTATGCATATATAATGAAACAACTCATTTTAGAGCCTTTTTGTAAACAAGTGAGAATGTTCATTAGATATAGGAAATTTAGAAGCACTGCTTCTTTTGGAATTATATTGTGACATGATATTTGGCTGAATGCTACAATTATGAAAAATACACTATATTTTGAACAAACACTTTACAGTTTTCTGTGTGACACATCTATTTCTGTACAATGTTAATTTTAATGAGCGATTCTGTCATGGAAAATAAACATCTTTTCATGGTTCAATAAATGAGTCTGTTGATTAACCAAATCTGACAGATTTTAACCTCTAATGTTTTAATCCTCTGCTACTATCCACAATGCAGTTTCTGCTAAGCTAAATATTTAAATTTGAAAGAATAATTTTTGTTTGCATCATCTGGAAAAAAACTTCAACAGATCACCCTTTTGCAAATTACAACACATAAAAATTGACAAAACGAATCTGAAAACATACATTCCAAATGCTAGTTTATACAATTCAACTGAAATAATTTTGTAACTTTTTTAAACAGAAGCACATTATACATTTCCAATTATCAACTACAAAAAAAAACCACAAAAAACACTATCTTCAGAGAAGCAGGAACATTAAAAATACCTACAAAGTCTTATCAGTGATAAGTGAGAATTTGTATGCATACCAAAATGCAGTCACATATTCCTTCATTCTGATAAACCTATTAAATTTTCTCCCATTTACCAGTTTTCAACTTAAGAGACCAAAAAGAACAACAACAAATTTGTCTATAGTCTAGCACATCACATCTGCTACCAGCAGCTGGTGTGCAATCGTTGGGATTTTCATTATATTAAAAACACAAAATAAACTTAATCAATGTAAGTACAGGTTTGATTTCTTAGAACACAACTACTATCATAAGGGCTGAAAATGAAATCTTAAGCCCACTAGAACTAGAAAGATCATTTACCACTTTGAAGACCTTGAGAATCAGTCAAATTTTCTAATCCTTTAATTTATTCCTTCCTCCATTCTAAAAACTTGGCTGCAAGTTTTATTTTACTCTTGTGATTCCCTGCTGAGTTGCATAAATTCCCTTCTACAACAAGGCAAATACATTTTAAAGTATTTGCACTAAAAAAAGTTTTGGTCTTTTCTTTATAAAGTTTCTCTCAGAGCTGCAAGAATTCAAAAAGTCATATTCTATTTCTATTTTCTTACCATTATCATAGTAACCCAAGCTAACAACACAAATGCTAAAACATTATACAAGGAACTCCACCTACTTATACTTAATGCCTTATTGTTAAGCCTTAAAATGATCCTGTTTTCTATTAGGCTCTTTCTGATCACTTAGTAGGGCTAATGTTACTCAGATTTTCATATTCACATTTTAGGTTTCATAAATAAGTTCATAAACAAAATAAAGAATAAAAGGAACACAGAAAACACCTTCTATATTCAGGAAGAGGCTTCTCAGGATCTCTAGAAGCTACATAAAAATAAATAAATGATATTTTTTAAATTATATATAAAACTGAAAGAAAAAAAAAAGAGTGATTATAGATACCAAGTATTTGAAGTTCCCACTCAGGAAGGGATCTGTTGCTGCTGATTGCTGTGTCCTGTACCAGCACACAACTGCAAGGTTGTGTTTACACTGAAGGGCTCTCTGTTTTTTTTCTTAGCACTTGAGGAAGTGAAGTTGGTGCATGGATAACAGGGTGACCTTTCAACTGAGAAAATACTTTGTAGAGCTGAATTCATGAAGAAAAAGATGCAGAGACAATAATTAAAACTAAGATGGACAGGACAATTAATCTTGAATTATATTACATAAACCTTCAACTGTATATCAGTCAACTAAACAAGTATAGAAACCAAGCACCTTTTTTCACCCAGTAGACAACTTCTTGAGGCAAACAGTGCAAATGATTGTTTCCTTTGCTTACCAAATGAATTTTTCAATTTTTCTTTATACCACAGCATGCTTTGGAACCACAAAACCTACTGAAGACTTACCTAGTACAAGAAAAACACTTTCTTTTTAAGGCTCATTAAGCAATTCTTTAAACAATGACAGTCCTGCTCACCAGGTTACAACTGAATGATGCTGTTCATATCCTAGTTTGACTCAGGAGTTCAATAAGTTTTCTTTAGCTTTCTTGGCTTCCCTGTACAGAAAATTCAAGCACCCCAGTCCTACAAAAACTGCAAATGTATAATAATGGACAGATTTTGCTTTTGAATAGCTACCAATCTACACTAAGTTGTCAAAGTATGGGTGAAGTGGGAATTCAGAGCAACAGTTATTCTTCTTAAGTAGCATAATTTCCTCTACAAGGAACATGCAACCAGCTGAAAACCAATCTCCACATTCTCAACCATGCCTTGACAGGTGCCCAAAGAAGAAATAAACTAAAACACGGGCTTCTTTTGTGACAGAGGGCCCTGCCTTATCCCCACTTACAGCAGCTTTCAGTCCAGGTACTTGAAATTACACACATGTAATTGGTATGAACAGTTTTTAAGCAGATGTGTGTGTTAGTTTCTGTAACAGCTTTATGAGTTTGTGTTTGGGCAACTGCAGTATTCTGAGTCTGCAATGCTCACAATAATTCTTTATTTGTGAATAGGCACTTGTAAATTTAAGCCAGTTGCCTGAGATTTTATTTCTATTATAGCTAAAATATTATTTTGTGAATAAAATTTCCTTTTCCCTCTTTTCCATGTAGCTGCATGCTAGTGTTACACCCCTCTCAGCTGCCTCTCTTCCGGGTCATAGTGCACACCAGTACATTTCATCTCATCTGAAATGGAAACCTTTCCAAAATTAACATCTTCCTTATCCTGCTGTGCAACTTCCCTATTTTTAATTTATGACTTTCCAAGATAGTATTGCTCATGAATTTCCAATGACATTACTGATCCTTCCTCCCTTGTTCTTGATTCCATTTCCCTTCTGAAATCCAGTAAGAGGAACTAAGCACTATGCTGATGTTTATGGACAACTCTCTACAATGTCTCCATGAGGGAGTTTCTTGTTTCTCTCAAGTAATAACAGTGGCTAATCTAGAAACTGTAATTATTACAGTGTTTTATTTCAAGCTTACTTCTAACACGATTTTTTTACCTCTCCTTTCTCAAATGTTATCCTAGAGATGCTGCCACCCTCGCTGGTGGACTAAACCTTGGCCAGCAGCAGGTCCATCTTGGAGCCACCTCTAAAATCAGGCTTGAGGGTTGCATGACTCAAAAAAAAACAAACCCCACTGAGCAAGTGTGAACTGTTTCTGCATTAGTAATGTAGTATTTTAGGATTCCCATAGTCTGATAATATTGTGGTTTTCCCACTATTTTAATTCCATGATTAGAATAAAAATGGTAAAATACCAAACAGTAATTTTTCTTTCAAGTTCTCAGTCATGTCCATTTTTTTTTCATGATCCAGCCTTAAGGCTTTACTATGTGCCCAAGGTCTCAACACCAATATAATTTAATTTATCACACAATGAAACAGTTTTCCCCTTTGCCTTCAGAACTGTGGCATTCAGAGAAAAAAACTCCAGTTAAAAAGATTTTGCAAGTAATTGACCATTCCCTTGAAGTTTACAATTCACACACAGTTTGAAAGTGCATGCCTCTGGAAGAGACAAAACTCCCTTCCAAGGCCACAGCCAGAGTCCAATTTTGGGACCCCTGGCACATGCAGGTTACCTCCCACCCAAACTGCCTGAATTACCCCCTGCTCTCTGACACAAACACATCTTGGTCTTTTATTTGAGTTAAATACTGGAGGATATTTAATGGAGGAATGGATATAAGCAATCTTATTTTTCTGTTTTGCAAGAAACCAAGCCTTAAAATCCAGGCTGAAATCAACAGCTTCGTATTTGTGAGTTCCCTTCACAACTAAGGGTTCCTCTGGTAAATCTGAAGAAAGATAATTAGAAACACTTTTGAATGCCTCTGTTACAAAACCAACACACTGAAAATTAAGAATCTCAAAATGAAGAAAAATATAATTTGAAACATAAAGGAAACATTAATTAAGAAGTAGCAATGAAAGGCCATCCAAAATCAATTCAAGGAAAGTTAAACAAAAAAAAATGGAAAGTCAATGTTCACGTGAGTATTGTAGTGGCAGTGTTCCAGAATGATTTAATGCAATTTAAAAAAAAATCTAGACTTTAAAGCAATATACCTTTAAGTGAGCAAAGTGTTACACTAATGTACAATAGATTTTGACAGTGCCTGACACAGAACATTGAAGAAATAGATTTGACTTCAAATAAATAATAAATTGTGTAGTGCAATAAAGCTCCATTTCTGCAGTGACCTCCATGTGAGCAGCCACCTGCCACAGCTCTGATGTCACTTCTGCTCCCCAATGGCTCATGGCTCTAATAGAAGGATGAAGGCCACACTGGCATTAGTAACCCCTCTTCCAAAAATAATCTTTTCCCTTTATCACTTACATTAGTGCACTTGGAGTATGAAGAAGCCTTTAAATCAGATAGGGACAACCCCAATACATCACACTTACATCCATAATTTTAATAACTTGTTCACACAAAAGGGTTTTGTCAAAAAAAAAAAAAAAAAAAACTCCAAATCATGTTAAAAAATAAAAGTAAGCTCGATAATAAAATACTATAGTAATCAGAGTCTCTAAATTAGCTACTGTTATTACTTGAGGGAAACAAGTAAGGGGAAAAAAGGGAACACAGCATGAAATTTCCAATTTTTGAAATAACAGGGGTACCAATAGTACATCAAGCTATACGTTATGAAAACCACAACAAATTATTATTAAAGAGGCTGACTAAAAAAAAATCACTGTATACAACAGCATATTGTTATGTTCCCATTATATTTGATGTACAGCACACAACAACAAGTGTAAGTGCACTTAAGTACTGTTCCTGTCTGGTGGGGATTTGGCTGTGTTCCCATTGAGCACCTGAAAAGGTTTTCAAAAGACACTGAAAGGAAATAAAGTCAAACAGGATGTACTGTTCTATGAACAAAACAGTTACACAGTTTCTCAAACAAAGCCTATTTGAGTCAGGAATCCTTTTATATTCAAGTAAAGTACTACTAATAAATTCAAACCACATATCTGCAAGTGGTTCAATTTAGTCATTGTCTTGAGCAGCACACTGGCAGACAAGAGTATGGATGCAGTTTAACTTAAATCAGGTACCACATGGAAGCATCAATCAATAAATAGCCTACTAATCCATCCCAGCAAGAACTCCTTCTATCCTTGTCTGCAGCTCCTGGGCTCCACTTTGATGGAGGAACTAATAGTTCTGCTTTAATACATCCAAAACTAATCTGACAGGAGAGGGAACACAAAAAGGGGCTGGTGGCCTCATGTGCTGGTTTCAGCTGAGGTAGAGTTAGATTTCTTCCAAGTGGCCAGTATGGGGCTGTGTTTTGATTTTGTGCTGAACACAGGGTTGATAATATAGAGATGGTTTTGTTATTGCTGAGCAGGGCTTTTCTGAGCTAAGGCTTTTTCTGTTCCTCATACAGCCAGGCTGGCAGGGAGGCTGGGGATGCTTGGGAGGGGACACAGCCAGGACAGGGGACCCATAGGGATATTCCCAACCATCAGGCTTAGTATGTAAATTGGGGAAAGAAGGAAGAAGTGGGGGGCATTTGGAGTGACCACATTTGTCTGCCCAAGTCACCCTCATGTATGATGGGGCCCTGCTCTCCTGGAGGTGCCTGAACACCCAGTCAGCCATGGGACGTGGGGAATCAATTCCTTGTTTTATTCTGCTGGTGTGTGAAGCTGTGGCTCTCCCCATCAAACTGCCTTTATCTCAACCCATTTCTTTTCCAGCTTTTGCCCTTCAGATTCTCTCCCTGCTCCCACTGGTGGGGGAATGAGCAAGTGGCTGCCTGGGGTGAAAGCACAGCACCTCTGTAAGAACAAACCACCCAAAAGGAGGAAATGGCATGTACTGCAAGGAGACTGCAGAGTTTGGGGTCATGAAGAGCAGCCTTCCCCTGCTGGTTAGTTTACTGCACTGGCAAATAACAGCTCACAGCATTCCAAGGTTTTTCCAAGACTTTCACACATCAAAGCCTCAAAATGGGAGAAGGAAAGAGGGAGAAGGAATTTCACCTCCCAACACTTGAACTCCAACCGTAAAATCCCAAACTGGTGCTCGCCAATCTTACCAGGCAGGATTGTTAGGAAAGAGGTTTAAAAAGTCTCCTACTGAATCAAGGTTTTGTTTGTTTCAGAGACTTCTGTCCCAAAAAGTAGCAATTTTGCTTTAAGGTCTGAGATATCTTAATACTCAAAATAACAGAACATGCTCAACAGCCTCATGCTGAAAAGCCTATTGGTCACAAACCAATGTAAACAAATACTTTTTTCCCCATCTGCTTTACACATCTCTGCTCATTTCATCAGATGTCCCTAGTACTGCCACTATTTTCCAATCAGTTCTGCATTTGTCTGACCACTAAAACGATTTTTTTTTTAAATAACTTTAGTTCTATCCCTCACTCACTTCAGACCAAAATGCTGAGGGTTCTCTCTTCATTGGCAGCTACTTCATACCCTTGATAATATTACCAGCTTTTCCCCACTTTCTCTAATTTCTCCAACTCTTTCTTAAAATTAGGAGGACACAACTGCCCATCGCACTCAAGAGGATTTTCCATGAATTTTTTAATAGTCCTAAAAAAAATATGGCCTACATTTTCTTTTAGGAAAAGATAAAAAAACCAATGAAAACTAACAGAAACCCCACCACTTTCCAAAAGGTAATCTATCTTGACTACTGTTGTCATTGATTGTCACTGATAATTGGGACAAAAGAATCAGAATTCATATGAACCATATGAGGGAAGAGAAGGTTACTTAGGTTCGATTGCTTTCTTCCTTCCAACTCCTAGTAAGGCTGTACAATCTGGGAAAAAGGAGAACACCCTTCTTAAAAAAAAAAGGTAAGAATAATTTTTTCATTAAAAGTAAAATAGATATTTAACATAACTCCTCTAAAAGTATGTAAACTCAAGAAAATCCTAAGACTGCCAGTTATTTCAGTTCTACTAAGAAGGCTCAAACCAAGATATTGCATACAAACTATTTTAAAATTTCAGAATACATCCTGCACAATAAAAGCCTAAAATTTGGTCTTTTTAGAACTTGTCATTTTCTGATGTATGGTAAAGATGCAGTTTTGTAATCACTTACATTTTCTATTTACTATGAGATTTAGAAGAAGAAATCTCATGCTTTATGCAGTAAACAGTACTTGAAGTGGTATTATATACCACTACCACAAGTGTTCCCTAATAAAATTCTATAGCAAATAGCTTTCTGTGTTTATTATTTGTCCTAAAAAGATAATCAAGTAGATTGCATGGGGATAGAATCAACATTACTGAGCCAAAACAGGTAATAAAGCAGAAAGTCATTACACTGGTTGTTTGCCAATACAATCTCCTTTTATCAAGCAAGCATATACAGTAACATATCAGTTGTCTCTTTTTTTCATTCTTACTTCATGAAGAGAAGGGGCTTTCCTATAAAAACTGTGTACACAAAAATTGTTAAGGACCATAGAACTTCACAGCTGCATTGAAGATTACTCAGCAAAAACAATGGAAACAGCAACCAAAAAGTCTTGACTAAACTACAAAAAAAAAAAGTAGAACTACTTGATCAAGGCTTTTCTTACCCAGGAAAGCATGTGAGATGTGGTTTTGGTTTTCATTAATATGAACAAACTCATGAAAGGGTAAGATAAAATAATAGCCTTTAATACTGGTATTTCATGAATCTGCACAAAAATTTTGTCTACAAAAGTTGTGGATAATACACAGTTTATGCCAAGTGAGTACTGTAATCCATTTAAAAAACTGAAATGACTCACTGCTCCAAATCAATCATATGCTGCACTGCATCTATTTACTTCTCATTCTTATAACTACTATAACTAAGTTTCATTTTTATGGTGTCTGAAATCAAAAAACACAAAAGTCCATAGAACATTTTACAAGAACATGTTTTAGGGCATATTTCCAGTACTAATGTCCTGCAGGTGATAAAAGGCACCAATCACCCCTTAACAGATGGGAAACCAAAAAAGATCAAGTGGCTTTTTCCTAATCATAAAGACCAAACTGTCCTCATTTACAACATATCAAATCAGAGTGACTTTACTAGATCAAAGCAAATCATCTTAACATATCTGGGATAGTTGTTGGGTTTTTTTGTTTTGTTTTTTTTTGCCACTTGCTGCTGAATTCACAAAAAAAAACCCCAAAAAACCAAAATAAAAGAGAGTCAGTAAAAACTTAATATAGACAAAACAGCAATTAGAAAACTAGAATAAAAATTTAAAAAATGAGAGCACTTGGTCTTTTGCTTTGGCCAATTCGGCAGATTTTTGAGATTTTTTGGGGAAAGAAATGCTAAACCAGTAGTTTATGCATGCATGACTTCTGGGGACTTCAACCACAGAGCAGGCACTCACTTGAGTTTGTAGTAATGAGACCCATATTTAACAAAAACAAATTCCTGGCTGTCACAGAGACAATATTAGAGCAAAACAGATTCATCCAACAGCAGAAAAATGTAATGATAATACTGGTTTTGTTTCTTCGTTGGGTTTGTTGGTTTGTTTTTGGTTTTTTTTATAGCATCAGTTCACTGTGATCTATGAGGTAACTGAAGTTTACAGGTCACAGTTTGAAGAAATCAAGTAAAAAAACCAGATCAGACCTAAACACTTGGCTGCAAACTTCAGTGATGCTTGAGATTTTTGCTCTCTTCTCCCCAAATAAAAAAATCAATAAAAAAATAACATTCCATATCGCAGCTGACTATGAATACACTTAAGCATAAAACTGAAAACATATCCTTGAAGATTGCTATGAAGTTCACATTTCTTCAATCAATTTGTGACTCATTTATGTTAATATACGCATGATGTAATTAATGAGCAAATTGAATATACTGTTCTCTTTTAAGTTCTCCATACTATTCATGGCTGTGCTCTGTGCCTCTCAATGCCACATATTTATTACAAATGAGACCCTCTGAAGAGTACCCAACCCATAAAATGTCTGCTGTCACTTGGGCTTTGCAACTTCTCCAAAGGGACTCCACAGTTCCACACAAGTGTAAAGCACAAAACATGCAATAAAACTGAAGTAATTCAGCCTCCTCTGGATTTGAACTCTTTCTTCCAGTCAAAAAACCAACAACTTCTTCCATGAGTTCTTCCACCTCAACACCCCTTCATTCCTACCAGCTTTCACATCATCCTTGTCTGTTCCACCACTCTTCATCACACCCTGACCTGCAGCACCAGCTGCCTGCCACAGTTCACTTCCAAAAACAGATGTGCTGAATCATGGATGTAATTAGCCAGCAGCAAATACAGCCAACAGCTATGATCTATGCTAAAACTAAGGGGAGTACTTAATTTCTCTCAAATTTATGCCAGTTCACAAGGTGACCAAAATAACAAGTAAAGCATGAAGGGGAAAGGACTCAAATGGCTGAATTGCATCAACTTCACTTCCAGAGTCATTGGTAGATGAGACTAAAGAAAGAACAAAAACCAACAGAACTAATGAATTTTTTTAGATGTGTTTTACAAGTAACAAAAAATTTCATCAGGAAAACTAGTCTCTGACAAATTCACCTTAAAAAAGCCTGAACATAATCAAAACAAGAAACCCCTGCCAAAACTAAAAACGTCTGTGTTACGGACAACCAACTATTATTCTTCCATTTTAGTATTTCTGCTTATTTACTAAACTTGTCTTTATCAGCTGCAACCTGAGCACAAGCACTTCATGAAAAGACCCTCAGAAAAGTCTCACATACATTTATATTTAAAAATTGCATTATGCTATATCTATGCAAGCAAAATCCACACAACCAAAACCAAAAAACAACTAAACCCATACAAACTGCAAGTAAACACAGTCAGGAAATTCTACCTCCTCCATCTTTTGGCAAAATATAATTTATGGTTACTTCTCATTAAGGAAGATGTTATTAAAAAGAAGAAAAGAGAAAAAAGCCTGTCATTGTATGAAAACTTCCATTTCAGGAAGCGAGGACTCAATTCCCAGCACAAACTCATATAATTCAACACCAGATCAGCTTCTCAAATGTAGTTTATAGCATTATGACTAAGGGGTAGGCAAATTGATTTTCAATTCAAGCCAGAAATCAAGTTAACCTCAACCTCCCAGCAGACAAGTACATTCTAGTAAAGTAGGAGAAAAATATCTAAAGGTTTCTGTGGTTAACAGAAAGCCAGTTGCTAACATAGCAAAAGAAAAAAAAAAAATCCCTGTAAAGTACAATCTTCCTTCCAAAGATTCTGCAAAAATCACATTTTCGAGGATGAGGGTGTCCTTTCCCCCATGATGAGGATCCAGCTGTGACGTATTCGCCACTTTCAGACATAATAATGTAGTAATAATAACAATAAATACATATAATACTGTAATTTAGATAAAGCAGACACAATATGTTTACTCCTGTCTTCTCACAGTCCAACCACCTCCATCCCAAAAGCATTTACTTGCCAAATACATCTGAAACAATGCTTTTGATACAGCCTATCTTAGGGAGTAAAAGATCCAGTACAAGCTTTTTTCTCCTCTATCTCCACATCCCTTAGGAAGAACAGCATTGGCAGTGAACAGGAGCTTCAATTAAAGGTCCAATTTACTCAAGAAGTGTGATGCTTACACTGAAAAATTTCAGGTATTTCCATGTAAAATTATATACACAGAATAAACACTCAAGAATTTCGTAATGGCTAGACAGAGTATGAAAACTGTTTGAAGGCCAGGCTATTCAAAATATTAAGGTTCAGAAAAATCCAAAAGTATTAGTGGGCTTTCCAATATATTATTACTATTCCTGTTATTTACCTAAGGGTTTTACTTCTCCTGAGAAAATACAAGTCAGACTGTGGCTGAATCACTTAACATCTCCCATGTTGGAAGGTTAAACCTTGCTCAGAATTAAGGTTTTCACAATGAAAAAGAAAAAAAAGTCAGCTAAGAAGACGACTTGGATTATCAGTAAAATATCTCTGCAAAATTAGCTGAATGTTTCAAAACAACATGCTCTCAAAAACTGAATTTCTGAACAGAAAAATCAAGCAGTCGAACAGACTCAGATTAATACATCCTCTTCTTCAGAGAATCTACAACCACAGACCCTAACTTTAAAATAATTGCTGTCTATTGAAAAGCTTCCTAAGTTGCCTGATAAAATCTAAAACACAGAAATAAATGTTATCTGTATTTATAAATCATCAACTGATCAAAAATGTTTTTTTATTATTTGACAGCAATTAAATCTTAAGAGACTGTCCATGAATGAACAAGAGCTCTATAAATGAACAATACACTGAATGTAAATGTTTTCAAGTAGTGTTCTGGGAAGGATTCATTAACATTCTGGTTCAGAGTGGGAAAATTGGTCAATTATTGAGAAAACACAGTAAAGCATCACTTCTTTTATATGTACTTATCTAAGTGGTTTCATCAATGGTGTATTTTCTTCCTGAAATTAGTATAATTCCTTCTAAAATCAAAGACAGTTTCTTGAAAGAACAGAACTGTAATGTTGCCTACCACATAATAAATAAAGATATCTCCCAGTGCAAAACATTATCTTTGACCTTTACCTATCTTTTGAGATTGATAAAAACACTACAAACACTGCATCACTGTTCTTGGTAAGGACTGGCAGCTTGCCTTTCTTTAGGTAAACATAATAATTTATTAAAGTTAGGAGAAATCAGAGGAAAATATCAACAGCCATCATTCATCACCTTAATACCACTCTCCTCACACACAATACAAACTCTAGAAATCCAATCACAGAACACAGCAATTTACCATGAGCCTCCCCCTGACACCCAGAAACCAACACACCAAAGAGCCTGATATGGAATTGAATCACATTGAAGACTCTGTGCTAATTTCAGTGTTTGAAAAAGATTTCAGCTTCTGGGATTTGATGCTTTTTGTGATAGGGCTTGCTACTTCATGAATGCACGGTAGTGACTCGGAACAATTGACATGAGCTCTCAGATTAGGGAAATAAACCTCTACCAGCCTATTTTTTATCTTAGGTAAGACTAAAAGATATAACCAGAACTCATTTATCAACATTATCTAAAGTTATTTGCTTGTAAAAATACCTACAGCAAAGTTACAAGGAAGACAGTACTTGTGGGCACTTTAATTTCTTAGCATTTGTATCTGACTGCTGTTACATAGCAAATCACATACACTGATTATATATGAGTAGATGTCTTATCTTTAAACTATAAGTTATAGTGACAGTTACCAAAAATGGTACCCTAAAATTTAAGAATAGAAACATTAATGAAACCTCACTGGAATGGACAGATCACCAATAAACCTGATGGTCCCATCAATGTATTCTGTTAGGAATCTTGGCAAACAATATCAACAGAAACATGTAGAGAAACATGAAAACAAAGAAAACCCAAAATACATTCTGAAGCTCTACTCTACAGATTAAAGTTTGAACTGTTATGAAAAGTTCTAAAGCATTTTTCTTCACTGTTGCCCAAATCCAACTTCTATCGCAACCTTGTTTTGAAAGAAGAGGCAAGAATTCTTGGTCTTGCCTGGATTTGTTTTCCTTTTTTGCTACATCTACAGCAAGTATACAAGATCTCCTCCTCTTATCTGCATATACACCTATTTAATTAAGTGCATCACCAGCACTGTACCGTTTCTGTACACTCCTCTGGGATTACACAAATTTGGAAAGTCTGTTTTACTGCTTTTGTTGACAGTACAACTCCATGCAAAGCACACAAACACAGAACTGATTGTTTCTGTGTCATTTCTCCAGTCTGCTTTGCAGGAGATCTCCTTACATTAATCCCTTAAAAGCTGCTTAGGCAAAAAAAAGCACTCCCTTCACCTCGAGTTGTTTTAGACAAATATAAATACAAACTAACTCTGTGGACTTTCCTACAAGTAGCCTGATTGTCATCCACTGAATGTCTTGCTGTGACAAGAAAATTTCAGTTCAACATTGTAAGTCAGATCCTTTAAAACAAGGAGCTGATGTCTGTTGTGAGCCATACAAAGCCTGTTGCACTCTTTAAAATGGGTACTCTGATGCTCAGCAGCAACATGGAAATTTGGCAGAAGCAGGATGCCATCTCAGCCTCCCACCTTTACAGCTCCTTTCTAGATAAAGTGTCTGATAAGTTTCAGCTACCTCATTTTCATCTCTGTGTGATACAGCCTACAGGAGTTAAAGATAGTAAGAGAAAGTTATATAATTTCACATCAAAATAAGAATTTTTATCAAAATTGTTTTCATTCAAGTACAGTTCGAAAACATTTTCTAAGTTTCAAAAACTTGACTAGATTTTTTTTCATTTTGCTGAAACTTTATATTTCTGTTTTTCTGTTCGAATTTTCATGTATTTCAATCTATAATGCTGTGATGTTTTTCAAAACCAAATGAGAATGAGTCAACACTGGTTAGGCAAAAAGACTTCAATATACCCAAAACTAAATTATTGGTGTATTGTTTCTGTGGTAAACAGAATTTTTGCCATGAATTTAAATGACAATTAAAAAGCAGGATTTCCTATATAACAGATATTTTCCAACTCATTTTATCAGAAACAACCAAGGAGAAAAGAGCGACTTCCTTCTCTGCCCTCTTAAATCTGCTTGCCAGCCATCCCTATCATCTAAATGCCATTTTTGACTGTCTTCTCTAGATTCTCTGAGCATCCCAAGAGCATTGTACAAACTGCTTTTGTATCAGTGGCAACACTCTTCTGAGACCCCTGCAGCTCAAGTGCCACATCACAACCCTTTGTTTCCCCATCCTTAATCAAGTACCTAAGAGAACAATTTTGCCCTCTTAGGAAAGCTAGGTAAAATCATTTTGGTTACATCTGCGAGATTTCATGGTGAAGCACCCAAGAGAGTGGAACATCAGCTGTACTTGACCTAAAAAAAAAAA
>VXBR01003923.1:16484-74251 GCA_013400215.1 Cisticola juncidis | reverse complement strand
AAAAAAACCACCAAAACAAACAATCCTTGAAAGAAACAACCTAAATCAACCAAACAAACACAAGCAAAAAACCCTAACAAATAAAACACCACAAGATAAAACAGAGTATATTAAAGCTGTAGCATGAAAGTTGACACTTCCATGTACAAACACATTGTTTTATTTACAGGTGTAATACCAGGCAGCTCAAGCACTTGTCCTGCTCCTCCCTTGGAGAGCACAGAAAGCACCAACTTAGGTTAAAGGGTGCCAAACAAACATACACACAATTAAACCCTAAACAATGTATACTCCAGGGTTTCCCTCAGCTCTTGGAAGGATCCTTGGTTCAGTTGTTACAGCTACACAGAACAGCTCAAGGTAAGTGAAGGAGTGGGCTCAAGGAGTAAACAACTCCCTTTGCAGGGGAACAGCAGCCCTGTCACACTGATCCAGCGCAGCTGCCGAGGCTAATGCTGAACCACACTGTGAGCAGGCAGCACGGCTTGGCTCCGTCCCAGCTCCACCTGAGATGACCTTGTGCCAGCTGCCAGTCCGCCCTGCTCGAGCAGACATCCCCGGGCAGGGAACCCTGAGCGACAGCCGGGAGTGTGCGCGGCAGCCCGGGGAGGAGCGGCCACCGCACCGCACAACGCCGGGATGCGACATTCCCCGGATGCCCCAGCAGCACACGGACAGGGGCTGAGTCTCCCCAAACACACACTAACAGTACAATGTAGTCAGGTCTTTGTGATCTGAAATTATTTTGAGATGCTATGGTTATATTGAGAATGCTTGTGTGACTCTTCTGAGTTCAGAACCACAGTGCATGAAGATCGCAGCGCTGAACCCACAAAAGATCTCATTTCAGGAGGCATCCTACCCAAAACATCCACATCCAAAACTTACTATAATCACCACTGCACTTTTCAATCACACTGAGGCTCCTTCATTTGTTTTATATCCATTCACATTTGACCTAAGATATTTTTCAATTATAAAGTCCAGAAAGGACCACCTGATCTGTCCACTCTGAACTCCTGCAGATGACAGGAAATAGTTTCACATAAAGAACGTCAATCCAGGCCAAAATGATGGAAAGAACAACAACCACAAAAAAGCATTTGGCTAATTATACCTTTATCACAGCCCAGTGCTCCATTCATGCACCTCTCCCTTCAGCCTGAGAGCCCAGTGGCCACATGGCAGCCCATAGAGTTTTCTCTTGCTCAGTATGGTTCCTTCTCTTTTCCCACCCTACTTCTGACCTACCTAAAGGTCAAAATTTCTTTTAACTGGCTTTTAACTTGCTTTTGCTGATGCTATGTAACCTGTTACCACCCCCTTCCATTTTCTGCCTGTGCAGTGGACAGAAAACCTGATACTTCATGCTTAACCAGCTCACAGCTACATCCACCCTGGGCTGGCCAGGCAAGAAAAAGCCTCCCCAAGCCTGAACAGCTTTGAGTGGTGGCACTCCACAGCCCTGGCCCTACAAGTCACTGTGTCTTGCAGGTTTGAGCTCTGAAAAGCAAACCTATCATTTCAACACAAGAAAAACCTTTACACCTTTACACCTGTGCACAAGAACACCATCTGCTGTCTGATCTCAGCATGCATTGCCTCTTTTCATCCCTCCTTTTAAAGTCCTGGCAGCACAGAAATGTATACATCTTCCATTTTCTGTATGGGGGAATTTTCCTTTCCCGGTATGCCAGTTTCCTTTCCTGAGCTCTCCTCCAGGAATAAATTGGTATTTATATGCATTAAATGAAGAAAGGGCATATAGTGTCCAAGAGTGGAGCTGGTTGTTAGCAGATACTTAGCCTGACACTTCAGTCAGGTCACTTAATCTCCCCCCTTGTCTCAAAATTGGGGGATATTTTTCTAAGTGTTTATCAACTATTTTAGACACTCAGCAAGCCTGAATAAAAATGAAACACATTTTTATTACTGAAAAAAATGGAAGTTGATAAATGATCATCATATTCAGAATTAAAACAGATCTGATAATGAAAGCATAGTGTTGCTTAACTAATTTAATTTTCTCTGGTCTGAAGTAACTACATCAAAAAGGCAACGAGTAAGAAGAAACAACATTTCTTTTACATGTGCTTGTGCTATTTACTTAATATTGAGTTTATGGGAGGAGGGATCTACTTGAGAACATTGCTTTCCAGACAAAAAAAACACGTAATAAAAATGGTGACAAAGGGAAGGGACCTACGCCTCGGTGTTTGCTGCCCCAAATCCAAAACTACCACTGCAAATTCCTGCAAAGCAGGAATGTCCAAGGGCTGACCTGGGAAAGGTTGGTTTAGGTTATCAGACTGGGGCCAAGAACTTGGTGGAGCTCAAGAGAAGCTAAATTTTCTTCTTCTGACCTGAACACTTCATGTTGGCTCAGTGAAAGGCAGGAAGGCAAATTACATCACCATTTGTACTAACAGGCATGTGTTAATAGATACCAAATGAATTTAAAGGAAAAATGTGCTAAGCCTTAAATGCAGGAAGAGCCACCTTGTTTCTTCTTTCCCCTAGAACTCTGCCCCACTTTTAATACATCATGGCATGGGGGAATAAACCCCAAATTTAGGAGGCATGTTCCTTTCCCTCCAGTAGTCTATGAATGATTTACAACTATGAGCTAAGAAACAGTGTCCTCCTATTTTATTATAAACTTACACACAAGGTTTCTTAGTCTGATACCATGAATTGGGTACAAATGTACCATAAAGGGTGGCTGAACGAGGAAACTGTGCTGCTCATGTTTTTCAGCATATCAGAACTAACCTCAGTTTTCAATTTCTTACTTGGGACAAAGGGAAGTTTTCCAACCATTAATTCACTATCAAAACAATGCATGGAAAATACACAGGGCTGTGGTCTAACAGCAAATGCACAGAGACAGGACTTGCCACCAGGTCTGCTAAGCTACAGCTACAGTCTTAGGCTTCCCCACCTATTTTTAACATCTAACCCTAAGAAAAGAAAGGAATAATTTGCCAATATGACTGTCTTGCAAATGAACTAATTAATGTTGACAAATCCTCTCCATGAATATCAAGTAACAGCATTTAATTAAACATATATTCAAAATCCTTTACATGTTTATTCACACATTTACTGCAGTGCTTCTAGGGTCCTTTGCAGCTTCTGAAAACCTAAATACTGAAATACTGAGTCTTTTCAAATAACCTGTGAATTTGATAACACTTAAAAATTACAAGCACTATACTAGTATTTGTTAGTTTTAGCAGTGTAATAGTTCTCAAAATTACTAATTTCAGTCAGCATCTATAATACTCATGCCAAAGAATTCACTTGATTACTTCATTATTGAAACAGAAAAATTAAACCTCAGAATGCACTAAATTTTGAAAGCTGAAAAAATAAAAATAAAGGCTGGGAAGTGACAGAAAAAAGGACAGTCTAACTCTGCTGGGAAATGACTTAAAAATTGCCAGGCCCACTTTTCAGCAGGATAAAGAGACAGGAGAATGTCTCTATTTCTTTATTTCTCCTTGCTCATTGCCCAGAAGAGATAACCTAGGGCTTAGAGAATACATGGAATTGGGAAAAAACATAGTATAATTCGAACTAAAAAACCCCAAACCAGTCAAAGAAACCAACAGAAAACAACAAGTGAAAACCTCCAACTGCCTCCCAAAAATCCCCAACAATGGCAAAAAGCCCAAAACACACCATCATCCAAAACTAAGCAAACCACAGAAATATTCTAAATGGAGATTTCCTTAGACTTGCTTTCTTCAGAATGATCTTCAGATTTTCTTACTCAAAAATGTTTAAGCTGTTTTGCTACTTATTGAATCAAAGTCATCCACACAATACATAGGAATGATTTCAATACACCTAAAGTGGTGTTTGAGTCCACTGGAGAAAGATAATTCATCTTGCAGACCTTGCTAAAAATAATAATTTTTAAAAAATTAAAAATTAGTGAAGGCAATATATTAGGCTTCTGTCTTATTTTCAGGAAAGAGAAAAAAAATAAACTGTTTTCAGTGTTCTAGTACCCTAATTTATGGAGTAAGAACCTCAGAATGTCTTTAGCACAGAAACTTTTACAGTGTAATTGACCAATTGAGGATTCATGCAGAGCACTGGATATATCCTAGCAGCCACAATCACACATTTCATACAGTAATAAAAAACAAATTCTTCAGTCACCAAAGTGAGAAAGAAATATTCTTATACATGTTCACATTTGTGCGCATTTTCCAACACTTAGTAGTCCCTGAATGAAGCAATTTGCATTCATTTACTCAGGTAGACATTATTGCCAACCATTACCAACAGAAGCAGCTGATCATGTCTTGTTCCAATTGATTTTTATTCCAAATTCTCATGGGATTATAAAATCCAACATTCACAAAAGCTTCTAAACTGGAGACAGAATTTCCATTTACCAGTCCTGATCTGTTTAGAGCTGGTCTTCACTACAGTTTTGTACACTTTACTTTGTACTTTCCTCCTCAGCTGCCTAGGAGTGATATTCTTCAGGTTTCATTTGACCACCATAAATCACATTCTGCAGGGTAGTACTGCACAGACAGAGGCAATGAAAATCCTCCCCATCACTCTGCAACTTTCTTCCCTCTTCTTTTTTTAAGATAATAACCTTTAAGAACTCTCATGCTGAT
Source organism: Cisticola juncidis (assembly GCA_013400215.1). Lineage (NCBI taxonomy): Eukaryota > Metazoa > Chordata > Aves > Passeriformes > Cisticolidae > Cisticola > Cisticola juncidis. The sequence goes on along the minus strand of VXBR01003923.1, from coordinate 69,608 downwards.
GCTTTTCAGGTAAATACATGGATGTTCAAGCAGGGTGTTATAACAAACTTTCAGAGAATATTCAACCATTAAAAGGTTGTTGTTTTTGTGGTTTTTTGGTTTGGGTTTTTTTTTATTTAGACTGGGTCTTCCCCCATCTCTTGAATGCAGGGGCATTACCCTTCTCATGAACCACAGCTCATTAGAGAAGCAAGAACTAAACTTGAAGTTTGCCTTTCAAAGGAAAAAAAAAGAAAATAAAGAAAAACACCACTAAATAACCCCTCACACTTTAAACAAGCACTAGCAATATGACACTCCCAAAACAAGACAAAAATCAAAACTCAAAATAAACCTAACCAAACCCCAAACTAACTTACTGAGACTTTTTGGTATTTGTGGGGGTTTTTTGGTTTTTGGTTTTCTTTGTTGTTGTTTTTTTGGGAGGGGGGTTTCCCTTTTTCTTTTTTGTAGTTTCTGTTGAAGCAAAGGCTTTGTGCTAACTCTTACCTTGGATGTCAGTGTAATGTATGGACCATGTTTTGTACAAGTTTTTTCAAGTAATCTGGATGCATTCCCCACACTGTGATCTCACAGTGTGGCAATTCCAACTCCCACATCATGGACAATCAAAGTCCAACCCAGAATTAGGAACCTGAAACCCTCTGGTTCAGGGTATGAACCACCAAGCATACGTGTTAGGCACAAAAACTGAGTTATATTCAGTTTGGATGCAGAAATTCCTTAACTACAATGTCCATCTTTGCTGTGTATTGCCTGCAGAGTTCACTGCAGAAAAGAGCAACTAAAAGTTCACACATATAGAAGCCCAGAATTACAAATGAATTCAGACTCATTATTTATAAAACTGATAGTTGTAACTGCAAGAATATAAAAATAGTTTACATTTGCTCTAGACCAAGAAGAAATTTAACGTCTGTTCACCTGGACATCCAGTGTAAAGCCATTTAACAAGATGATTTTTGTGAGGTATATTATAGACATGTAACAACTGATTTCTTTGAATCCACAAAACAAAAGCAAAGCTTATAAAAACCAGCTTGATAGATGTCCCTGAATCACTGTAGGTTCTTCGTCTAGTTAGATTTAGATGTAACTAAATAATATCAGCTTGAGGGCTGTACAAAGCCACCCAGAAGATCCTGTTTCTCTGGAGAAGTCAGTGTTCTGCACAAGGCAGGGACATTTGTGGGAGGCTGAGAACCAAGGAAGCCACACACACTTGGCTCATTCAGAACTTCAGCTGAGGCATGACAGAAGACACAATTTAACAGAGCTTCAAAAAAGCAGCTCTTTCCTAGGATGCAGGTAATGAGGTTCTGGATCATTTTTCTGGTCATTTCTAGCACACCAGCTTTTAAGCTATTTCTCCAAGACAAAAAGCAGATAGGCATTTAATTTTTATGCCTGGCTTGCTCCCACTGCTCTCAGGCCATCTTATCATAACTGCATTGAGCTTCATGTTTCTTTTTCTTTTTTCCACTCCACTTCATTTTACTTTCATTTTTAAAGGCATTTCTTTCAGAAGAGCTGCCTGCTGAAGCAGCATCTGTTTTGAAGCACACCAGCAGCTGACAGCCCTACCAAAATATGGCCCACATGGCTTGTATTTGCTTTGCCTCTTGTTACAACAAGCCTCACAATTGTTCTCCCAGCTCAATGGCTGTATGGACATGAGAAACAGGTCTCTGAGCAAAATACATGAGTTTATGCAGGATAACATGCTAAGGGTTGCTTTGGAGCAAAACCCAGTAATTTAGGAGGAGGAAGCCCATGCATCAGACTAACACAGATTTATTTTCAGCATGTTTTCCCTGTAATACTTTAATTCCCATGTAAAAACAACCAGAAATCCAGGACAGAGCACAGAAGTTATACAAAGTATTTGGACTAAAGGAAACAACAGGCCTGAGCTCAAGACCTCCTGTAACGCATACACCAGATAAAAATACATGAGTAGCTCTCACAAAACTACCAAAGTATCTCAGTTGCTTCTGAATCAGCATTGTCCTTCAAATGGGCTTCTTGGCAGGGCTAGTTCTGCATCTGGTTATCACCTAACAACGTCCAGGTTCACACAAAATAATTCTGACCTAAAAATCCCATGGTAAAGGCAATGCCCCAGATCATCACCTGCCTCCATGGGGCAGTGAATACACACCAATGTTGTGGTGACAAAATTTGAGCAGCTTCCACACAGGACTTGTGCTCCATGGTAATGGTTTGCAGGCTACAAACAATGGTCTGGGTCTATCCAAACTGATCTAAAAGCAAGCCAAACACAAAAGGCAACTAAACAGTGCAAAAAATAAAATAAAATAAACTTACAAAGCAGGTTTCACAAAGGCTGTGCTATCCAGCAGTTTTGTGCTCTAACCTCCTCTTTTAAGGCTTAGTGGAGAGACAGGTCAGAGGAAAAAATAAAACAGCTGACTGTGCAGAAGTGTCAGGACTTTGCAGACAAACATGCTTTGTTGGCTAATAATACACACTTCATACTCCAGAGAGAATTGCCACCTATGCAGAATCCTTGAGATTCAAGATCAGCCTAGGAGAAACCCAAACAGTGTCAGCAACAGCACATGCAGGAATCCAAAGGTCACATCACACTGTTAGCTGTGAAAAGCACATGTGGAAAGGGGATCTGCAAAATCAAACAGCCCTGAATTTGTCTATCTCAGAGACCTCTCAAGGAATCCAAACCCAAGAAACCAAAGAAAAGTAATGCCGCCACAGCATGTGATTCACCAGCCCAAAAACCCTGCCAAAAAGACATGAAAAAAACACTAAAAATTCCAAATTCTCACTAATCATATTAGCACAGCCATTAGATGCTGTCAATGGGTAATTAAATATATTTGCAGTTTTTGCAGCCTTAAGTGCAAAGAACGGGCATTGATCCAGGTAACCAAATGTTCACAGGAGGAGGCATCAGCTTTTTCATAGAAATATCTTTTAGTAAAACTGTTTCATGCAGCCAATTAGCAGCAGCTATTCTTTCTCACCACTTGTGTACTTTGCCATGAGTCTTGGAATTTTTTTGCCATCTTCCAGAGAAATAAAAAGCTACTTGAGCAGGTGACTTGCTTTAAAAGAAAAGCTGTTTAGATGAGGAAAAAGAACCCCAACAGTGAATACAGTATTTCCCATGCTTACAGAATGATGCCTCAGTTCTTAAAATTAAACCAGATTAACATGTAAAAAAATAAAGCACAGTCAGCATTTTTCTACATTTTTTTTAACCTACTGTAAATCAACTATGAAAAGCATTAAAACATTAGTGTTCCTGTATATTGCAAAACACCATATCTACTGTTCTTGAAGAAAAAGTTAGATCTCCTTTCCATATGCACATAATCTCTCCTGGGACTTTGCCTTGGTTTACATGTGCATCTTTCTTGTCTCTAAAAATATTCTGTGGTTGACTAACAGAAGCTTTTTTTATTGTGGCAATCAGAATAAAGTCTTGCTACAATGTTATGATCAGCATTTTGGTGTAAGCTAGAGCTTAATGTCTTGCATAATTTGCTTTAAACTCTCACTGAAGTATCCATTTGAGGTGCAACAGTGTTTCTGCTTCCTAGCAGATCTGACCAAAGAAACTTAGTTTGAAGCTCTTAACACCATATAATAAACAGAAAATATTTCACATAAAAAGAAAAATTTATCCACACACCAAACTTTATTGGAAATACTTATCCAGTCAATGGCACACACCTAGAAGGGTAAGAATGATGCCAGGAACTTGAAATACACAAGTCCTGCCAAACTTCAGCAAATTACTACAAAAAACAAGACTCAACAGAATCATTGCTGAATTTCCTTTTTGCCTTTGACTGCAAAATGTCCCAACTCATTGAATCACACAAGAAGAGTAATACTTAATTCAACATGAAACAAGAAATAATCTATTACTGATAGGCTGCACAATATTCTCAGTAATAGCAAGAACAGCAAGGGAATATTTCAAATAGACATTCTTTGACTAAACAACACTATCATCAAAATATTTTAATGCTACTTTACCTCTAAAAATATGAACGAAAAAGACTTCTGAAAAAGAAACAGGAGTACAAGAAGTCTAGGAAAATGTAATTGGGTCCATGGTCCTCAGAGAGGATCTGGTGAGGAACAGCCATGTATACAAAGTAAAATGGCTTTCAGTCAAACAGAAGAGACTAATACAAGAAAGAATATTCCACTTGTAGTTTGTAGTGGGACTTAACAGATTCTGATTGTATGGATTGATCTAGTGTGGGCATGAAGTTCTACACTTCTGCTCTGAAATAAGTATTGTCTATAGAAGTCCTGGGCTTGTTCACTTTCTATTTTAAACTAAAAGCACAGAACACAAAATTTGTATTTGTTGTCTGCTCTCAGTGAGAGTCTTCCCTTTTTCTTGTATGCCCTTTGTTATGCAGAAAGCCGGCAATTAAGGATTTTTAGATTCCAGCAAAAAGACAGCTTGAGGAACAAGTGACCATAACTTACATTAACACTCTGCAAGCAGCCCCGAGTGAAAAAAAACAGCTCAATAAGGACATTACTTGTCATTTTAAGTCAACTACAATGACATTATTATTGACAAACATACCGTGAATGAGGTAAGAAAGAAAACCAAGCAAGCCTGAGGCTTTTTGGGGCATGTCAGCATGTTTGTGCATGCCCTTCTGTTTTCAAAGGTAATCCATGGCTCATAATGTTCTCAACCTATGAGTTAGATAATAAGTGTTAATTAGAATAGCAAAGAGTACTTCAGCTGGAAGGGACCTCCTGGTCCAACTGCCTGACCACTACACAGTGACCAAGGATTAAAACAAGTTATTAAGGGCATTTGCCAAAAACCTCAAACACTGGCAGGGGTGGTATTAATCACCAGTGTTTGGACCATGGACTTCAAATTTAGGCAGCCACACTCCAGCTTCAAGCTTGGAAAATTATCTTAGATCCTTTCCCATACAAGAAATGGTCAATTTACTTTCATCTAGCTATTTATGTATAAAGACAGAAGAAAACAAATTTAACAATTAGACTGGGGAAATAGCTACACTATGTAGAACACTTAACCCAGTCTCCCAAAAAATTTAAAATAAAGGACAATGAATTTAGAAATTTAATTATCTAAAAGACAAAAACACATGCATATCGTTGATTCCATGTGGACATTTATATTTTTGTTCTTCTCAAAAAACTTGAAATAATTTCCACTGAAAAACTCTAAGCCCTTAGTAGTAATTTTAATTCTTCTTATCCAGTTAATTCCTATATTATTTCTTTTATCTTCATTTTCTTCAATTGCCTTTCAACTATGCAGCATTTCCATCATTAGATAACATGAACTTGCACAATTCTAAACAGCAAAATCTAAGTCTGAGCTGGCAAGGGCCCTTGCTTTCCTTTAAAGCCTAATTTTCTCTTTACATCTGCTATCACCTATTTAATATACTGATATATTTTCATTCTGGCCTATGGTCCCCACACTAGTAGAATTCTTATCACTTTATATATCCATCATTTTAAAAACCTGTCTTTAGCAATAGATTCCTCCTGCCTTTCTTTAAAGGATGGAAAAAGAAACAAAGCTTATACTCTCCTGTGGCTTACGCTGCATTTGAGAACTAAATTTTTTGCACTTCAGTAAAGGATTTGCCAATGAAACTCAAGACACATTTTGCAACTGAGCTTAGCATTTAGCATTTGTTTTCTTTATGAAGGAAAACTAATTCCCAAAAATCATAAGCTGTTACTGTCAATAACCAGAAATTCAGTTTTAAGGTATTTTAATCAGGGAATTAAACAAACACTTGAAGAATGGAAACAAAGAGAAANCCGTTCCTTCATTAAAAGCTAAATTATTAATTTTAAGTACAGAATATTACATAACAAATTTTTTCCAACAACCTTCATTTGGCCTTATATTTCTGCTCTTTTACATTGTCCATAATCACTGGAATGACTACATGACTGAGGTAGTGCTTCATCATCACTGCAACAAGAAGTTACAGTCAAATTAACTTAAAGTGTAATCAGCAAGCCACTGCAAATATCCCATTATCAGCAAGAAAGAACTGAACCACAGATAAGTTTGCTGTTTCATAGTTACTTGGAGATGGAATTTATCAATTCTGAAACTTCATCCATTTCATTTTCTCTTTCAAAAATAAAATCTCTTATGAAAGTGAGCTGTAACATGTTTTTTTATCATGTCTTTAAGAAAAATACTTAAATAATAATACCATCTAAACCCTAATTTTCCTGATCTTTTTTCCACAAACATTAACAGCTAATGATGCTAATAAAAACACCAATGTGGTAAAAAAAAATGCAGACTGATATAAAAAGTATTACCACAGTGTGACACTGATATATGTTACTTTGTCACACAAAACTAAGAGGAAGAAAAGTTATTATCACAAATCAGAGCACATCAAATATGTATTCATATGCACACATTATATTTGTTCAAGAGCCCTAGTATTAAAGAGCAACAGAATAGAAAAAAAAATAAAAACCAAAAAAGCAACAAAGAAAAACAAGCCACAACACAAGAAAAAAAAAAAAACACCAACAAAAAAAGAGCAAAAATTTTGAGCAAAACTGAACTGCAAATACACTTGTGTTAGAGAATCACTCTGCCTAAGTTAACTGAGGTCAGATGAGACAGCACCAAGCTGTCCAGAGAGCCCAGCTGATAAATACAACCATTTCACCATAGACCTCTTCACCACAGGCCTTGCATCTTTTAAAATTTATGTTTCCTAAGAGGTGTTTTTCTCTCCCTCATCTTGGCAAGCCGAGTGTCTTGGTGAGTTTTTACCCACAATACACAGAATTATGACATTGGAAAAGGCCTTTAAGATGCTGCCCAACCATTAACCTTGCACTGCCAAGTCCAGCACCACACCCCATTCCCAAGCTGGATGTCTCAATGCCACAATTAATTTGCATTCCCTCTGTACCTGCTCTTAGAGGTGAGGTGATGGTGAGACAAGCACTATTTGGATATTATTCCATATCCAGTAGTTTGGTGCCTTCAAGTATTTTATTTCTTCCAGTAGTTTGGAAAAATAAAAGGTATTTTGACTACATTCATCTTCATGTCTCCCTGTACCCTTTATTTAGTTTCCTGCTGTCTCATAAATTGAGTAAAAAAATTATTAGCAACTGCAAATTCTATCATCCTGCCTGAAGTCCCCTTGGATTAAGTTCAGCACAAGTAAAAGCCTTCAGCAACCTATTTCCTTGGCAGTTTGAGGCTTAGATTCTCCTGGCACTTACTGATATTAATCGTGATGGCTGATCTTTTTGAACCCTTCTGTTAACTATCCCTTTCTAAAAAAGCCTCTTCCATCTCCCTGACATTTTATAGATTAGGCTGGTTGATCACAGCAATCAATTACCCTATTAAAACATTTCTCAAAACCGCCTCTAGCTATAGACAACTGATATTCTCCCTCTCCTAGGCACACAATTAAACACAAAACTTAAACCTAAATTTCCAATTAGATCAGATGTATTGATCAAAGAAGCATCAGGTTTTTCTGACATGTATCTGAAGGCATCGCAGGTTTAAGAAAGACTTTTGAATTTCAGAGCAACAGACCAATAGCCATCTAGGAAAGTCCATAACCAAAAAAGTAACGTGGATAAAATCACCAACACTACTCAGAACCTAAATTATTTGTCTTTTAGCTTTCTGTACAGAAACCAAATCAGTGGTAGAGAATGCATATCCAGATTTGCAGGTGATTACTACTGTTGCTGAATAAAAACAATGAATCATTGATACCTGGTTATCAATAGATGTATTTTCAAATTTATCTGCAAACACAGTGATAATTTCACTTGCCAAATTTCAGGGGAATAACCACCTCGTAATTGCATGAGGACTGTTTTGTTGTTGACAGTTCACTCCACAGATACACCCTGCAAAGTTACTAAACAAAAATGTCCTCTCCTTTCTGGTGAGCAAGACAACTTTAACTGGTGAGAAGAGTCTTAAATACTTTTTTTAACAACAGTAAAACCGAATCATATTTTTTTCCCCCTGGGTATTATAATCAAGGCTGACAGAAAACTATAAAGCGTTAACAAGTGCTCCATTGAAATAAAAATTAACTCGGTCAGTTCTGTTAGTAGTGAAATATTATTCAGATCTAATAGATCTTTGTTAGCACAGTATGAGGTAGAACTGTATTACAGCAATATAGCAGGCTATCTTTCAAGTTTTTTTGGTTTAACAGCTATTCTTGAGTTAGAAGGGAAAATAGTTGAGTATATATTCATTTTCAATGAAAGCAAACTTATCTGATAATAAATGACCCATTAGTTTGCTCATAATTCTGTCAGAGTTATTACAGTTTTCAGGTTCTGAATGACTGTAATTTACCATAATTGGTTTGCAGGACAAGAGATAAATTTGACTTGCTCACTTGCAGATTCGCTAAAATAATTTCGAACACTGAAATTATTTCACTGCATAACAGTCATGACAAAAATGTAACAAAACCAAAGAAATTTAATAGGAGAAACGTTGCAGTTTGATTTTTAAAAGGAGATTTATTAATAAAAATTAACAGCCTGCCTCGAAGTTGATTCCTGGTGTTATATAAATTTTGTTTTGCACACTGATCTTCCCAGAATCAATCCTTACGCTGATGTTTAGAAGGAAGAGGTGGCTGAGGAGAGATAGAGACACAGCCTCATAGTTCAACACATGCCATATGGATATGAGGCTGCTCAACATTTAACCCCTCTCAAATACTTGGATACTAAAATGTTAATACAGCAGAGGAGAGCCAGAAAGCTGAAGTTCGCATGGAAACTTAAAACAGCTTTTTAGTCCTGTTAGACTGCAACATTTATCTGATTTTTCACTGGTTGAGAAGCCTTCCAAATGTTGAAGCTGGAAATAGTTTACTTTTATGAATTGTTGGTCCTAATGCAAACTATGAAATGGAAAGCAACATGACAACGATGGTGTGCAGAGATTAAGAATAGTTTCAGAAATCTTTTCTTAAGTCTCATCTTGCAACTCTAGGAAAAACAAAACAAAACAAACTCACTAGCATCTGCACTGATGTTTAATGCATAAAACGTGGTAACGTCTCTACTGCCTTGACCTCCCTTCTGTTTATGTGCTGCTCCAAAAGGAGAAGCAGTATAGTGTCTTTGTTTACCTTCTTTTCAGCACTTCAGTCTCATATTTTGTGCTCTAATTTCACCTAAAACACCACAAATCAAAATGCTACCATGGATTTAAGTACAGTAGTAATTTTTTTCAGGAATACTGATTGTCACGGTTATTAGATGCTCACTCCTGTGGAAGGCTCAGAATGACAGATGTGGATCTCAGAAACCTTTAGCCAAGGAAGGTAAATGTACTGAGTGGCAAATTCAGTCTTTCACAGGTGGTGAAGCAACAAGGTTAAACTAAGTTCCAGATCAAAAATTACCACCTTGCTTCCAATCTGTTACTGTGGTCAAATCAAACTCTAAAGATCCAGTCTTACCACATCAAGATCTGGTTCAGAGTGGATAAGGCTTAGATCAGAATCCACAGTGACATCCTGAATGGGATGTGTGAAAGAAAAAGAAATGGCAAATATGTTTTTATGATGGTTGATTTCAGCTGGAGCTAAAAGGCATTGTTAAGCCTCAAATCTCATTTCCCCCTACTCGTAATTGAAATCTGAAACAGTCAAAAATGCATCTTATAAGTGAGAGCTTGTTCTTCCAGCAGCTGAGCTAGAAATATATTTCAGATTAACAAAGTACCAAATTATTTCTGTAGAAGAAATAAGTGTGACCCTTCAGCCTAAAAAAGACATGACAGACCAAAAAAGGCCACCACATAATTATGAGTTAAAGAACAAATAATAATCTCACTTTCTGCCCATAAAAATCTAGAGTTTGGAAAAGCAGCACACCTTCAGATAAGGCACCCTTTGACAGCTACAAAATGCAGAGCACTTCTTGCAGAAAAACTAAAATACACAGACTAATATACATATGTGACTGAGGAAAATTACACATATCCCTTTCCATCTCCCCAGGAGCTGCATCAGAGGGCTTTTTTAAGGAGGATCAAGATGTTGGAAGACTCCTGTTGAAAATGCTCATGCAGGCACAGGAGTGCTTGTGCCCTGTGCCACCAACTTCACAGGAAACCTGCAGGTGCCAGCATGGTTATTGTGGCCAGAGCTTCCAGTTACTTGAACTGAAGTGGACTAACTGAACTAAAAAAAAAAAATCTAAATTACAAGCAATCCTTGAGGATTCTCTCATACAGACAATTTTTTCAGCAAAGGCACAAACTTTGAGCACAGCCATGTTTGCTGTGCATACATTTGATGGGGTGTGCAAACATATTCCTGTTTGTGGGGGAAAAGAAGGAAATCCTAACAGAAGTACAGCTCCTTCCTTCCTTAAAATAAGTTCCATTTCCCAAAACACCTCAAAATGCCCCTTCCTTTACTCCATTCATTTTCCTCAAACTTTTAACAAAGAGCAGGTTAACACCAACTCTGTTGAAATCAGTTTGTCAATACACAATGGTATTGTCACTTTGAAATAAAGCCAGTGATTCAGAAGGCAATTTGAGAACAGCAAAAAATCATTAATGATAAAAAATAAGCCTAAAACAAGGTAAAAGGTTAGCTTTGATTTTTTCACACTTTGAAATATCAAATATCAGGTTTTAAGTGCTCTTCATTTAATTAGAAGAAAACTGCATAGAACTGGTTAACAACTCAACTAAAGGTCATCTTCAAGAATTCCAAGTCCCTTAATAATTGAAAAATTGGCATCAGTGTAAATATTTTAAAATTCGCATTCTGTTTTATTGTTTTTTATTCTTCATGTGCTATTGTCTATCTGGTAATAACATGGGACTGATGATTCCAAAGAAAAAAAATTTCAACTTAAAAATCGTTGAAAATTTTATATAAAGAAAAGAATTTACAAGAAAATTTGCAAGCTAAACTTGGCCAGTTTTTCACCTACAAGAGAGGAGTTTATTTAATTCTTCTCAAAACTATATCAAAAGAAACCATAAGCAGTACCATAAAAAGAATACATTCTGTTAATGTTCCTTTTACAATAAAGGCATGCCAGCAAGCCTAACTATCCGTAGTCAAAATTTTTTTTTTTCAGCTCAAATTTAGAGAAAAGGGCCTTAAAAAGGCTTACACCTACATGTGTTACATATTACGTATTAGAAGACTATTAAATATTAAAATCTTGAAATTTCAGACCATAAAGTCGATGAACTATTACCTTAGAATTCTCTTCATCCTCAAATGCCTTCCTAGAAATCATATATTGGAAAAATAACTGTCTTTGGCAGGATTAAGCGCTTGTGTTTATCCATGTTCATCAATGTATCTCAGCGCTCTAGAAACATTTCATTTATTTATGATTTATTTTTTACCCAAGAGTTCGCATTAGGTAAAGGTATATGTTGCTATGATTTTCTTTAAAGATTGGGAAAATAAATCAGAGTGAATATTGGAGAAGAGATTTACAGTTGCCCATTAAAATTCCTGTAACCTCACAACCACCAACTATTCCCCACATACAAACACTGCAAAGAACTAATTTTCTGTGTTCATAGCAAACCTCTTCCTACATTTAACTTTTTTTAAGTTATGAACACTCAGCATGCCCTGGTAAAAATGTGTTACCATTTCTAACAATGTTTGGTGATTAAAAGTTTACCAGAGAAAAGACTTCTCTGAAGGTAATTTCTGGGAGATTTAACCACTGCTTGGTTAGTTACAAGGTACCTTTCCATGCACTGTTTAAGAGAATAATTCACAAAGACTGAGGGGAAAAAAAATTCACTCTGACTAGTTTAAATGCAGCATCACTTCACAACATGTGAAGTTTACAGTCCATTCTTATTTTAAATTCCTTCTCATGCTAGGATATCAGCCAAGTCACAGCTCAATTCAGTTCAGGCAATATCAGATATGGATGGTGAGGAAGGGAATTCTATTTCCATTCAGGCCAGGGTAACCTACAGCCAGCAAGCCCCAGAGTGACTGGATCCACACTGATGAGCCCAGGCTCCAGACCATCAGTGTTTTGGTTCTGGAGACAGAACCAAGGAATAGTTCTGGCAAGCCTTGTGCAATTCCAAACCTAACATTTTGGCAGAAAAGCACAACTACTACAAAATATCAAAGGGATATCAAGAAATCTATTTTCAGTACATAAATACAAATGCAGATGCATACCTAAGTTCATANATTAGCTTTCATGTCATTCTCTTGTAAATATTTCACAGGGAACACAAACGCATCAAATACCCTCTATTATTGAATAAACCCTCTATCATTGAATAAACAGGTGTGCTTTCTCATTTCCTTCCACTGGATTTTTACAAAAAAACAGCTCAAGAACAGTGAAACAAACCAGCCTAGTACCACATAGGGTACTCTCTCAAGCTTTCCTCAAAACTGATAGGAGGAAAAAAAAAAAGTAGTCACACAAGTCTGCTTTAGCAATCTCTTCTTCCCTCTTGAAGTAGGATATGGCTTCATCAGCATCCCACAAGTTTAAGACTGTGATCCCTGGCACAACACAGCAACATCTGTAGCTGCCAGTTCAAAGAAATTTGTTCCTTCAGACATCCAGTGAGGTAACTGAAGTCCTCCTTCCTGTGCTGGTGTGTCTGGACAGCCACTCCAAGACACCTTCCATGGAAGTGACAAGATATTGAAGTCACTGTCATGAGCAATGCTTTGGAGACATACGAAAAACTGGTTTAAACACCTTCAGAATTGGAAGCCATGAGAAAAGTGATCTTCTGGAATGATTTACATTGGAAGACGGTTGTTTTTCTCCTCCCCAATTCATCTGTTTCATTCACTGCATGACTTTATTTCTGCACCAAGCCACAGCAGAAACCCTAGAGACAACAGCTTCATTAACTGTACAGCTCTCATTCTCCAAATACCACCCACTAAACTGAGTAGGAATCCAATGAAAGACAGCGTGTGAACATGTAATTAAAGACAATTATAATACATCCTCACAGGGAGAAGGGGGGCAAATTAAAATGGAAGAAGTCATGTGAATGCTGCCAGACCTGACTGACAGAGGATAACCCACAGCAGCTGTGAACCAGCAAGAGAGAAATGCAGCATGTGTTGGCTGTAAGTGGATTTCATGGCTACTTGCCAACACCCAACCAAGTCTGAGACTCAGGAATTCTGGATTTGCTTCTAGGTTCTTCAAGCAGTTCAAGGCCTTTCGCATCTGCCTCACCCAATGAAGATTATCACTCCCAAATAATCCTCTTAGTTCAATTGCTAGTGGCTTACTCCCTTCTGTGGTATGTTCCCTACTCCCCACTCCAGCTGAGCACAACGGGCCCATTTCCTCACCCAACTGCAGGGCACCCCATCACCTAATCTGACCTCAAACATCAATGCAGCCTCACTCCTGTCCAACTTTTCAACATACAGCTCATATATGAATGAATTCCTTTATAAATTAATGTGGCATCTCTCAGGAATCCTAATAACATTTAAGCATTCAGATCAAGTAAAAAGCCAACCCCCTAAAAACAAGAGAGTGCAGGAAAATAAAACCCATCTCCTACCATGCTTATTGTTCACAATTCACATCACAATCTCTTAGGAAATTATTAAAAGAAAAAGAAAATATAAATACTCAGGGTTTTGGGGTTTTTAAACTTTACCTGAAAGCCTAATGGCACTACAGGGATTAAAATAAAAATCTCAGTTTCCATAACTAGAGTAGCCATCCTTATTGATGACATGAACACAGAAGGGCTTCCCCAACATTCAGTGGCAGCTGCTGCTTTCTGTATAACTTCATTTACCTGTGGTAGTAGAGTTCATAAAACACAGGCCAGGCTCCTGCTATGATGCCTAGTAATTTAACACATCTCCAAGGAAAAAAAAATAACAAACCAGAAAAGAGACTGTGCCTGAGGAGAAAGGAACAGAATACCAGGCAGAGGTTTCAGTGTAATTTCACAGAAGCTGAATAAAGATGTAATGACTTGAAACAACTTTAAGACTGTTTTTCCACAAGTCACTGGAAAAGGACTGTACACTTACGTGCAACTGAGAGTAGTGCTGTGAAGCAGCTGGCTTTTGTTGGTGGAGAGCTGCTCACAAACCTGAAGAACAGTGAGGGAAAAACTTTACAAGTGCAAACAGCCAGGAAATGGAGCTGGCTTAGTATAGAGGACAAAGAGAAACCCTGATATTGAGCAGGAACAACCAGGAAAAATAACCTTAGGGACTTTATAATAAACAAGAGGGAATATGTTTCATCTGACACCATGGGCAGAGACCCATGCCATAGTTGGTAAATTACCATCTTGACAATTCCAGTTTGCTTTTCAGTTCAACCAAAAGCAAAGTTTATAGATAGCAGTAAACAAAAATACACACAAATTATCCAGAAAAAGGGGACAAACAAACGCTGCTATTACTTTCAATAGGAAGTACAATGGACAAATGAAGACTTGCAATTTATCTTAATGAAATTTTGTGACTTCCAATGAAACAGTATCTGAATTTCAGTACCAGTTGTGACACACATGGCAAAAATCCTAAACTTCATGTTTGCACTTTTGGAGGCTAAGTTGACTATTTCCATTATGCAATGAGACTCTGAATACAACATAAAGCTATAAAAATCAAGCCATTATTGCTTGTTTGTTTGTTTTTTTCCCAAAAAAAAAAAAAAACCTAAAAAATGCTAGTGATTATTAGGAGAACTACACAAAACAGAGGCCATAATTGGACCACAGTAAAAACCCAGTTTGTCTGCATCTTGAATACTGAGTTTAAGTTTTGATCACCTCATCTACAAGGACACAGGGAAAAAAAAAATATTGGGAAAATCTCCACAATCACAGCAGCAGCTAATTGATTTAAAAGCCATGACTACAACTCTCCACAGTCACCCCTGGCACAGAGAGCAGTTAAATATCACTGTACACTGCAATATGTTAGCCAGTACTTATCAAAATGAATTTGTAATTTAAAACAAAAGGAAGCTGTTTGCTTGCAATGGGAGATAAACCCACTGTACTCCTTGCCAAAAGATAAGTGAAAGCTCAATATTACACTAGGGGCTAGGCAAGCTTATGGAATAACAATCAAATGAGGGTAACCAGTTATTGTAAACCCCCACACATCTGCCTCTAAAAAACCATGAAATTAAGATAGCGATATTAAGGGAAGTGTCATAAATACTTGGGCTACTGTGCTCACTGCTGGAAACAGGAGAATGATCTGTGGTCCTTCAGCCTGACTCAGTCCAGACACGTTCTTCTGTATCTGGGTCACTAAGTTTTCTGTGCTTTGGTTGTTACCAACTCAAAGCAGGATGAAAAGTTTAAGCTGTAAATCAGCATCAGCTCCTGTCTCCAGTGAAATGCAGACTATGTGCCACCTCAACCACAAATCTCCCTACATGAGGTAAAAAAATCTAAAAAGTAAACAATTTACAGCTTCTGTAGTTTGCTGGTATTTACAAATCACCAAGCAAAAGCATCCCTGTGCACTGAACTGCAGCTTTCCTAGTCCTTGTCAACAAACAGAACCATTTGTCCTAATCTGAAAAAAAAAAACCCCACACAATTTTCAGGCCAGAGAGCTTTGTCTGCTCTATCTAAAAAAACCCTATAACTCTTTCTGAACCATATGAAAAGAGAGTTTGTCAGTTGGCTTGCCTTCTGTTTTAGAGGCTCTTTTTTTGAAGTGAGTACAGAATTACTCCAAAACACATTGTTGGTTGAAGGAAAGCCCAGTCAACTCTCTTCCTTAACATTGAAGTATGGCCTTATGTCAGCCTGACTACTTCAGACCTTTTGTGTAGGTTCTCTGGAAAAAACTGAATCTGTAAGATTCCTATGACAATATAATGGTATCTCTTAAATAGCATTTAACAAGCCCTACTTTCCCATCTTCCAAATAAAGGTAGGTCATCTGGATTCTTCTTCTGCAGGCAGATCTGGAGGGACTGTGCTGGCTTGATAAAGTTCTGGGATGAGTTGCTGAACGAAAACTGCAGGTTTTGCAATTGAAACTACAATTTGAATTGAATCTGCATTTTTGCTTCTTTTTTTCCTGTATTTTTGTGTAACTTGGAACTAAAGGCACTCTGTTACAGTTTCCTAGTATTAGCTCAATATGATAGAAGAAAAAACAACTTATAGACACCCCAAAAAGAAGCGGGAGAAATGAATATCAGTGTTTTTTGACAACTCTGTAACATTACATTCTTAATTTAGCTGGTATTGTGGTCACACTAATTCAGGAAAAAAAGGGATACCTAAGAACTCCATGTTCTTTAAATTTAGAAACTACTTTCAGTACTTGACACTTCACTGTACCCCAAAAAATACTACTTCTCCTAGTGGGTAAGTCAAACCAAATATTTTATACCACACCTTAAAATTTGAAAACAGAGAAATCAGAAACAGACTGCACTGGTTCGTTTCACCCAGCCAACCTTACTACAGCTTCTCACATTTTAACCCTGTTATTTGCCTCAATTGCTACCTGCTGGGAAGTTTCCTTTGTTTCAGTCAGCTGAGACAGTTCTCATTAGGCTCATTTCTCTCACAGCAAAACAGCTGCAACCTTGGCAATTGTTCCAGACATGTTCTGTAGGTGTAGTACTACAGTAACTTTTTCAGTGAGCATTCCCTAGTAGTCGCCAATTACATCAAACGAGCTTTCCTTTCTTTCTGTTTAGAATTTCTTAATATAATTCAAGAACTAATACTGAACAGCGTGGTTAATTTGTGAGGAGCCCCCACCCAGCATCTCAGCTGAGATCTTTTTATTATGACCTCATCACACACACAAAAAAGAGGATGACCTCTTTCACACCTTTTCCAACTGAGACAAACAAGTTCATTCCAGCTTTGGCTTCAAGCACACCATCACTTTTGCTGTGCAACAATCATCAGAAGATGGTGCACATGGTTTGTTATATGTAAAGCATCTTAGATTTTTTTGCTTACCGGATTCAGCCAACATTTATATTTTTAGTCAATAAAACAAATAACCCATCAGGGAGGCATTTGAGGCATTATTCACTGAATTACTCAGACTGAAATTTGCCATCTCCAATTATTAGTAACAAGTCTGGTCAGACAGAACACAGCCAAACAGTCTTCTGCTTTCATGTGAGCATCCTCTGCCAACTAAGTCTATAGCTTTAAATAGTAAATGGTCTAAAATCTTCTATATAGATTTGAAGAAACCAACCTTTGCTGTGAAAGCTAACTTTATGCAATTGGACTGATCCATGCTTTTTGTCACTTTTAGTTCAGTGAAACAAAGCTGAACCTGCTATTGTGAAGCTGCTCCCCAGCATGCTGCAGCCCATCATCAGAAGCTGTTTTACAGAACCACACGCTCAACACTTCCCTTGGTGTGACTCACTTAAATTTCAGATGAAGCAGCAGCTCACCAGCTGCCTCCAAGTACCAGCTCTGTCAGTGTTCTCTGTGCTTGCCTGACAGACTGGTGCCAGCAGCTCTGATCTGATTTTCAGCGCAGCACAGTGGCACACATTACACAAAGTGTGTTATCTGATGAGCAAACAAAGTTTCTCCGTGTTTCTCATCTACCCTGAGTGCTTCCTGTCAGCTTAGCTGTGGCTGCAGGCTAACAGCCAACAAAACCAGCGTGTCCCCGAGCTTCCAGGAGTGTGGCTAATAATTATATATTGGATACTCCTTGCCAGCTCTCCTTTACCAACTCAGTGTCCACCCACACTGATCTGTTATGTGCTAAGGTTCAGAGTCTTGTGCCACTGTCTGGATAGATACTGGGTCATTATTCCTTATTTCACAAGTCTAGGTCTCAGCAAGTATTTCTCACTGCTTCATAAAAATAAATCCCAAATCGTCACAGTATCACCCTTAACAATATTTCCCATGCAGGAAAGTTCATACACAAGCCTTATTTTGAGAACTCTTGGTAGCTCAAAAATCCCAGCATTTCCTCTGCTGATCCCTGTTATTTCAGTTTGCATAATTTATCTTTACTTCAGAAACTGAAGCAATCTGCGCATCTGAACACTGCTCTTTTGAAACACACATAATTCAACACATTTTAACTCTATTTTCTTCCCCAACTCACACCACTGCTTCTCTCATTTGATCCATTTCAGACCGTTTTATTCCCTCTTAAAATGATTTCTAGTAACTATAGAAATGAATTTGCATATTTTCTATTTTTCTTTTCTTACAAATACTTCTTTGTCCAGTACGAGAATTGAACTTTTTCTCTTTTTTTCATCATTGACTGAAAACTCAATTATTATCCATAAATACACATGAGTATTAATGGTTTTGGGGAATGGTCACACTCTAAAATGCAGGTTTGGGAAGTCAAAAAAGCACCATAGGAAGAAGAAATTCCCAAGACTCAAAAGAAAACAAGGGCCCAAACTGAAATTATACAAGTATTCCTCTTTCTTCTTTTATATTAGTGCAAAAACATATGCAGGAACTAGCAAGATCTACTACTTTTCAAAAGTTCTTTTATATCCTGGTGAGCTACAGAGAAATTCAGATCCACCTGGATCACAACCAACAGAAAGCATGAAGCTTTTGAAAGGCCTGCCACAAGGTTAGTAAATCATTCTGCTAAATAATGGAAGTACAAGATTCAGATCCCACTCTTATATTAATTCCTACTTGAAAGAAGTAGTTTCCACAACTGTCAAGGGATTCATTAGCCAAAGTTTGATTTATTTCATATAACTAACAAGCTCAGGGCACCACACTCCAAATAATTTAAACCAATTGTGCCAGAACTCTTTCAAGAAATAGACATTGGCACAGATTTCAATTGTATTTTGGATAGGTTAAAGAAAAAATAGAAACTACTTTGTCCTTTTTTATATTGATATGTCTCTACTGTTGACAGAACAGTATTTCTTCATCATACCACAAACCTTGTTAAGTTTACAGGTTTCATAACAAAAAAAAAATTACACCATTTTTACTGAAATCTAAACTGAAACACTCTACTTTAAACTGACCCAAAAATATGCAAAGAAGTGTTTTCCCATGAATAACATCTGCTTAATAAGTCACACACTGAATTTCAGTCAAATTAGGTTTTGTGGGTGCAGACTGACCAAACCTGAGCAGCTATTCAATTTGTGTCTGGGTGTCTTTTATTTCCATTATTCTCTCCTCTTCCCTCAAACAGGGATGTCTGCTGCACTGAGCTGCAGCCATCATGGGTTATGTTCATAAATTTTCAACAGACCCCACAATCACTCCATCCTCTCTGCCTCAGCCCATAAGTGCAGCACACAAACTGCAAAATCAATCTCATTAAAAGAGTTGCAAGATGAAGACTCATTTATCACACCAAAAACAAACCCACTGCTGCTCTTCTGATATGTGTAGGCTACTGGCTCTATGGATACAGATGAAGACAGCATTTATTTCTGAGATTTTCCTGTATTAATCAGGTAATTTGGATAATTAGACTGCTAAAAATATTTACAGAACTAACAGCGAGTTCTTAGCCCTGTGTACACATGGTGAATTCCTTTTTGTCCATAACAGGAGACAGCACAACAGAAGTAGGGAAAACAAACCCTTCCCAATTTCATCATTTAGCCCCTTTTAAAAGACATGTGGAACTGATATTTCAGGGAAAAACACTGTAGGTAAACATGCCAGCCATACTAAGGTGATAGTTAAGGCTGTCTGCTGTTCATTGCAGGGCTTGGAACAGGAGAGTCATAGAAAGGTTTTCACCACAGAGGACTGGAGTTAGAAATGGTGTAGGTGTAGCAGACATAGAACCAGCCTTGAGAGACAGGTGTACCCTCTGTCACAATGCCATCTCTGGATATGAAACTTAGAAAAATGTCATATTTTATAGATTTATGAACTGTATCAGACCACCACTCATGAGTGCTCTAAACTAGAAATCTGCAATAATATCATTTCTTTGGGTTTTTGCTGTTTTTTGTTGTGTTTTTTTTTTTTCTTGAGGTTTAAATTTACTTTAGGATTCAGAAAAATATTAGAAAAAATATCCATTTAACTAAGTACTATGAGAGCAACTAAAGAAACCAGATCAGATTATCAGACAGCATTAAGCATGTGACTTGGACCTGGCATTCTATGAACACAACTAAGTTTCTGAACCAATTCAGAAGAAAGCATTATCATAAAGGACAAACAAATTTAAAAGAAAACACCACCACCTCAGGTCAACAAAATAAGAAGTCACCTCATCATTCATGCTTGTCTAGCAGTATGTATTTGACTTTTGCTTAAAAATATCCCAAAATTAGAGGGCATTCTGCTTAAAAAGAACATAATCACAAAAAAGCACAAAAAAAAAAAAAGCCTTTTATCACTTGAATTTTACCACATTTCAGAAGATATTCACTGCTAAATTTAACATTCTGCTTCTTCTGAAGCCAAAAGCATGAGACTATAAATGGGGCCAACCCCACCATGGTAAGCCAAATTTGTTTAACAGCCTTTTATATGCATGAGGTAACACCTTAACACATATTTGGTATGACAGAACTTAATGCTCTTTGCTATCTCAGTGCTTCACTTACTGATCATTCCAACAAAACCTCAACAACCTCTTTGATAAGGAAAAAAATCACTTTACAATGTGATAAATATCACACTATAAATAGTTTGGGAATGCTGTAAATTCTGTGATCAAGAGTTCAGATTAACATCAACCATCTCCTAGCAGAGGGTTACATTTCATAGCTTTAACAAGGATCAAAGTCATCAGGAGGAAAGAAAATTATGTTATCTAATTCTGCTTTAAAATAAAATTCTTTAAGGCTCTGCCTGGGGACCATAAACAGCATCATGAATTGTGAAAGCCTGTAGCCTGAATGCATTCTTACAGATGATGTTCCACAGTACTCAAAATAAAACATTAGACACATTTGGGAGTACTTCCCAAACAGCATAGCTGCTCCTCAAATTGCAGCCTACCTGCTTCCATGGAATTCAAAATTAATGAAGTTCCCATTAATTCAGTAAGGGCTGCAGAAAACCCAGCAGAGCCTCAGCTCCAAAATTATTTATCAATCTATTTGATCTCAAATTTCAAAAACCTTGGAAAATCCCAACAAGTACATCTCCTCAGCAAAGCAAGATGGTACAAATACACTTTAGCAGGAAGGTCTGGCAAGCTTAATCACAGAGACAGATGCTTCAGTCATTATCCAGGATCAACCCAAAATATACAAAATGCCCTCCAAAGCTTCTGTGCCAGTGTGGTAATAAACCATGACAAACTTCTGCCACAAAACTACTCTTTCAGGACAAAATTCATCAGTCAGAGAAATGTTACTAGGATTCTTGTGTAGAAGAGTAGGTTGAATTGAAATGACTACCAATGCCATATCAGCTTCCTTTCCAAATGAAGTATTAACAGCCTTTTCTTCAGGAAGTAGAACCCACATCTTGCTGTGCACTTATGCAAAGAATATCCCAAATATCAAATATCCCTGCAAATCCTCTCAGGTTGGCATTTCTGTCCAAGACAAGGGCTGACAGAGGAGCAACAAACATTCTCATTAGCTACAGCTCTGTGAGCAAGGGGAAAAAAATCAAATATCTGCTTCAAGCCAATACAGTAATATTTTTTTTAAGAAGTTATTTGGAGAACTTAAAATGAAAAATTATCTTTGCCTGAAGTCCTCTAACAGGGGCAAAGTTAGTTCTATGTTCACAGAAGTACAAGGCTGGTTCTGTTACCCAGTAAATCTGTTGTTAGCATGAAGCTTCGAAACAAGTTTTAACATCAGTGAAATCACTGAAAAAAGTAAAAAACGTGAAAAAAAAATCCACATACACCTTGTTCAGCTCAAGAGTGGAAATGAAACAGAACACATGGAAACCTTTTGCATGTGCTTTTTAGACCCAAACTAAGTCGTTTTGCTTTGCATCAGATTCTTTTTCCCCACTAGCAGTTTCTAAAAAGCTAACCTGTATTTTCTGCATCACCTAGTCAGTCATTCTTACAGAAGCTGATAATTCTGTGGACACAGCTCACATGGAACTGTAAAATATTAACTTGCATTACCTCTAATTAAGTAGCTTTTAGAGTCAGCCAAAACCCAATTGGATTTTTCAGCTACCTGTGAAGTTTATATTGTTCCTCATTTATATTCAAAAACGTGATGACATAAGGTGACTTTCAGGTGACATAAGTTATCTGGGAAAAAAAAAAAAAAAGCAGCACATCAAGTACCTTCCAAGATTACCTCTATTATTTTAAATACTGTAGCAAAATTCAGTTTTAAACACCCTGAAAATTATCCAAAAAGCAGTACATTTAACACTGCCTAATGAGTGAAGAAGCCTCAGAAAGTCAGTGTGCACTCAGAGCTGTTCCCAAACCAGAGAGACCTTTCCTACCATGGACCTTGTTTCCAACCCCAGCACCGACAGTGTGCCCGAAAAGAAATCAGCAGGAGAAGTAATAACTGGGTGCCTGCTTACATATTAATGGCCAATATCCTATTTGCAAAAAACTGCAGCCATGCTACTGCAATGCCAGCAGCAGATGAAGCTGCAGTGTGTTCAAAGCCTGACAGTGGCAGCAGCTGCAGAGCAGCACCAGCACTGAGTGCGTTGGAGCAGCGCTGACTGGCACTGCCGAACGCTGCCTCCTAAAACATCCCCAGATAATGACACATATTTTCTTCCTGCAAACTCAAACAGCTGCTTCTCACTGACACACAGCTTTGTCAGTGCCAAGTTAAAGCAAATCCTGCACACGATCACAGGGAAACTCTGCTTTCACCATTCCGGTCACAAAAGCGAACACACACACACACTTGGGTTTACCTGCCACAAATCACAGAATATTCAAAGTTGGAAAAGACCCACAAGGATCATTAAGTCCAACTGCTAAGTGAATGGCCCATACAGGGATCAAACCCACAACCCTGGCATTATTAGCACCATGCTCAAAATAAATGAAGCCTTAAGATCTGCCTTTCTTCAGAATGTTCCACTTCAGCATAGCATGCCAAAGTTTCACTAGAGTCCCTTAAAAGAGGCATGTAACTTCATCAATAACCACTAAAAACAAACATTTGAAAAGCATCTATACTTGATCTGCCAACAGATCATTAAAACTAAATGTGCTAACAAATATTAGATCTAGGCAGTTAACACAGGGTTTATTCTGTTATGGACTAGGGGAGGAGTGTCCTGTCTGTGGCAATTTCACTGATACATCTGGAGGTGAGAGGAGGATGTGCACCAAGCTATGTCCCTCATGTTCAATCCAGAATAAAACTTGAAGTACATTAACCACCAGGAAAATATCTGCCAACATCATCTGATGATGAGTATTATGACAGAGAAAGAAGACAGTGAAATCACAGACTTTCATTCAGTACAAAAATGAACTTTTTCCTTTGTTTCCCTTTCATGGTGCTGCAGCTACCAAGTCTATTACTTAAGAAGAAATAAACAGTATTTTGCTTCTCCATGATCTTGAATATTCAGAATGGTTTCAGAGGAAGCAGCAGATAGATATAACTAACAGCATTTTAGCAGGGTTTCTTTAACTTCAGCAAGCTCCTCTTTCATTGATTTTGGAGTGGTGTTGACTGACTTACGACCAAAAGAAATAAAGAAAAGGGGTTTCAAACTGCAAAAAGCTATCACTCTCCCTAGGTTGTAATCAGTGTTCTTTCCCACTTGGAGTCATGTTAACTTTGAAATAGGCATTTCAACTTTTCAAGGGGAAACACTCAATTACCCCCTCTTGCTTCATCATGTCTTGTCCAGCAACAATTTTAGTTTTGATGATATAAGCAAGTTCATCCCCAGCTCTCCCCCCAACTCTTCATAATGCAGAGTGGCTAAAAGATGTACAGTACTATCTGAGGTGTTATTCAGCACACCAGAAAGGTTCCCTTTCACTGGACATGGTACAAGTTAATCTCTAAATAAGGGAAGACACTGAGGGTGCAGAAAGTCCGGTTATTTCAGAATTCCTTCTATCTATGCATAGACAATGCATGCAACAACTTTCTGAGCCAAAACCAGTATGCTGCACATATTTTACAGAATAATCTTAATGACAGTGAAAAAGCACAAGTTAGGATCAAACTGCAAAAAAACAAGTTATTTGGGATTATATGTATTGAGTTCAGTTGTGTTTGTTATTCATTAATGTAAACAAGTAAAACAAGCACTCACAAATACTTTCAGTGAAATAAAGGCATCTGGCTATGATAAAGTGATTCAGATTAATCTTCCTATGATGCCCTTATAATTTCTCTTTCCTTCACTACATAATAATCTGCTTAGAAGCTGGTCATTAAAAGAACAGGAAAAACATCTAAGGACTGATGCACAGGAGCAGTGAAGTCCACTGATTCCTTCCACATGCTTATTAGCATTCCAGACAGAACATATGAATACTCAGCATGACCTGTTGTGTTTTTATAATCCTCTAAAAGAAAGCAGTCAGCATTTCAAGCCTTTCCAAAAGCTGTTTATAACAAAATATGTCAAATATCTTAATAAATTTTCCAGCTCTGTATAAAAATTCTCAACAGTGCATACAGTAGGCACATCAAAGACAAGTTAGGGGTGCAAAGGTATTTTTGGTTTCTTTTCTTCTCAAGGCAGTATTTTTTCCCTATTTAAGATTTTTTTCCTGTCTGCAAATTGAGTCTATGATCTAAAAGCTAAAGAATCAAAAGGCTTGGATTTTTATATCAGGCTTTCTCACAAACATCTGCTTAGGAGAAAGGTTTTATTTGTTTGACATCATTCAAGTGTTCAAAAGAAAAACAGCAACACTTACTTTGCAAGGTGAACCAAGTACAGAGTTTGCTAATATCATTCTGGGTTTTGGAGAGCCAGGAAGTTAAGTTGAAAATTAATAAATTTGGCCTTAAAACCTTTGGAACATTCCATCTGTGTGGAGACACAGCACAGCAAAGGTACTGCAGTGGCACAACTGTGGGATCAGAGTCAGATTACGACTCTCGGCAGCTGCCAACAGAAATAAAATGCCTCCTTCAACATAATAAACCAGCACATCAATGTATTTCCTTAAAACCAGGATATTTTAAATTAATGCATTCAGTCACATAACTGTGGAAAAACAAAGCAAATTTACATTATGGGAGGGAAAAAATTGCAAACCATAGGAGAATTTGGCTATTCTTAGAAAGCTATTTCCTTTTCAAAAGGCAAGCTGATTAAAGACCAAAATGGGTGTTATTTGTGATATCTGCATGATGATGAAGGTGATGCTCTTTAGTAACTGGATTTAGACAACTAACTCATTTCATGGAGGCCATCAGACAGATGGCCACAACTTTCAATCACGTCCAGCCTCATGGCAGTTCAAACTCACAACCAAGAGGTAAAAAGCTTTGTATGCCATTAATAATCTCCATGCCATCTGTTCTCTGTAAATGGAGACACTCTAGGATGAGCCTCAACATATTTTTTATTACAATATTTATTTCAAACCTCTCCAGAAGCTTACTATTTACCACAGCGAGTTCTCTCCATTTGCCAAATATTAATTTATCTCGTTGGAATTAGCTGTGAAAACCCAAAAGTTTCTTCTATTGAACAAACTCTAACTGGCATGGCACCCTAGGAATGAATGGCCTTTTCCATGCCTTAGTTGAAGATGTATGTATTGTGAAAGATTTCTTCAAAATTTTGAATATAACATCACTTCTATTTTGCTGATATCACAGATCTGCTACATTTGAACACACAAATTCTGAAAATGCATTCACAGGAAAGCAACTGAAATTAAACCCTTGTGCTAAATACCCTCAAGAGCACATATGGATTTTAACTTCCTGATGATGTGACCTTGACCAGCTGCCAGGCACCCACCCAGCTGCTCCAATTCTCCCTGCTCCCCAGTGGAGAAGATGGAA
The DNA here is from genome assembly GCA_013400215.1 of Cisticola juncidis. Lineage (NCBI taxonomy): Eukaryota > Metazoa > Chordata > Aves > Passeriformes > Cisticolidae > Cisticola > Cisticola juncidis. Next base: position 43,658 of record VXBR01003923.1, on the reverse strand, counting down.
AAGCCCATGGGTTGAGATAGAGACAGAGAGATCATTTACAAATTAGTGTCACCAAAAAAAATAGACAGGGGAAAAATAATTAATTACGAAATGAACCAGAGTTACAGAGTGAGAAAAAAGACCAAAACTAAACAACTTCCCCTCCTCATTGCTCTCCCCTGCTCCCTCATTTCTGTCTCTTCTATCTCCACCCTCCCTGAGTAGCTTGGACAGTATTTTAAGGTCAGTCCCCAGCTCCTCTTTGCTGCTCCTTCCTCCTCACACTTTTCCCTTCCTCCAGCATGGGACCCTCCCACTGGCTGCAGTCCTCTGGGATAAAAACATTCCTGTGGGGGCCCTCCATGGATGCAGTGGGGGGATTTGCTCTGCTATGGTCCTACAGGCTGCCAGGGAATATTTGCCCCACCACTGGGGGCTGCAGAAGAATCCCTGCTCCTGCAGCTGGATCTCCTGCTCTCTGTCCCTTTGGGGCTCTCAGGGCTGTTTCCCACATTTTTCCCTTCACCACCAGGCAGTGCTGCCCTCCCTCACCCCAGCTGTCCAAGGCATGAGCCCTGTGGCTGTGAGCTCAGCTGGGACCAGCTGTGGCCAGCACAGGGCAAGCCTGGCCACCAAGCAGGTGACCTTGTCACCTACACCCCGTGCACTGTGGCTCAGGCTCCGACCTCTCATGTCACCAGCCCAACCCTGACTTAATTTTTTCAGCATTTCTATGAAATTTACAACTCATCCCAACAACAGTGAAGTGATATTCCAAGTGCAGTGCTCGTTGTTTCCCTTTCCCTGCTTTTTATTCCTGCTAAGGCTCCCACAGTTCACCACTGGCAGCTTGTTCCACGGACAGGAGGAAATTTTCTGTGGCAATGCCACCACCAAGCCTGAGGTGCAAACTGCTGTGCTATCCCCAGGTGGGAGACTGGCCAGGCTGTCCCCAGCCCTGGGCAGAGGGACTGGGCACCCACCCTGGCAGTGCCAGCTCCTCAAAGCACCCGGGGACACGAGCAGGGAAAGGATTCCAGGGCAGCTCTGACATGCACAGGCTCATCTGAACCAAACACTGCACTAACACAGGGTTTAACTCCACACAGCCTTTCCTTGCTGCTGGCAGGGATCTGAAGTCCTGATAAAGAAAGCTGACAGATCCAAGTGCCATACATCCACAGATGCTGGCAGCAAAAGCAGAGGTAGGGCTTTTGGGAAAACACAGCCACTTCCACACACTTCCAGATCTGGACAAGTGCTGTAATGAGGCAGGACTCTCCTTCTCTGCCTCCTCCTTTTCCTTCTCTTTTGCCCTTCTTATCTCCTGTTATTCCTTAAAAAGTTACTTCTCAGTGAAATTTTAACATTTTGGCATGTTGAAAAATAAGACACCGGTTTAAGAACTGTCAGAAGCAAATTGAAAAAATAAGAATCAAACCCCAGAACCATGCATCCAGTACAAAAAGGCTGAAGAACTGCCCACTGGGAACTAGCTGAGAAAAGTGACAGAGGTTTGAGATTTATGTCATAGAAAGCAAATTACCTCTCTATGACCAAAAGGAATTGTCCAATATCAAACAACTTATGCAAAATTTATCTCTGGGACTGAAATATTCTTTACCCCCACACCATTCAGTAATTCTGAAATATAATCGTCCAATAATACATCCAATTCCACTGAAAAGGCAGGAAACTAAAAAAGCCCTTAAACTTCAATCAACACATTCGTTTTTCCAACTAACCTTACTGATTTTCAAGTCCCTGCCACTTTTTGCCTCACCAGTTCCTCAGAGATCACTTTCATTGAGAAAACCTGCATGGAACAATGAAGGCAATGCAATTTTGTATATATGGAAGAGGGGGGAAAAGGATTGTAAAAAAAGAAGCGTAAAGTGGTAGAATACTATAAAAAACCTCACACACACTAAACTTTGTGTAAATAGAACCAGGTATAAAAATTTTCATTGAGTTTGAAAATGAAGCAGTATGAAATATGGCCATCTACTATTCAAATGCTTTTCTTTTAGGTTAGAGTTTTGCTTTTCAGAAGAGGTAATACACAAATAAATCTCAACAATTTTATGTGAAACCCAAACAATCATTTGTCATGATTTGTTTGTTAGTTTTTTTGTGGTTTTGTTTGGGGGTTTTGGGGGGGTTTTTTGGGGGGTTTTTTGCAATGGGCAGCATAGCTTCTTGAAAAAGCTTATTTAAATCACTTTTCATGATGTTTTAGAAACAGCAGATGTTTTCCAAAATGCTGACAAGGACAGAGAGCCATGGCTATCATGTAGACATGGGGCCACAGTGCTGCTATAGTTCAGATGCCCTATTATGAAGCTGTCTTGCTAGCACATGGAATGGAGAACCAGAGCAACACTGCATCCCCATCAATCCACCTGCATATTGCCACTTGATCTGCCAAGCAGCAACTGTGGAAACACTGAGCCCACGTGTGCTCCTCCTCCCTGGTACAGCTGCAGGTATTCTTGTCTGGAGTTCAACACAACAACTGTTTTCTACCAAGCAGTGTGCAGCAGACACTCTCCACAGGAGATACAGCTCCTGTCCAGAGGCTGTGACAAGCTTTGACACAAAACTGCCTTTCAGTGGTTCTTTTGAGTAATTGCTAGCCCCCATTCTGGTTTGTTTCAAGACTTTACGCCCATTATTACAGTCACAACAGTTTTTTCTTGTTCTTATCCCCACAGAACTCTGGTAGAGAACCCTAGAAACCCCCAAATACACTTGGAAAAACAACACACCACCTTTCCTGAGATCCAGCCACAGCCCAGGGAGGGTCCCACACCACAGCACGTAGGTGCCCAAAGCAGGCAATGAGAATCAGAAACAATGGGAATAAGCTGAAATGAAGGAGGTCCTGTGGGAAATGGGTTTATAGAGAATTCTCAAAGCCTGACAGAAGGCTCATATATTATGCACCTGTATGCAAACTTTGAGATAAAAAAATGATGACTTAGAAATGCCGTGGAATAGGACAGGAATTATGGAGAGAGAAATGGAACTGGAAACACGTTTCAAAGGATGGCCTTGCAAATAAGAATAGATACTTTGGAGAAACAAAACTATGAAAGGTGCATTGTAGTAGGACCCACAAGGACTAAATTTTAGATGATTGGCTTTAAGCCATCAACAGCATTGTGTGGTAAAAGCTGATAGGCCAAGAAACACTTATAACGTATGGTAATCAAGAAATAGTTTAGCTTCTTTGTGATGGCATGAATTATAACATCTGTATTGTCTCACCCTTCACATGAGACTGAAAACAGAAGAAAAGTTTTTAAAATGCCTCTCAGCTGCCCCATCTCTGAGTCAGAAAAAGGAATAATCCATCAAGGCCCATTCTACAGTGAGAATCTCCCTCCTGATGATGCAGGCAGGCAGCAATGCAGGCTGCCCAGAAAGCCTGGGCAGCCCCAGTCCTTGGAGGCTTTCAAGCTCCTGCTGGATCAAGAGCTGAGGAACCTGGTCAGACATCACTGCTGATGCTGCTTTGAATGCAGGAGGATGGGTTAAGACCCTCCAAAGCAACCTTCCAACTGGAACTAGCATATTAGAAATTGTATGTATATTTTTTTCTCAGTTGAATTTCATCTATCCATTAACTTGCAATTAAGTCTCTTGCAATACCTGAGGAGCAGGACACTAAATATGACTAAACACAGCAGTTTCTTATTTACAAGTATTGAAATTGCTGCCTAAAAGCCAAAGTGACATCCTCTCTTGGCTAGTTTCATTAAAGTAGTGAAAATGAACAAGAAATATTCAAGTATCTCTTTTTTGTATTTCCAAACTTTAGTGGTTGTTTGGTTTTGTGGGGGTTTTTGGAATCAAAGTATTTGCAAATAACTATGACCAGGCCAATTTAAACTTCAGAATTCCCAAATTTAAAAATCAATTAAACTATTTTTTTTGTAATTAAACAGATTACAGTAGAAACATCTGCTTCAACTGGATGTTTTCCAGGGTATTTACAATTCAAATGTAGCTGCATTGTTTAAATAAAGAAGGAGAAATAATAAAACAAACTAAAAAATCCACGCCAACCAGTAATCAGAGGAGAACATGTCCAAGTCTTTACTTATGCTTGATCAAATGAAAACCTAATTTAACTGCAAGTATTAGGTGTTGAAATACACCTTCAGCCAATGTTTGAAATTCAAAGCTGTCAGCCACTCTTACCAAAGGAAAAATTAAGTACTTCTTCAAAAATCTTCAAAGGCAGGAAGAAATAAAATTATAAGGTGAAAAGTAAGCCATTGTCATATTTCAAAAGTATTGGCTCTGCAGGTAATCCCCTTTCAGATGAGCTCCTCTGTCTCCATTTCTTTGTAACTCCACATCAACTTAGACACTGTAAGGAACTGAAGGAAGGAATTCCATTTCTCCCTGTAATTCCATTTTGTTCAGTCCTGCTGCTGTGCCACCTACACTGACTGCTGGCTTCTGGGCTGTGGAAGGGATCCAGACACAGAATAGCCTAGCAGAATAATTAGCTTTAGTCTGCAAGTGCTCAGAACTGATGCCATCACAGAGACTTTTTCTGGCCTTGCTGTTGGATCACCAAGCAAAAATGTTTCTTAAAAAAAAACCCCACTGTACTTGAAAAAAAAAGTTTATGTCTGTGAATGTAGTGGGAGGAAAAAAAGGCAGCTTTATAGATAACATTTGGCACATTCTCATGTTTTAACTCTATTGATTTGGATGCCATTTGTTTTCCCAATGAATGCAAGACATTTTTCCACATTTAAAACTTGAAGTACATATACAAAGTAGGAAGTTTTCTCACCCAGCATAGGATGGTCAGAAAACTCAGTCAATCCTGCTTGTACACACCAGCAGATCTAAACTAAGCATCCTTAAATCAAAGAAACCACTGAAACAAACAGCAATGATAGGTTTAAAGACCTCCAAACAGGAGAAGGGGAAGAACTGTTCAATTAAATTAAATAATCTTCAAAGACAGTATTATACACCACAACACAACAGGGACAGTCAAAAAACAATGGCTAGTAAACAAGACACCACTTGATAATATGTTTTGTCTTTGAAGCAATGGCTTCCAGATTCTAAACTTTTATATTTAAGCCCTGAGCTATGCATCAAATCCAAATATGCATCTAAATGGGCCTCCAAGAAATAAACACATGAAAATTACGTAGCTGCAGTATTAGTACATTTAACAGCCCGAGATAAATATGATCTGGGGCTCTCACTACAGAAACAAAGCATGAGTTGTGCAAGGTTTTACTGCACATGTACTGAAATCCCCACCCATTAAAGAGGGAAGTTTAATATACTCAGAGAAACAAAAAATCATATTAAATAGCTCATGCATAAAAAAATTGTGTAAACAAATACAGCATCACTGAGTACTGACTGTAAATACTTCACTCATTAGCTGAAATAAGGACTAAAACCTAAAGAGTTTGTAGAGAGAAAGTATTTTGCAGTATAATACAGTATTTTCAAAATCCCTACCTCTCCTGAATAAAAAAGGGGGGTTGCTTGAGAAGGGATTTCTCTACAGCTGTAAGGAGGTAGAGAAGAAAGTAGGTGATAGTAAAAAGAATAAATTAAGAGAGTTCTTCACATCTTAGTGCACAAAGTCACTTATATTTTCTACTTAACTTCTCTGAATCTTCCACTGCCTTTTATCAGAATGTCAAACCCAGGTCTGGTGAACGACTGGGAGCAACACCAGTTTAACTTCAGTTCCTGCTGGCAACTGAATCCTTAATAATTGGCACAGATTAGCTCTGAGCAGCAGAGGTTGCAGTGCAAAGAGAGGCTCTGACAACTACATGTGGAAGGAAAACAAATGAAAAGTACCCTGCTATTCCAAGTAATCCATTTTAAGTAATCCCACTTGGAGTTTGACACAGCCAGAGTGAGAAAGCAACGTGAATTGCAATAGGTGTCTAAGCACTCCAAAGCAGAACAATTCTTGTGACACAGTTCTCACAAGTAGAAACAGACCTCACTTAAAGTTGCAGTGGTTTTTATTGTATTTCTTCAATTGCGTATTTTCTTTTGCATGTTATTTTCACTTCGTATTTATTCTCAGATTGATTTCACTCCTTGATTTCAGACAAACATATGAAAGAATTTTTGAAACAAAGTGAACTTTTTTGTGGTCCATTCTTGTGGCAATTTCGTGACACGCTTCCAAAATGTGTTATTCTGAAAAATACCAACAACAAGCCTAAAATGCAAAACCTAATTTATCAACACATCTACCCAAAAACCTAGACTGATTCATTACTACTGAGAACAACCTAAGGAGATTGTTCAGTTAACAATGAAAGATTAAGATTTTTTTAGCTTGCAACTGCACCAGCTTCAGCCCGGACACTGAGTTAGGACTATTCTGCATTATTCACAGCAAAAATCTCTCAGAGAGAAATGTCTCTGCTGCTGCCTGTGGAATCTCCCTCTGCGGGGAGCTGCTGCAAACACAATCCCACAGGCTGCCCACATTCAGCTGGAACAGCTGTGAAACCCGGTTTGCACAGACACAGCCCTCACCCAGCACAGAGAGCAGCGTCACAGGCAGCCAGGGAAGAACCTGGTGCTAAGATGAAGTAGCAGGTTCTTCTCAAATTGAGGCAGACCTAGTTAGGTCACAGAGAACCCTGGCAAAAAACTAAGAAATAGAGGGGAAAGGTAAAAAAGATCATCATATTTTAATTTCATTATCTTCCACTGCCTTTAATTCTGCATTAATTAAATTACAGATATGTTTGTGCATCCAACCTGCTCAAAGCAGCACACCTGCATGTTTTAAACAGCAGCTTTTTTTTCTAGCTATACACTCTTTCCAGAATTTTCCAACCATGCACCAATCATGACAGAACACAAGCTTTTCCTTTTAATTACTAAAAAATTACAGATAGTTATTCTTAACTTGCTGTGCATTGTCAACTTTTACAGCACAATTCAGACAGTCCAGCCCAGAATGGATTTTTGTGGGCAGACATGAGCCTGTCTCCTCTGACAGCATTAGCTCTGCCCACTGAGCACATGGACAATGTCAGACCAAAAGCAGTAAATCATGCTGAAACAGAGGATACATCACTTTAGACATCCACTGCTCACAGCTGAGTTCAAGAGCAGGGAAAGTCTATCCCAACTCCCTCATCTCATATGTTATGAGTCAATCATATCCCATAATGTACACCATGTCATTAACTACACAACCCAGTATCATGTGCACAATGCTGGAAATCAATTTATGCAGTGTTGCCTAAGAAAAAAATATGTTAAGAGAAACTAATCAAAATTACTAGTTTTACATAATTGAAAGCTTTTTTAAGGTGTGTTTATGAAGAGGAAAAGAGTCCTGGCACTATCAGAAGAGGCCTGGAGGTACCATGCAGACTGAATCAGCACCTCTGCTCACTGTTCTCAAGAACAGTGACAGTGCTGAGCCTCTCACCCCCCCGTTCAGCTAACAGGACTCCCTGGATATCACATTCCTGCTCTTCCCACACCAGCTGGGACTCACTGATGTCTAGAGCCTTTTGTGCAACCACCAACCCTTCAGAGATGCAATGCAAAGATATTAAAAAAATAAATAAAATACAATTATCATATAAACATTTAGGTTGGAAAAGAGCTCCAGGATGATCCAGTCGGACCATTAACCTGCCACTGGCAGGAACATCACTGAACCATGTCCCTCAGGATATCAATTTTCTGTACACTTCCAAGGACAAGGATCCCCCCACTTCCCTGGGAAGTCTGCTCCCATGTCTGACCAACCTTTTGGTGAAAAGCTTTCCTAATATTCAATATAAATCCCCCCAGTGCAACTGGAGGCTCTTTCCTCTTGTCCAATGGCTTGTTACCTAAACAACCTAGAATATAATCTCCTCTGTGTGTGAGAACATCACAAAAGTCTTTTCATTTATCTACAGAAGCTGTAAAAACAGACAACAAAAGGAAGAAGAACCAGAGAACAAATCTACAAGCTCTTGATAGTGGTCTTTGGAAATGATACACTTTCAGTTAAATTTCTCTAAAATATTAATTGTAACAATGCTAACGCAGATCAAAAAAAGCAGACATACAAGACTTCCATAGGAAAAACCAAAAGTATGCTGAGCTTCAGAATCCACAGCTTGAGGGTGACAAAGAGGAAAAGAGACTGATCCAACCACAGGACACAGAACACTCTGCCCCTGCTGCTTTTCTACAACGTGCACTGCGTCATTGCTTTTTATCTTTCTTGATAATTTACAAAAAAACAAAAAAACAAAACAAAACAAAAAAAAAACCAAACACAAACAAACAAAAAACCCACTATATTTAATGGCAGTTCAATTACTTTAAATAACTCAACAGACTCACTAGCAGCAAGAGCTGGGCTCTCCCCAAGCGAGCAGCCGCGGATGACCCCAGCACAGGAGGCGCCTCCTGGGCAGAGAAAAGCCCCGAAGTGCCCGAACGCGCTAAGCAGGGACACAAAGTGCTGGTCACAGGTGTCACCAACACAGCCCTGGGAGCAGCAGGGAAAGGAAGGAGCCCAGACCAGGCAGGGAAATCCCCCCGATGCCGAGGAGCAAAGCTGGAAGGGGGCTCAGGGCAGGAGCAGCTCTCTGACCGGAGCTATAATGGAGCTGCGTGGCCGGGGCGTGTGGGGCGTGTGGCTGCAGCGCCAGGTGATGCTCTTCAGGGCAATCAAGGGCTATTAGCGCCCTTGGGGTCCTGGCAGGTATATAGAGATTTTTAGTTTGTTCCACTCACCACAAATTAAAGTCAGTTTTGACAACATTTGTTTCAACGGGGACCTTTCTAGTCCATCAGGGTTTAATTAGTATTGAAATAAAATGCCATTTAAACACCACAGCAAGTGTTAAGCAGAATAACAACGAGGATTAGCACTGTGTTACGTGTTTTTTCTTGGTCTTTTATCAGCAATATTGCTGTTGGGTTGATTTTCAAGGAGCAAGGACACTTGACTGGAAAAAAGAAGAAAAAACAGCTAGAAAAAACTCAAAAGAGTTCATCTTTGCAGACAGTACAGAGGCAAACAAACCCTTATATCCCCTTGAATTTAATGTAATTTTTTTTTTTTTTTAATTTGGTACACGAATAGAAACTGTTATAAAAATGGGGTAGAAGGTTTAAGGATTGAAGTTTGACATTCCTGGCTTTTGTAATGGGCACTGACACTTCAGAAAGTCATTGGGGTCTTGCCAAGGTGTGAAAAAGCTGTGGGCAGGGGTGTACTTATACAAAAGGCTTTCCAAAATGCCCCTTCCCTGGGTGCTCAAAGGAATAAAGCTGCCAGCAGGGGTAAACTCCAGCAGGAGGAAATCCCTGGCTAAGGAGCAGTGCAGTGGCACATGGACACAGTTCACAGCCAGGAGAGTCACCGGTGAGGCTCTGCAAGGACCGATACTGAAATTGGAGATATTCAATTAAGTGCTCTAAGACAGCAACTGGGTGGTCCATTATTAAATTATCTCAAAGAAGAGATGAATAGGAAAGTAATCAAGTTTTGCTGATTAAAGTCAGCTATTGACGATAAGATGACTGAACATGAACCAAACACCTAATTAAAGAGGAAATATCACCTGTAACACAGGTATCATCCTATTCATAATTTATTGGAGATTAGGATATTATTCCACAGAATCTTCACCAAAGACGAAACCTTGCTTTTACTTTATTTTGCCTTTTTTTTTTTTTTCCCCACTTCTCTTGTGGGCACGACCAGTCTTACATTCTATGTGGAAAAACCACCTACAGTTCTGACTAGGAACTCACATCATCTGGAGCAGCACAAATTCCCAAGTGACTAACCATTAAACTCAGCTAGAAATATGCATCCTGTTTTAACAACAACAACAAAAAATGTATTTTAAAATAAAAAAAAAAAAGTATTACTTTTGGGCAAGGAAGGCACCTAATTGCAGTGAGACTCTGCTTTTGCAACACTTGAGGAATTTCAAATTGCTTGCATCATTTGGCAACTTATCCAATTCATTTGGACTGGGTTTTAACTGCATATATTAGTAGAGAGGTCACATTAGAATAATGGAGACAGCTATTTTAGTATATACATGACTAAATATATTTAGTATATTTAGTATATTTACAAAACTGCTTCTGCTGTATTATTTTGTGACAAGTTCTGTACTTGTGAAGATTTCTGCTTTTGTAGTGCTTGAGCTGTCTGATGTGTTCACAGCCTCTGTGGTCTGTGAGAAGTCAGGACATCATAAACTTTCCTGTCCAAAGCACTTTTTGTCCTCCACTGGTCACTAATATTGGATAACTGCATCACATATTTCACCATAAGCCTGCTGGAACAGCCTGAAACTGCTAAATTAGGATAGAAACTACTTTTTAAGAATCATATTCAGCCAGCATCAAATGAATGTCTTGTTCAGCACCAGGAACTCGTAATGGATCCTCAAGGCAGTCCAAATTATATTTTTTAGTTAAAAATTTTAAAAAACCCAGCAAAGATCCTCCCACAAATGCTGAAGTTGGTAGGGAACCACACATCCAGCACAGTGTATTGCTTGCTGTGCAATACATCATAGCCTGCACAATAAAATCACATTTAAAATTACCTTCCTATCAATAAAATGGAAATGACAGTTGTTAAAAAAAAAAAGAAATAAGTTTCATGGTTTATTAAGGGAGCTGTAGGTCCAGGCTCCTAATGGCTACATTGGGCAAAACAGCAAGGAACACAAAGAGAGCAGAGTTAGTAAAATGTGTGGATAAATGTGATTTATATGGGAAGAGTCAACACTGGTTTCTGAAGAAAAGCCTGGAAACATAATGCAGTTCTGTGAGGAACAACAGCGCAAGGTTAATGATGTTCCATCTAAGGAATTTACAAATATTTTCAAAGGCTTTTAAACAAAGCCAGAATCATTCATTATGGGGTTTGGGTTTGTTGTGTTTTAAAAGGAAATCAGGCAACCACCTGAGATAACAAGAAAGGCATAAGCCTCAGATTGTAAATCCTCACAATTCATTTCAAAACATGTTTAAAAAAGGTCAATCAGGAGCAGTCAACATGGATTTACAAAAAGCAAATCATGCTCGACCAAGCTAATTTCCCCCTGTGACAAAGTGACTGTCTATGCAGATAAGGAAAGCATAGTGAATGCAATGTACATTGACTTTTGGAAAGCTTTTGAATGTCTGACACAGCATTCAGATTTAAAAGCTGAGGAAGCCTTCCAGTTGACAAGTAAAAACTCTGAATTAAGTGACTCAAGAGATTCATCTGGCATTACAAATAATATACACAGGCACGGAACATTCTGTCCTATTTGAACAATGCATTTATTACATTATATAACATTAAAAACATTCTGAATTTTATATATATATTACAAAGAAGCAGGGTGTCTCAATAGCAAAAAGCACACACACGGCAGAAAGAAAAGCAAATAACTAGATATTAACCTGAGCATTAGCAGGCAGCACCAGAAGAGCAAACTTATTCAGGAATTACATTAATAGTCGTTATTATCTCTCTCTCCGTCTCTCCTGTCTAAAATCCTTCTTTTTACTTATTAGCTGAATCTAGTTTAGAAAGCTGCAAGAAATGGAGGTGATTCAGAGGACCCAGACTGGTGGGTTTGTTTGTTTGTTTGTTTATTTGTTTGTTTGTCAGGTTTCCTAATTCCCTGGAGTTCAGCAAGAACATGGTTGGTTGGTTGCATCTGACACCTCCCAAGAACCAAGGAAGCATCAGGGAGAGCAGGGGCTGGCGAGCCAACTACATCAAATAGCAGCAACCTGATTACCAATCCCTAATAAAGGTTAAAAACAATGCAACAAAGGACAGCACACTCATCAAAACAAAGTGTTTTGACAGACCCAAAATGTGTTTTCTTTAGAGGATTTGTCTCTCGGGTGTTTCTCCATTTTCATCCGGAATGGACAAAACAAAAACAACACCTTCCCATAGGACAAAATGAAATGTAAGCTTGGTTATGTCTATAATCAGATTTTTCAGCAACGAAGAAAAAAAGCCCTGATGTCTTCCATCTCCTACTTCCACACTATCAAAACAAAGTTAGACAGGGATAAACTAATATTCCCAGAAGAGAAAATATCAGCACCACTTGAGCAGTCCTGCTCAAGCTCTGTTTCAGGCCCTTTAACTGATCCCAGTTGTCTGGACAAACTGGTGTACTGGTGTCTGATAGCCAATTCCCCATGTCATCCTTCTCACAGCAGTTTTGCTTTGCTTTCATGTAAGTTAATTGTTTACACACAATATTGGCCTTTTCTGGTACTAAGCACAGCTCCTGCTTTCATGGCTAAATAGAGTTATTCTAGGCTGTGCCAAGAAGTTACAGCACGCTATTCAGTAAAATTAGAACAAACAGGAAAATTTGTCATCACATAAAATGCAGCACTAATTCATTTTTCATGACTGAAAAAATGTAATTATAGAGCATTTCTAATATAAAAGACTTTGTTGCATAAACTTAACACACAATTTGCAAGTTCCAACTAATTAAAAAAATATTTAGGAAGTGAATGGTTTCAGAATGTTGTATGAATTAAGGATATGAGAAGAGTGACAGAATATTAATTCATACTTATTTTTAATCAGCCAACTGGGATTCCAAGATATTGTTTATGAGGGTTCTGAATACATCAAGATCAAATGGAATTACAAAACAAATATAATTCTAAAGCCACATCAGTGAGTTAGAGCAGTAAGTTAGTTTTTAGAATACCTAAAAAAGACTCGAGTTAACAGTCAGTTAAGGTATTTCAATTGAAACATACTTACTGACAAATATTCATTGCTGAAAACGTAACAAAGAGAACAATAATGAAAATATCTTTGGAATAAGCCCTCTGAGTTTAGTTCAGAAGTCCACTGACTGCTTCCTTTGAATGCCTTGGCTAGAGAAAGGGTTTTTTGTAATCAGAAGCCTCATCAGAAAAGGAAGAACAATTCTAAAGGATAGGAATGTCTTCCTCTCAAACAAAAATCATATGAGCTCTTCTTTCTTCCTCATTTAAGAGATTTCAGCTCAATGTCCTTCCACTGGGTACTAACCATGGTGGACAGCTAACCTGCCCAGAATGAAGGTACTGAACCATGAAAAATTTCACAGAAATCTCACTTACAACTGCCTTGTAATTTTTAGGCAGCGAGCACCTATTTAAAAATACCTCTGCAAGCAAATTTATATTCCAGTGAGTTAATCATGCTGCAACATAAGCCTGAAACATTCACTTTGGTGGTCAGGAGAAAAGACCTATTCCCTTACAGCAGGCCCTATGGAAAATTAATTTGTTTTTCCCAATACATCACAGCTGTGACCTGAATTTTCAAATGCCATTCCCAACTGCCATTATCCTGATTTCTCTTGTTGCTTCTCTCTTTGCACAAATATTACCTGGGGTTTGCACTGAACTGAGACAAGTCTCTTCCCTAGCAGTGATGAGTAAGCACACCACTACATTTGGCAAGTATTAGCTGTTTCAGGGGAAAAAAAAATCAGAAATCTGAAAAATGTATGATTTTGAGAAGACTATGAAGACATTATGAAGAACTTTTCAAGTTTGAACAACACAAAATGGTTAAAAACTTAAATCTTGCAAAAGCCATCTTTAGTAGAATCAGGTAACTATGGTACTTCAGAGTAAAGTTACTCAGCATTTACACTGCAATTATTTAAGTGTCGTATTCAAGTCAATAGGAAGGGTCCAATTTGCACAGAGCACTCAGAGAAAAGAATAATTTAAGAGCAGAAGATGCAATTTGGAGGAAAATATCCAAGTTGGATGACAGCAAACACTTCATTTCATTCCACAGGTCTCGGAGGTTTAAGCATCTATCTTGAGAATCTAACATTGCCAAATAAACAGGTCTAAAATTTGCCATCACTAGAGATGGAATTGTAAAATGAGGAAGCTTTTTGTATTTCAAAAAACCATCACAGAAAGCCGAAGGGAACAGGGTATTGCTGATCCACTACCATTTAAGTGGGATGTATGGAATCCCAAAAGCGCAGTGGTTTAAATAATCAAAAAATGGTAAAGTACAGAGTCACTACTCAGACAGAAGAGTTTGAATCCATCCTGTCTCACCAAGGGAATATTAGGCTTTTTTAGCAAGTGAAGTAAGTTATTTTACTTCACACTCTTATCAGGATTGTAACGTGGAGTAGGTAGCACTTTATACCCTGCTGTTCCAGAGAGGGAATTCATGGAGCAGCCCTCTCCAAGCCCTCTGGTTAAAGCACTTACCTGAGACAGGTGACACTGCCAGGAGCCCCTGATGACTGAGGGGGGACTCTGCTCTCTGATTTGGCACGAAAGAGATGATGAGATAGCAAACTAGTGGTCCTTTCCCCTGCACAAGAGGAGATGTCTTGGAAGCTCATTTACTGCCCCCTGATTTTCCTTCATAGCTAGACTCCTGGACAAGGAACTACAGATCATCCCTCAGATATTTCCTTCGTACAACAGTGTTGTTCTGCCAATCTGGGCTTGAGTTTCTCACCCAGAAAGAGATGGCAGCAGACTAAACCAAAAATGTACTCATAATTTTCCTGATAACTTTCATCTGGCAGGAAAGACATTCAGGGAACTCAGGCAGCCAAGAACTTCCATAATATTATGTACTGAAACATCAAAAGATGATGGCTGTAATCCTCCTTTACATTAACTTTTTGGAAGAGTAGCAGTAAATAGGGTTTACAATGGTGACTTAGCACTCAGACACATTACAAAGAAAAAAGAATGATTATGACAGCAAACTCTCAGCCTCCAAAGCCAAAATGCAACTTCTGTAACACAGAAGATATATATATATATTAAAAAAAAAAAAAAAAAGGCAAATTCCTTGCAAATTTCCATGCAAATCATCAGTGTTTTATAATTCAGTTTCTCTCTATCAAACTAGGTACTGTTACTTCATTCATGGTTCTTTTCTCCCACATGTCAATAAAAATTAACTCAGTAACGGAGGAGGGAAACAAGCAAACAAACATGCAGATACCCAAGAGCCACTTTATCAAGCCAAGCTAAAAGGGAGCTGTCCAGATGGGATTTTCCCCCTCCTAACCTGTTATCTTGGAAAGATTAGCTCTTGCAGATTCTAAAATAGGAACCATTAGAAAAAGTGAATGGCCACTTAAGTTACCAAAAAAAAAAACCCAAAAAAAAAAACAAACAAACAAAAAAACCACCCAATGAAGCAAAACTTTCTTGTTTTGAGAGATATTAGGCATATGGACTGTAGACAGTAATCCACAAAGCTTCAATTTGTACTTCCCTGTAAGAACAGGAGTAGTTTTGTGGTCTCTTACTGAACATACACTTTCTGAACTACATCATATATTAGTTTCTTTCAGAAAATAACTTACAAAATGTAATATAAATTGTATTCCACATTGGAGAGACAGGCTAGTGCCTCATTTTGCACAGCTGTAATATGCTGCATTTCAATACTGATTCTTAATAGGGCTGGTTGTTTTCTAAAGGATTTCTGGAAAACGCTAAAGACTATCAAAATGTCTCAAAGGTGATTAACCTTTTATGAAATCAGAAACTTCAGGGCACACGAGCTGGGGAGGTTGCCTTCCCCTGCAGGCAATTCCTGGCCGTGGTGCCATCACATCAGCAATTATTTATCAGCTGGTGTGAACTGGCAGGGAACAGCCTTTCCGTGCCCAAGTTCACGTGTATTTGTCCAGAACAGGGAGCCCAAGTGCACCTGGGAGCACAGAAATCTGAGACTGCCTCTGCCTGAGAGCACAGGACAGCTCAGAGCTGGAGCCTGGTGGATGGAGACTTCCAGCTCCTGGCTGAAGAACTGGGAGATTTCTAGTTTGTAGATAACTCTGAGCAAATTGCCTTCAAAAGCCTCGAACTATTCGGCACATCATGTTCTCCCCATCTGCTGCACATTACAATCTGCTATTCATTAAAACACTGACTGTTATCTCCTCTGGGTTGGGGGTTTGTGTGGAGTTTGATTTTCTGTCCTTTTAAACATATTTCCCTTTTTTTCTTTTTCAATTATTGTTGGAGTTTTGAATCCTAAAAGCAAATCCGGGAAAATATTTTATCTCAAACGGGACAACCAAAACTTAAACAACAACAAAAAAAACACCTTTCTAAAATCAGCTATGTACAGTTTTAAAAATATTTCTTATGAATTAGAAATAAAGATGCCTGAAAGCAGTACTGAAGGCCTCTGATAAGACACATTTATATGGTTTAATATCAATAACTCCTTTCATAGAAGAAAAATCCCGAGCCCTTGGCCTTTCCCCCCACCTCCCAAGATGAAGACAGGAAACTTTGTTCACCCCTTCCCTGACTGCACTCTCTGTACTCACAGCCTGGCACCTTTTTGGACCAGGACACAGAAGCCTTTCTGGCCTGGGTGGAAACAGGGACAGCATGTTATCCATAAAACCTGTCTGCATCCTAAATGACTCTCCACCATGCTCTGTCCAAAAGAGATTAATGAGACAGATTTCCCCTCTGCCTGCTGCTCTGCATGTTTGTGTTCCATGCTGAAATCATGAAGAGCTTCAGGGCAGAATTAATAAAAATTGATTAAAACAAACGGGATCTCTATTTTTCTTCATTTGTGCCTGGAAAAATATGTTGATACATTACATTAAATTTCATTAGTAAAAGGCACAATTTAGGATGTGTTAAGTATCCTGATTACTATTATTTTTATTGAATATTTTCTATCCTTAATCTAACATGCAGATCAACTTTTCTTTCTCTTCCTGGGAATTCTAATAACTACACATTTTCTTAATACTCTTAGTACTGAAAGCATAAGGAGAAGGGACTGGTGAGGAGTCTTCCATTGGGGAGATTAAAAAAAAATTACTTTGCTCATTAACTGGCACAACTATTCAATCCATCAACTGAAAAGATGAATTACTGAGTAAATATTATACACAAAGATAAAAATCCAGAATCTCAGGAAAGTGGGGATATAAGGAAGGCAAACTAAAGTCATGTCTAAGTTTGCAGAGCACTGAATTGCAGAGTTCAAGCTGAAGCACTGGCTTATCCCTTCCACAGCAGATTTGTGAGATGAGATTTAAATCTGCTTTACTGCTTCCCCCAAAGACTCCCAATGCCCAGCAGCAGCCAGAAGATGCAGTTGGGATTCTCTGTACATCTGCTTTTGACCACAGGGACTCTCCTCAACAACTCCAGTCTTCTTCTGTCTCCTGATTTTACAGCCTCTAGGACAGTATGCAGAGGTAACAGGTATTTACAGCTGTGCTTTTTCTAACAAGTCTCTCTTTTCCCCAAAGATATTTTGAATTTTATTTCGCAAAAAAAATCAAGTAGCATAGGCATTCTCCCTGTCCCCAGGAATAGCTTTGTCCCCTTTGACATTTACAAATTCCTTACAGCCAAAGAGTGAAATTCAGTAAATCAAGCTACAGTTGGGAAGACAATTCCCATGTTAGTGAGAACTTTGGTAACCAGGTTTTCTGCATAGGTTTGACAAATTGCATTTCTTTTAGTGTTTAACTTTGTAATGTCAGAAAAGGTTCAAAATTCTTTTTAGTATAAAGACACACATATAGTATACTTTATATTTTTATAAACATGTCAACACTACTCTCATATTTGATCTATCCATATTAGTTTACATGGAAGAACATCTGTCCTTTAATTCCTCAGCCCAGTACACTTTCAAATAATTCCAGCTGCACAGCACTCCAATCCTATTTTCTCCAAGCTAATCTTATATCCAGGATGATGTTTGCTTTCCATTGCAAGGCCCCAAAATATAAACAAATTTCTTCCCAAAATGTGTTCTGATAAAGGGACTACCCAGAAGGAAAGTGATGCTAAATAAATTATAATATATATGTCACTTTAGCAGTAGACACATCCAATCACTACAAATATGCAAAATCTAAAAGGAAAAAAAACAAAACAAAATTAAAATATAGTCCAACAGGAACCCATTTAGATACCCAATAAACAAAAGCTATTTGCTACCATATCAGGCATATGCAGAAATAAGAGTTCTTTCCATTTAGTTTCCCAAACTAACAGCCTTGGAGATATAAACACACACTTGTCAGGACAAACTCCCTGGTGTGAATGCCAATTCTGCAGAACATAACTCTGTATGCACCAAAGATTAAAAAACAATATTTCAGGGTCAAGAGAGATGTCAGGGCAAAAAGCTGCATTTACCTCATCTGAATAAGCAATAAAGAATAGAAATCCATTAACACAGCAAGAAGATCCATACTGCATCAGTTTTCACTAGACTTGACTAATCTAGACTCCATTTCTTATAGCTGGATATTCTCCATTTTATTGAAGATGCAAATGGCAGATTAGGCAGAACCATATTTAGATTCACATTGCAAAAGAATGAAAAGGTTGGTCAAGCTGCAGAAATAATAACGAAGTAAGAAAAATTATCCCGGAATTAAGTTGCTAGGATACTGCACACTAATGTGAAATCAGATATAACAATTAAAGTAAAACTATACTTTCTGGATGTAAGAACAAACCCATGTATTAGTCTAAGCCTAGTAATTAAATGGATTATTGAAAACAGAAGTAAATGGAAGAAAGCAACTCAAAATGCTGCACAGTCAATTCCGTATCAAAAGCTGGAAAGGTGAATTAATACACCATTACAGACACCAATTTGACAGCAGCAATTATAGATTAGAGACTTCTTCTACACTTATACCTTCAACATGAACAAAGAAAACCCCAAAACCACTAAGAGACCTAACTACTTGGGAAGTGGGTCAAAGAAACTGGTTTCCACAGAAAACTCAAGACTCTGCAAAGTGTCCCTGTTAGTTTTATCTGCTTAAATATTACAGCTGTATGGGAAGAAATGCTTCAAAAGAGGGAAACTAATTAAGCCACCAAAACAAACAAATTAAAATCCCCCAATGGACATAAGGAAAGTTTTGAAACACAGAATTTGCCTCAAAATTGTAGATAAAATGAGCACATCAGCCTAAAGCAATGATTTTTTTAGATTGTACTAACATCAGCTTGCCTTTGTATGAAAAGGCAAATAGCTCTTGCCCACTTTTCATCAAATCAAGATTTAAAAATTCAGCCACAATTATAAGAAATCAGTGCATATTCTAGTATGCAAGAGTAGGTCTTTGACACATTTCTTTAGGTACCTGTGATTTCTTACATTATGTAAATACTGACCTCTCCGTCCCAGGCATGCAAGTTTCAGATCTGCACTAACTTAAAATTCGTATTTTGTATTTTATTTGACCAACTGATAGCATGTTGAAACACTTTTTAAGGTGACCCAGAAAACCTTGAAAGCTTCTTAAAACCCTGAAATACAAAAACTTAACATCCAAAAAGATGGTCTACAACCACTGTGGCCCAGCAACAAAGCTGAAAGTGTTCATTACTGTGGGAACTGAAAAAGCAGAGGATTTTCACAGCATTGCAATAGGCTTACACAGATAGAGGTTTGAAACAGAGTTGAATTTTAGGCCTTGAACTATTTGGAGAATAGAAAGTTTCTGAGCTGCAAAAAATACAGAACAAGTAACTATTGTATGCTGTAAGGTGTGTGTGTAGTGTTTAGTGATTGGCTTGAGTAGACACTGGTAAAGCTTTTAGCATTAACTTATTGGCTAAAAAACTTTTTAAAGGCCTTGTAACAAAGAGAACTTTGGCTTCTGTTGTTATGGCATGAGTTTTACCATCTTTTATGTCTCTGCCTTCACTGAGACTGATAATGAAATAAAAAACTCCTGGAATGCCTCTCGGTCACCCCAAACCTTTATTGGATACTAGATCCAACAATTATCAAAGCTAATAGTGTTGATTATCAATATACTGAGTACATCTATCCTTACAAATATGGAGTATTTTCCTACATAAAACTACTCTGCTGCACCAGTTTTACTATGTAAAAAACCACCGTTCTCAAAAGGAGATGATTTGAGAGTTTTCGAACCAAGTAAGCACCGATATTAAAACTGGGTTATTTCATAAATAAAACCCTCCAGGCCTTGCACTACAGCCCAATAATGTGGTGGGACACGGAGCTGGCAACAGATGCAGCAGAAGGAGCATCAACACTTTCAGCACTGTCTGCATGGCCAACATGTGGAAGGACAGGGCCTTGGAGCTGCAGCTAAATTCCAGATAACCCATGCAATTCCTTACATCTGGGAGTGATGGCAAAAAACCTTTGGTTTTATAGAACTTATAGACCTGCTTAATCCTAATGCCCTGAAACTGAATAAAATATTTCAATTATTTCCATACACGACCTACAAGACAGTCATCATTTGCCTGTATATGGCTGATTTGGAGATTCTGACAACTGACCACGGCAAGAAAGAACAAGCTCTCAGCAGAATCTGTCATTCTTCCTTTTTTCCAGCCTCAAGTCACTCAAATTTGCTACTCCCCAATACCTGCTGTATTTCAAAAGCCTCTGCAATCCTTGCACAGAACATCCTCCCTATCCAACAGTGGGCTCTGCTTCAAATTACCATTGAATCAGGCAGTTCTTGCAACACAAGACAACTTGTTGGCTTGTTTATGTCCAACAGATGGGCCATAAAGTTGAAGGCATCTAAAAGAAGAAATAAAACTGGCAAAATAGCTCTCATAAGCCAGGAGCAAGCTGCATTCACAGAAGGATACATTAAACCCCCCTATCCCCTCCCAAATATCACACTGATAAATGAGGGGAAAATTAGTGATGGGAGTTTGCTCTGTCTTCTACTGTTGCATTTCTCACTTTCACCTAGGTGATCTAAGACATGCAAAAAAGGAAGGAGAGGGAAGTGTTAGCTTTGGGGTTTGGATGTTTTGATATTTTTAACTTTTAAAACTGACGATTTCAGACAGGATGCAAGAATGGGAAACTAAAGAGTATTCTTAGCTTGTGCAAAAGCCAGACATGAAGATGAGAAAAGAGCTAGACAGAGATTTTTCCCGATTTCTGCAGGATGACTGTGTTTATTGCACAGTTTAGAACAACCCAGGGTCTCAAAATCTTATATAAACACATATTTATACAATTAATCTATTTATACACATATATTAATTAAACGATAATATTGGTTTATTTTATATATTATTTCAATTAATACAATATTCATATCTGAAACATGTTTGATACTTTTTTAACTCAACCATATTTAGTACATTGCCAAAGTCTCAATTCAACTATTTTTCTCAATTATGTTGATTTTTTCACAATGTGTGGAATGGTCTAAACAATGCAATTCAAAATAAAGAAAAAGGAAGGACATACAGACACTTTAACTTTTAGCATTTCTAGTTAGGATACATTTTAGAAGTTTATGCACATGTGAAACAAATTCTATGATGCTGTCAAACTTGCAAATGTTCTACCTAGGAAAAGAGGCAATTTAAAATGTCCTAAATTTGGAGCAAAACCATCAATGTCCCAGAACACTCTCCAAGTGCAAAGACACACACACACACACAGAGGACACCACAGGCTGGCTGTGTCCTGAACTCCAAACTCAGGAATTAAACTTCCAGCAGTGCTGGGGTTATCTGGTGATGTTGCTACATCATCAGAAGAGACAAAGGAGAGAGACACTGTCATTTTCGTGTGTGTTCTTGCTTGAACGACCTTAAATGCTGATGACAACAACAGCGTAGAAACACACAGATGGAACAGGGCTCCAGCACAGTTCTAAGCACAGTGTTTGAGTGATTTGTTCTGCTTTTCTCTAAAGAGGCCCATGGCCATTGCTTCCTCCTCCTCCTCCTTACACTCCACGGGCCCTTGTCTCCTCACCACACCCTGCTGCAGTTTTTCTTCCCTCCTGTTCTCCTCATCTCCTTCTGCCATGCCCTCTCCTCTTCCACTTTCCTCTCCTGCAGCACCATCATGTTTCCTGTTCCCTACACCTCCTCTCCTTCCCAATTCCCCAAAGGTGACTGTGCCACCACCTGCCCCCCTACCCCAGCTGCACAGGGGCCAGTGGAGCATCCGAGGGGCAGAGATGGAGCAGCCTGCATCCCTCAGGACAGCTCCCTGCTCCTCAGAGCTGCCAGGCACGCAGGGGATGCCAGGAGCAAAACCCCCAGGCAGGCACAGGGCCAAAGCCAAGAGCTGGGCATGGCTGGGTGCTGCACCCATCACCCTGGAACAGCCACGGGGACACGGCAGCCAAAGGTGCCGGCGAACGGGGCCGTCCACGCCATCCGTAATTCTCAGAGTATTTAGAGCATAGCTAACAGCTTTGAGCTGCACAACAAATGCATCCTGGCAAAGTCAGAAATGATGAAAAATCTGGTCACTCTCCCAAGCAGAAATGTTTAGAAACCATGTAGGAGGATGGCAATTTCGCTGGCAACTGACTCTGTGAAAATAAACAATGAATCAGTTAAGCAACTTGTTAAATGTGCACCTGGATTTAGTAAGATTTTTTAGCTTGTGTCCTGTGTGGTAAACACAGCCAATAATGACAACTTTGAGCCTTTTTTAGATACTGCTTCCTCATCTGCTCCAACAGTAAAGTGAATCTTAGAAACAGTGTAGTGGAAATAGATCAGTTAGCTGATCCCATTGGTTTTTCTTTCTTCAGTAACCATGATGGAAAGAAATCTTTAACCATTGTCGTGGTGCTTCCTGCAAGAACTGAATTTTAAATTGACTTGTAAACAAACATGAATCTGTGTGAATACCACATGATGAGTAGATTTCAGAAGGCAGCTATTCGGGAGCCTCACTTGTCTTAGGCACCTGCAGCTTCTGATGAAACACTTCAAAAGATTTGCTGTAATATGCTCTGCAGAGGAAGCACTTTAGGAGTATGACTAAGCAAAGCAGAAACAGAAGATTGCTCCTGAATACCTATTAAATTAAATGTTCAATAACATGCCTGCAAAATATTCTAAGGGAGTTTGCATATGTATGCACACTTCTATAGTTTATCTATATTTTTCTACATACTCTACTACATACAATACATTCCATATACTTCTACAGTTTATCTATATTCTGTATGCTACAGATGATACACAGGCACTTCAGAGTTATTTATTTTAGTCCTCTACCTGCTTTCTAAAAGTTATTCCTATTGAACTGTTGTAAACCTTTAGGGGAAGAGGTATAAGCCAAAATAACATCAGCCTCAGCCACATTACATGAAACTGCTGTGAGTAAAGAGATGCTAAGACATCTTTTCCTTTTTAAGAAGAGTAAAAATGAAAAAAGTGTCATTTAGTATACCACATATTCCTAACATCACACACGTATATGAACCAGATGAATCTGATTTCTGTCACAAAAAGCTTTTATAAATTTACTACTCAACTCTTTTTTTACACAAAACAACTATAGACGGTCAAGAATCAATTTCAAAACTATATGTAAGAAGAATCAATGAAATCTTGTTCAATAAATGAAATGCCAAAATAATGTTTCAGGTTAAGAGCTTTGGTTTAGTAAAAAGATTACCATTATATTAAGTAGTGATTTCTTTATTCTACTGTGAAATAACTTTACATGCTATTCCCAAGTCATAATTTTACAGGTCTGCCAAAGCCATATTTAAAACTGTTATTTAAAGGCAGAAGTACATGTTTGTAATTAACTGAAGAGTAAAAATAAAATACAAACTGTTTTCCCTCTTTGTAACTTCAACCCACAGAAGAACTTTGCAAGTCCTGTAGGAAAGCTTCTTTTTCAAGTTCAATCTCTTTTGACTGTTTGCTGAGTTTGCTCTGTCAGCAGATACCACTAGAAATTAATATATTTTCAACTCTCCAGACAGATATTCAAGAACATTGAGTACCAGTACTGGGAGTACAGAAACCTGATTGAGATGAGATTTGTTTGTTGGCTTTTTGGTGGTTTTTTTTTTTGCCACAAAGCATCAGCTAGACTTCACATAATCTCACACTTTGCATTGTCAAGTAGCTAAATCAGAGGCCAGAATTTATAACCTTGGACTGCACAACTGGAAAAAAATCTCTTATGAATTAGGAAAAAAGAAAGCAAACTTTTCATTTCAGAAAGACAAAATGAAGACCTGAAGCATCTACAATGAAATGCAGCAAATACTCAGAGTCAGCACTTTCACAAGAGTTTGTCTAGAAAGACAATTTTAATCCGTGGGTAGAAACCCAAAAACCTTTTGAGAAGCTTCTGACTTAAATGAAAAGACAGCTACATCAAGAGACCTCTTTGATCAATTTTCACCTAAACCTGCTGAAAATATTACCAAAAATGTAATCATAAAAATGAAACAAGGCAAGAATAAATTAATGCTTATAAGGAAGATGAAAAGAACAGTTAACAAATAAGGTCTTGCAACGAATATATAAGGAAGATTGAAGGAGGAAAAATATTTCCCTCTATATAATTTTTTTTCTAATGCAACATGAATGGAATTTTGATTAAAAAGTACAATAAATTCTAAGTTCTGTACTAGAAGACAAATATTTTTATTGCAATAAATACCATGCTGGACACGATTTAAAAAAAAATAAGAAAAAAAAAAACTCTATCATTTTTTGACACAAAGAGAAGGTAGAAATCAAATATTCTCAGATCTTCCTAAGACAACAAATATTTTATATATGAAATGAAAATCAAACTCTACTAGTTTCTGCTTATTTCTGGACAGTCTCAGATTGATCTTTGGACAAAACTCATTTAACATTCCCATAAGCAACAATTACCACATCAGTAGGACTGTGCTAATTAAATTTACTGATGATAGACTTGGGAAGAACTATCAGTGTAGGGAAATAGCACAATTTAACAGCTGAAAAAACCTTAATGACTTAAAATACTGGACCAATACAGCAGCCTGAAATGGGAAATGGTAGTTATTCACTCCTTCTGCATGTTATGGAGAGTTCCCTGTTTGTAGTTTCTGGTTTAAGACTTGGAAGCAAAGAATAAATAAATAAATAAATAAATAAATAAATATTAAAAAATCAAAATTTGAGGTCCAAACATTACAGTTCCTCTAAATGACAAGCAGAGTAATGCAGCAGCAGTGGACATTAAAAATAAGGAAAGACTGGTAAGAATAAATTCCTAATCTTATTTATAAATGAATTCTTGTTTCATAAAAGGGACTATAACACATGGCAGCTTAGAATAGCAGAATAATGCTGATCTATATTCTGGAAACTGTTAGAACAGGCTTTGTTCATAGAGGGATATTCACCCTCTGGGTTGAGGCTAGTCAAGCACACAGCATTTGGATTAGAAGCATGAGATACTTGTCACTATATAAAAACTGAATTGAGGAAGTCACTCAAGCTGTTCCTCTGAAATCAGGCACAGGAAGAACCAACCACAGGAACAAGAATATCATTATTAAAAGACCAATCAGAGAAGGGGAAAAAAAAAAGATAGAGAATTGAAATAATATAAATTTGCACAATATTTTTTAAGAAAAATAATCTTTAAGCATACATTGGTATTTAATGTT
The DNA here is from genome assembly GCA_013400215.1 of Cisticola juncidis. Lineage (NCBI taxonomy): Eukaryota > Metazoa > Chordata > Aves > Passeriformes > Cisticolidae > Cisticola > Cisticola juncidis. The sequence goes on along the minus strand of VXBR01003923.1, from coordinate 18,204 downwards.
TCACCCTGTAAAATATTTTATTCTTTTATTACAGAGAGTATGAGAAACTGAAGCACGTTCAAGACATGTAATTTCATAATTCTAACGAAGAACTTAGAACACATTTTAAGTTGCAATTTGATTAGGACTAAACTGTGTAGTGAGGCTGAACCAACTACACATGGCAGGGATCTTTGTGCACATCTGAAATTGTGTTATTTTCCTATATTTTACAGCAGGCAGTCCACCCTTCACGCCCCAAATCACACGTCCTCCTTCTCTCCCTTCTGCCATAGTATTGCACATCAGTCCAATCCCTCTTCTTTCCATCCAGCATTTCAGAACTCTCTGCATTTCCCCATTTCCTTGCTCACTGTAATATCCCACACTGCCACGTGAATGCAGCTTTGTGCTGCCCAGGACAGACAAAACCAATCCAAGCCCGGATTCCCTCTGAAACCTCTTCCACAGGACCACACTGGTGTCTCCCAGCCTTGCAAATCCTGCCTAGATGCTTCCCCCACCCAAATGTGCACACTCAGGCCTGTGGGTGACAGAGATGAGCCTTGGAACTGCAGGATCAGCAAGGTGGTGCCTCCAGAAGGTCTGGCTTGGCAGCTCCCCTCACTGCAGCCTACGGAAGCCAACACGAAAAGCAACACATGAAACACTGAAAATTCAGTGGATAATGAAATTCACGCTCTCATGTTTCTTAGATGTATTACCATTCAGTCTTGCTAGCAAATAACTTAATCTTCTACAGGAGGATTACTCAAAGAAAGAAAGAAAATTGTCATTAAACCACATTCAGCACAGATCTAGAGGTCTTTCAAGTGACCTGGTGTTGCAAAATGCAGGTTCTTTCTGTGGAAGAAGAGGTTACATTAACACTTACACTTGTTACCACTGCAGAGTACTTCTTTCAGGGTTAATAACCTCAAATGCTTACAAAATAAGTAAAAAAGCTTAAAAGCACTGGAAGTGTTTTTATTAGGTATTTGCATTTCCACTTGTTCAGCTTGTCTTGGAGTCTAAGAAATTCACAACCTAAAAATATGAACTCCTGCAGCTACAAACAACACAGAATTCAACCAAAACTGACTGAAATGGTTGCATTTCAGGGGACATTCACCCACCCATTTCATAGAAATTAATTATGTCTCCTCAGAGAAGAGCATCTGTTTCATGAAAGTAGGACAAAGGCTGGAATGTAGCACAGCCTTTCACATCCAGCATTAACCAGATGACCCACAATGACCTGGAACAGCATAATTCTGACTCTGCTGAACCAGCCAGTACCAGGTCTTCCACAACTCAGCTGCATTGAGATCAACACCTCAAAAAAAAAACCAAAACAACAACAACAAACAAACAAACAAAAAACCAAAAACAAAACAAAAGCCAACCAACGAAAAAAAAAAAAAAAAAAAACAAAAAACCCCACAAATAAACAAACAAAAACCCAACAAAAACCCCACAAAAAAACAAACAAAGAAACAAAAAATCCAAACACATTTTTGATGTGGCTTCTATTTACAGAGAGCAAAAATACTCATTTTGGGGGAATGTTTTCACATTTCACTTTCAGAACACTTCAGTTATTGCACTTAAGTTGTCTTTAGTTTTGGGCAACTTTTTCACTGGAAGCCAACTCATGCATGGACATTTAATTTATTAGCTTTGAATGCCAATCAAGTGATCAAATATGTGTGTATATATATATATATATATATATATATAT
>VXBR01003923.1:975-16469 GCA_013400215.1 Cisticola juncidis | reverse complement strand
ATATAATATATATATATATATACACACAGAGACAGATTATTTATTTGTTTATAAACATAGGCCAAATGTTTATATACAAATATAGTTAAAACTATAGTTAAAACCTATTAAATAAATGCAACTTCTACACCATTCATTTTTTTTAAATAATAGAAAATACAACCTGACTTTTTTCCAAACTTCTGCACATGAATGTCCACTGACCACAGTGGATGCTGCATTTTTAAGTGGACTACATCTCACTCAAAACTCTGAATTTCAACAGGCACTTTTAGCAGTCTACACCAAGACTAATGACTAGATCTGGTTTAGTACAGTGCTAGGATGAGATGACACTAAAAACTCTCACTGAGAAGAATGGGATATATTATCAAAAGGTGAAATGGTTGTGTTTGCAAAGAGAAGGGTAAGGAAAAACAGTGTATTGAAGATGAAATACACAAAGCTAATTAACCCAGCCACAGCCCCATGATGTTTCCAGCTCAAGGACTTTGGAGAACTCCACTTTCAGCCCCTTAACCTTGCTGTAAGCTGGTGAACTGTAACTGCTCAGAAGATGCACTTCATATGGAGTAAGACAGGCTCAGCTCAAAGAGTTACTGCAGAAGAAAGAGCTCAACTTTACTTGATATTTTGTCTGTCATGGCATTTTGTGATAAGAAAGCCCCCAAAAATTAAAGTGTTGAAAGATACTTGCCAGCAGACTCGGCAACAAGATGAGATTTAATGGATCAATAGCCAAAATTTAGCCAACATTTTAGATGGCTGAAAGCCTCATTTATCATATTACCTTTCTGAAAAAATTTTAGTACTTCCACAATCTCAGAGGACCATTTGGTGGGGTGGGGGAAGATTTGCTGAGATTATCAGACAACTTAAAAGCACATAGAAGAGCAAATTGCAGAACAGTGGTACTTATTTAACAGATCCATTCTGGGCTGCAGCTGCTGACAAATAGGCATAGATAAAATGGTCTTGTTATATGCATGAGGTTTCTACATGGAAATTATTTAAAATTTACAGCTTATGCACTCAGCAGCCTGAGAAAAATGGCAACACTGGATGGATATGGGACCAAACAACTTTTCACATACTGTGACTGAACCTTTGAATATCCACAAGCAGGTAAAGAGCAGACACAGGGTCATGCCTAAAATTCCAAATGGAAAAAAAATCATAGAGAACACAGAAGTCACAGTAACAAAATCATCTTGATGTTATCTGAGCATAGAAACTTATGTGTTTCACGATGAAAATAAACAAAATTCCAAATAATACAGTCCCACAGAGATGAAAAAACACAAACACAAACGTCTTTGCTTCAGCTTAAATAACTGGTTTCATGGTAGAAGAACTGGACTTCAGAATTTTATTTGTATTTTTAAGTGTTGCCAGCAAATTTTCATGCACAGTTCAAATTCTTCAGGGAAGTGGGGAGACAGAAGGGTGGCTGGCAAAAACAAAAAACAAAAAACTTCTTTCCTGGGTATTTGGAATATTTGCATACAGGCAGGTAACTAACTGAATTAGCTTCATCAAATATCTTGTAATAATTGCCCTATCTTCTTGATCATTCATTTTCAGTCTTGATACAAACAGATGTACACAAACAATTCTTTGCCTATCTCATAATTTCCATTTAATTCTGCTATGTTTGCAATGTTATGCACAGATAGAGGTCTTCAAGATGAATTAATCATGACAAACACTATGAAACAATTCTCCAAAAAAATTGTATCACCATCGTGAGCCTGAGTAGCCTTAGAGCTCAATTTAGTTAATTATAAAAAGTTGAATTCAAAGGTTCTGAGGTCCCACTATCAGGGAAAAAGATGAGTAGGCACTGTTTACTCTAATTATTTCCTTTGAATTCCATACTTGGGAGAAAGACTTCGGGTTAAATTGTCTCTATGTCTATGTCTGTTTGATTTCCATGTGAGCTCTGAAGTGTGAGTTGTCTAAAGGTGTGCTGAGAAAAACTAAAGTCACACACACTGAAGTTGTACTAGAGAGCCTTGCTTTGACTATATTGGAAAATAAAAATAAACAGTTACTGTAACTGTGGCAACTGAAACATGATGAAAACAAAGGGGAAAGTATCTGTAAAGATCAAAAGAAAGTATCTAAGAACATAAAAGTGGTGCAGCAGCAGCAAAAGCTGAGCTATTGTTATGAAAAATGAGGCAGTTGTCTATTGTCCCCTTCTCACAACCCTTCCATAGATACCATGGAAGTTAAGTTGGGTGTAGTTATCTTTTTTACTAAATCACACAATAATATTTACCATTATCCTTACCCAAACCCAAACAAAAGAGAAAAAAAACCAAAACAAACCAACCAAACAAACAAAAAAAAAACCACGAAGAAGTAAAAAACAACAACAAAAAACACACAAAAACCCAACACTGGGGACAGGTGACAATGGTGCAAAACAGACAACAATTTCATGTTTATTCAGAATTATTCTTCAGCTGAATTAATAAATTTAAAATATCAGGACTTACAGCAACACACTGACATCAGAACAAAACAGAATAAAAAAATAAAAGCCCACACAAGAAAAAGAGGAGGAATAGATGAAGTTGCAGATTAAAAGAGAATAAAACTTGAAAGAGTTTTACCAAGCCTAAATCAAATCATTTTCTCACAAAAAGAAATGCAAAGTATTTTATGGCTCCTTTACATTGTGGCATTTTCCTGGATTAGAAAAGTAACCTTATATCTGGTGTCATCTTGCACTTCATGTATAAATTATTCATTGCAATGTAAGCCAGGGGGAAAAACCTTCTGTGCCAATCTCAATGATTTCAAATAGAAATTCCCTAAAACTCAGATCTCTCCCCATACTGGCAACACTCAGTAGGGGGACAAAACAAATCAAGAACTTGGAATTATTTTTAATGTACTAAGAAAGTGAATCTGAGCTTTAGTGATCACAGACTCATAGGAACAGAGAATGGCCTGGGTTGGAAGGGACTTGAAAGATCACCTATTTCCAACCTCCCTGCCACGGGCAAGGACACCTTTCATGCTTTTGGAATCACTGTGTTTCCCAGAAGCCTAGCAGAACTAAAGAAATAAAGATCATTTTTATCATATTTCCTCTGTTTTTAAATAATAATACTCCTCTCTCTTCCTCAGATCAAAGGATCAAGTAGCATCCATTTCCTAAAGGTTATTTTGGAGTGTTGCAGAACGTCGTAGAAATCAGAGGACATTTTCATTCCACCAGGCTGAAATTAAATTCTTAAATAGCAACAGTAACTTAAAAAAATCAGTGGAACACCAGCAGCTCTGGTTCCAACACCTCACTCCTTCACATGTTCATTCTTAGCTGCTTTGACAGGAGTGGGCTGGTGCAGAAAGACCTGTAAGTGGTCCTTCCTTTATTTATTGACAGCCCACCTCCAACACAGTACACAAATGATCAATTTTAGTGGCTTTGAATCACAACACTTGAGAAAAAGTAAACACTTATAATAAAGTCTCTCTCTTTCCACACAAGTATTTCATTAGGAGGACGCTTGCACGTAGAAGGACTTGATTCAGGGGTCCAATACTCCCCGAGAAAAAGAGGAAAATGCTGCAAAAATTCAATTCTTGCAATAATTGTGAGAATGTCCTAATCCACAGGCCAAACTATGGGCTGAGGGAGAAGGTGGAAACTTCTGAATGGAGCTGGTTTGATAATCTTAAATTTATAATATGCATTCAGAAATCTTCTGCACATTTGTACCCAATTAACACTTAATCTATTAACACACCCCTTTTAAAAGTAAATTGTCTGCTAACCCATGCAAATTGAACCACTGTCTCTGAGATGCAATAAGCAAGTGCTAAGCACTGAAGTAACTTTGGCAATGAGTTTTTGTTAATAGTTTTTAATGGTACAAACCAAAAACACTCTACAAAGTCCATTACCACACAGAGTATAGTAAAATGTGACTCCTGCTTCAGAGCTAAGAATATTTGCTTGTCAGGAATAAAAAAGGGGGTTTAAAAAATTTTTTTGTGAATTGGAGTTGTTTTGGGTTTCTTTCCTGTTTCCAAAAATAAATTGAAACATCTTCTAGTGTGTTTCAAATATTGGAGTAGCTACTGCTCTGACATTAAAATATCAGAAGAATCTACATTAAATGAATTATTGCTTTTAACACTGGTAGATACGAATCTGCAATTGTATGGATATTATTTGGACATTTGACTAAATCTCTAATTTTTATCAAGTAAAAGCATTTTTTGATTGTGCTTTATTAAGCTTTAAGTACAAACCCAACTTTCTGTTTTAGATTCCACTCTATATTGCAGCACTTCAGAAGGAAGAGGGGAAACAAATTCCATGAAAAAGTGTTTTCACACTCCTCCATTAACAGCTGCAGCTTATTTTTTGAATAAGCAATTACATACTTAGAGCAAACACATTTATAATTCTGACCTAGCCAGAGCACATTTTCACTTCTTTTTCAGTGCAGAAGTACATTTTCCCCTTATTTCTTTATCTTCCATCTGTTCTTTCAACGTTTTAGTTTAAGCAGTGGTCAATGAGAGGCACTCTCTACTGAAGTGCTACATACTGGAGTTGGATTCTAATTAGACATTTATTATTCTGCTGCAACATTGAACACTAATAAAACAAATCTATCTCGATTCTAGGCAGTTCATTATAATCTAGCTTCACTATTTCTTATTGCAGCATTAATGGCATTGAGACAAGACAGTAATTAAAAATTTATATTTTTTGTAAATGGAATGAAACTTAATAAATTGGTTTTCTTGTTTAATTAATTGTGGTTTATATACTGCTACTACAGAATTACAACAAATTTCTTCCAGCAATTATTGATCATCTCATTGTGCTGTTAGCAAATTAGTCCCAAAGTGTTGAAGAAACCAGCAATGGAAAATGATTAAAAAGGTTCACACATCTAAACAAGCTAAACTGACTAGAACAAATAATCCTAAATATAACACCAAGCATAAAGTCAAAAAAGTTGTCTGAATTAACTCCAAAGTCATTCAAACTGAAAATAAAAGGAAGTATATCACCATGCTGAATAAAACTACACCATTTGTTCAGTGCAAAAGTTCTTTTCCACAAAGTATAAAGTGTTGTATTGTGCAATTACTTGCTGTTAAAGGAGCACTCTCAATGAAATCTGAAGCTATAATGTCTCCTAACATTTAAAACAGCTAAATTCATGTTTGAAAAGTAGTAGCCTCATGTCCTCAGTCCCTACTTAAGAATTCAGCTTTGCAACAAAGATGAAAGAACAGCACCACCTAGTTCTCTATTTAAAAGTTTTCAAATATCATCATCCATTGATTTATTTTTGTAATCTAAATTCACATATGCGTGTGTATTCAGCAATAAAATCTGTCACACTGCCACAGGAAACAATACTAACAAGTTTGTCAGGAATTATTAAAGCATCTGATGTAGATGCTTTACAAGGGTATACTGTGAAGGAAAAAAAAACAAAAACAAAAACAAAACAACTTGCACATGCAAGAATGGCAGAGACTTGCAATAATACAAATCTTGTTCTGAAGCACCAGAAACACTGGATGGATTGCTCATCTTTTCCTAATTCTACCCTTGGGACTACTTCACTAATTTAGCCAAAACACTGTATTTGTACTGATTCCCCTGTACAATAGCCTGACACTTTATAGTGTGTACACATATTCCAGATACAAAAAAATATATTCACAACACAGACATCCCCAGAGCCTCAGTAATGTGTTTAAAAAACTCGTTGCCAGTTGTTTCACAGCTACTTTTCTATTCTGCAAGCAGCAGAAGCCTTTCAGAAATGGGGTAGATATTTCAGGTGTTAGCTGGACTGGAAGTTCTCCTTAAGAATTCCCCTTTTAGAGAATGAGTGGTGTGTATTGAGACAACAGTTTACCAGGAGGCAAGGGCAGCACCTCAGCAGCTGCCTACTCCTACCATGCAAACACCTTACCCAAGTTGCAGTAGCGTGGCTGCCAGTGTTTAAATTTGATAAGCACATTGCCACACATGCAGAGCAGTTGTTCCATTTTTCTAGACATGCTAGATTTCCTAAGTTCCCACTCAGATCAAGAGGACTAAATAGCAGTGGAACTGCATTTCCGAAGACATCTTCTGTTTTGACATTGATATTCGTAAGTCAGCTCCGATTTCTCACACTAATATACATTTCACTGGATCTTTTCTGTAAGCCTCTTAATTGAAACAGCACAAGTGACACTGATACTTTGAGTATTCTGGGTAGTACTGCATTCTATAGTGAAATGGCTTGTCATGTAACATTATAGAGAAAATGGGAGTTAACTGCACCTACAAAGTGCTTTAGCTGCATTTGAATGAAATGCTCAAATCAAACAATTGATTTCTCTCAACTCAGAATGAGGAAAATTAAATGGGGCTATGCTGAAAGCTCTCATGCAGTACATTTGTACCAATCCGTGGAAATTCATCTCAAGTCCTGGTTTTCCTATGGTGACTTTTGAAGTATTTTCAGCTCTCATAATTGTCCTGTCCTGCTTATGCCTGTGGGGAGTCTTCCACGCTTTACTGACGCAAAAAAATCAGGTGAACGGACGCAAGAGGCTGGAGCTTTATGACCACCACTGAAAAAACCTTTGAGTGTCCCTAGCAGGAGGCAGGCTCCAGTGCCAGGGCCTGACTCCCACTGCCTCTCCTCCTCACCTCTGTCAGTGCACATTTGAGGAAGGCAGAGGAGTGGGAAGAAAACACTAATAATTAAAAATAAAACCAAGCCGCCACCACGCCCTTCCCCCCCATAAAAAAGAGGGGGAATAATTCTATGCCTGCTGTCGCTCCATCTCAGGTATTTTCTCCTCAAAGTAGGAAGAAGGATGTCCTCTCACAAGCTTCTACAGAATGTAAAATTCTTGTAAAATCTTGGCTTGTTTCATTCCATTTCCTGTGGAGAGGAGGAGGTGGAAAGTCACAGCAGGAGACAGGTGGGAAGTCCCACTGCATCCTGAGAACTACAGGAGTCACACAGGGGTTTGCTCGAGCCTCATCTTCACAGATGTCTTGGTCTTCTGTGACAAGAAGGCTTCTGTGCTAACTCCAGGAGGGATGTCTTATTCCCAGAGAAAATGAGCTGTCCCCATGCCCTGTCCCCCATCCTTGCACGTCCCTGTCATCCCTGAAGGCCACTTAGGCGCTGTCCTGGCACAGCTCACTCCTTGCAGAATTGACACATCAACGTAAACAGATTAGACAGGATCCAAATTTGAGGCCTTTATCCCCACAATCTTAAGAAAGCAAATCCCTCATGCATGCAGAGCAGGGCTACTGCTGTTTCCCCACCATAAGCCTTGAAGCAGCAAGCAGAAGGAAAAAAAATGTTTGTTTGTTTTTTTTCTTGGTAGGTATCCTGGGCTGACAAGGCCTAGAGGGAGATTAGTCTGCATTCAGCTGTGACCAGCCAGTCACAGATTTTGAAATTTATTTCTGAAGATACTTACATTCTAAAAAAAAGTTGAAATTATCGTTTTTTAATGACCAATTAAAGGTAAAAAAAAAAATAAAAAGCCTATGATATTGATTCTAAACAAAAACTTTTTAGTTGTTTACTTGAAATGATAAAGACTAGTAGATCCTGTTTTCCTGCTGGGATTTATGGTATATTTGAGTTTGCAATAGACACAGTCTAATGAACACTAAGTGCATCTGCACTTCCAAACCCTGTGGCACAGATATCACAGTAAATGAAGACTATCCTTTATAGCACATGTTCAGTGCCTTCTTTATCCAGATTTCCTGTTACTCCATTTTGTATCAGATCAGGAAGAAATTGTCCTTTTGTACAACGGAAGTATCACTTTTTCTAACAGACAGAAGCAGATCTGTACAAAATCCGGCACAACTCTTTTTCTCAAAATCCAAAGACAGCTTGGGAAGTTCCATAATCCCATTGTTTCCAAAAACACTCTCCCCTCACCCCCAGATATTGCTTCCACAAAATATGTAAAAGCCTAGTCACTTAAACCAATGTTATATTCCAAGCTATTTTGAAATTACATTAATCTTATGTGCTAAGCATCTGTGAAAGTCCCATAAATAAGTCTACAAGCCAGTGAGGGTTTTTATCTATCATAAATAAAAACAAATGGCCCATATATTTCTATTGATTATATGCTTTCCCAGTGGCTATCAAATTCACCATACAGAATGCAGCAAAGCAGTAATGATTTACAATTTGCAAAACAAAGATGGCTTAGGAAGCTGAAAACATTTTCATTTTATTCTGGTCCAATTCTAAAACCCAGCCTTATTTTATGGGGAAAGTACTGAAATTATGTGAGCTTTGGACCATTCTTTAAGGAGTGAATGAGATTAATTCAGTCTAAGAATGGTATGAATTTTGCATTTTACACACCAAAAAGCAGCATTAACCAGAAGTTTGTAAACCACAGACTTTACATTTAATGAAGAGAGATATGCCACATAACTGACAAAAAAAATCCATATAAGAAGAAGAATGGTAAACAGTTCTGAAGATGGGCAACTAGTCAAGGTTCTAACCCACACTTAAATTACTTATACCCTTCCTGTGTTCAAAACCACACCATCTTCACTGTGTTTATATAAGCAGCAGTCAAGACATGCCCTAAGACATGTTAGACCAAGGACTCCAGCCTTCAGAGAAAACACAATCTTTAAAGCTAATTCATTGCTAATTGGGTTTTATAGCAAAAGATGAGACGCACTTTTTTAATACATAATGTCCTGTCAATTGTCCAACTTGATATTTAAGTTCTGAAAAGTTCCTCAGTGTTAGGCATTGCCACTTTTGCTACAACTGAAGTTAAAATTGAAGGGATTCCCTTTGGACTGCACACATATAATTTGTTATTAAACACAATCATCACTGAACAAGATGGCATTTCTGTCTTCCTCCACATCAGCCCAAATCCCACCTCTTTTTTCACAGTGTTACAAGGCTACATGATACAAGCCTGAAGACATCAGGAACAGTATTAGCAACCCAGAATGGAAAAGTTAAAAAATTGTAAAGTTAAGTGAAAACTGCAATGCCAAGATGGTTCACGTGTCATTTAAGAATTGGTATGTTATTTTAAGATTTCCCCCAAAGACAAGCAGTTCTTTCACTCTCACTACTATTATCTTAGTTGCTAACAAAAGAATTAATATAAATGGAATACTTCAATATATTATACCATTTGATGACCTGTCACAGATTTGGGATACTTTGTTAATCCTTGATTAGCAATCAGTTTAGTGAGTAATATTTCTAGACACTGCATTTATTCTCCAATTTGCAAATGGCTGCAATTTGATATCGTTGTGTATTTGAACACACAAAAAAACTCAATCAGTTGAAAGAAATTCAAGAGTGAAAATAATTTTTTTCATTTACCAAATGAGGTCTTACTTTCTCTGTACAAACTGTGCAAATCAATGGAGAATTCTTCACTGTTCTCCAGTGTACCACAATAAAGCACCAACGAGCATGTCAAGATTTAAACTTCACATTTAAAAACATATTAACACTCAGGGAAGAAAAAAAAATATTTTATGAGGGATAGATATAAAATGAATTTGATGCTAGAACATACTTCTTACAATCTTTTAATTAAAAGAAATTTGATTGCTTCTGCTTCAACTAGTACAGCTTTTCCCCTGGTTAGGGACTAACCAGAACAGCCTTCCTGCCTTATAGCATAGCAGGAATAAAAGCAGGTCAGGTTACACTGTTAATCCAGCAGATGTAGGTCAGTTTGGGATAAATATCAGAACAGACAGAAAATACCACAGTGCCCGTGCCTACTACAACTGCTGCTGTGAAGTAATTTGGGCTTACTCTCTTCAGAGCTGTCAGTCAGTGGCAGTTCTTGAATCCCCAGTGCTGAACTTCGGAAAAAAACAGAGTTTTAAGACTGCAATGGGTCTGTACAGCTGTGCTGCCTATTCAGCCTCTGCCAGAAGAAGCAGCAATAGTGCAGTGCATCATATATTGATGATAAAGGTGTAACTGCATCTTCATAAGTGGCCACAGATTGTTTTTGCATGTAGCAGCAGACTCTGGTTCCTCCACCTAAGGTTTAGTAATTGAATTACCACGATCAGAACCATAGTTTGATTAGTGCTGTGGCATGTAAGAGGTTTAAAATATCACCAGGATATTTTTACCTCTAACAGGAGAAAACAGTCTCTCCCTCACTATCCTGCCCACCAAACTGTTCACCCAAAGATGATGATAGAGGGAATATCAAAGCTATTTAAACGACCACCACACTGGATATGTGATGACATACACTGTTTTACAAAAAAAAAAAACAAAAAAAAACCTAAACTTTGCCAAATGCATTCACAGAACAAAGGGAAAGCTGTAGAGTAGTTCAGGAATGTATCTCCACACAAAACAAAACTTGCACAGCAAAATTTTCAGCTCTGAAAAAACTTTAGGGATTTCAATTGAGGAACATACACCATAATTATTTTTCTGAAACTGAAGAGTAGCTGTCTATGGACAGTTAATAATCTTTATGAGATATTTAAGGAAAAAAGATAAATCTGAGTATTACAAAACAGGAAAAAAAAGATAAATGCATTAATTTATAGTAATGTAAAGCTATATTAAAATTGTTTTGCTTCTACTTAAAACACAAAAGTTTACAAGCACTCACACTCTCCAAGAGCCATTTGATTAAACTAGAAAGCAGTGAACACAACTCAATTCATTGTTGGGAGGAAATTGTCTTTCCTTCAAAAATCCCAAACTTGTCAAGACAGCAAAAGCATTCCTAAATAAGACTTACAGAGGTCCTAAGATCTCTATCTTGCAAGGAGAAGGATAGCAAAGCATGCAATTCTGATCTTATTTTTCACAATTACAGATTAAAGAGAAAGGAGATGGGACAACAGGTAGGCCACCTACATTGTCCACTAAACCCTCTGTGCCTGTTCCAAGTTCCACATGCTAAAGTCCTACACATCAAACTCCAGCATTAAAGGAGAGCACTGGAAGAACAGCTACACAGCTCCCGGTGTTTTGTCACTGAAATAAATGTTCTCTCCTTCTCTCAACCCCCTTAGGATGTTATTACAATCCTGTCTTATGCATTGATACTTTAAGCACCCATCCTGAGTTTAGTATGAATTAACATAAGAGAAATCACAAATATTTGGGCTTCGTCTTTAATTTTCACTTATGAAATGAAGGGAAAAGATTCTGAAATAAGTTCAGAGAGGGAAAAAAAGGGAAAAAAAAAAAGGAGAAAAACCCCACAACATTAAGAACCCTTGCAAAGACACCCACATTCATTTTTGAAAATACTCAGTTCTTTCCCAAATGTTTTCATTATGTAGAAGAATAATGGTTCAAGGGCAAAATCCTGAGAGAAATCATGATTTTACAATTTATTCCTTGCCACTGGAATGTGATATTTGCCTTTCTTTCTTTCAAACACAACTCAAAAACTCCTTGGGAAGAAGGGATATGCTCATTAAGATCATACTTAATATCAATTCAATCCCAGAGGATACATGCACTAAACTGTGTCTAATAGTTTAATCATTCTGCATTTGTTTTAGGATGTGTATTTTAAAAATCATGTCAGTGGCATCCTCTCTACAGAAGACCCTGCATTGCTTTGAGTGGACCTAACTTTTGAGAGTTTCTCCCTGCTGTTCAATTCAGTGGAAACAAAATTCAAGTAAACCTTGCTTCTCTTGGAGAAGGCATTAAGAGGACAATGACAAAATCTTCTATTTCTACATTTTTAAGTGTTAGATGGAGACGCAGTAACTGTTCCAGCTCAGTCAACCACACTCTGGTTGGTTAGTCAGCTGTTCTTTTGCCAAGCACCTAATGTCCACGTCCATACCATACATAACTGCTGTTACCAGTTACTTCATCAACATTTCTAATGCACAAGAGAGAAAAAGGAAAAAAAAAACCAACCAACTCCAAACCACCTCAAGATCCAAGCTTCAATTTGCATAGCAATATTAAAAGAGCAACTGCTAATAAGAGAATAATTCTTTGGTGGAAAGAGTAAGGGTAATCTCATTCCACACATTTTGTCAATAGTAGGATGAGGCCAGAGGGATGAGACAGCTAATTATGAGAACTAAGGCTTCTACAATAATAAACTACAACTTAGAGACATTTACAGTACATTATCATGGAATTGCAACAGACAAATTTAAAAGCAGAGGCAGATTGACTATTCTACGTTTCTGAAATAAAAAATAATTTAAAAAAAAAAGAACAACAAAACTAACAGGAAAGTAGACAAGAAAAATGTATTTCCTTCAGCAGAGGTGCCTCTGTTGATCAGCATTTGCATGGACTTACTTCTTTGGCGACAAACTTCAAAACTGTTTACTGTTGATTTGATGGTAGAAACTTGATAAATACTTTGAGTGCAAGAGTGATAAATATTTGAGTGAGTAATCCCTATTCATGTACTCCACAGGGAAGTTGTAGGACATCATCAATGGGAATCTGGATTGTTCAGTTACTTCTTGTTCGAAGCCTGAACTGCTACAGGATGACTATCAATAAAAAATCATAAAGAAATCAAGCAAAATAATTCATAAAATATGAACTAGCCTGAGAACTAAGCAGCTAATAAGCCTGGGTTAGATTGATAGAAGTCATGTAAAGACAGACACAATCAAGTAGAGTGAAAAATCTTATGCTTCAACTTGTGTCTAAAATATTCCACATAGAGACCGAAGTTACCAAAGCTACTGTCTTTTATTATGTAATTGTGTATGCCCTCACAGTACCTGCAGAATTAAAAACTACATGCATTGACTCGCTGTACACTGTATTAGCATATGAACGCTCAGCTGTCAAGACAACCCCTGTGCAGGCAGCCTTGGGTTGCCAAGGTTTTGCTAACAGAAATCCAACTGAAAACTCCAAACAAAGTCTAAATACACAAGATATTGAGTAATGCGTAACAACTTCGTCTTAAATCAGCTTTGACGATCTCATAAGTCGTCATATCCATGTGTGTCCAGATTTGTTTGCAGGGTTTTTTTTTTTCATTATTCTGCTTCTAACAGATCTGGGCTAACGAAAAGAGTCTCACCCCCAAGCAATTACCTGTCTTGGCTGATTTGTTGCCTCAGTGACCACACTTTCTGACAAATTAAAGAGCCCCTACATTATTTTTTTTAGTAGACAGGTTGCAAGCACTTGAAGCGTCCAAAGCAACAGCACAGAGAAGATTTGCCCAGAGTTGGCAGAATCTTGGGAGCGGATCGTTTGCTCCCACACATGGCACTCTCCAGTGCCTTCTCGGAGCCAAGCACATGAAGGCATTAGATGCCATTTGCATTATCACACAGCAGGGGGCTACAGCAGCTACAATTCCAGGATAATCCTAACCTGTATCTGTATCCTACGAATCCAGCAGAACTATCCTCATTGTTACAGTTTCTCACGTGGTGACTCTTGACAATAATGAGCTTACGCCTCAGGTTGCATAAAAACAGCTCAGTTGAAGTACTTGAGTTTACTCTAAAAGCATGCCACCCTACAACTGATGATTTTTTTTTTTCTAAGACTACATTCATGAAGTCAAAAGACAATCAGAAGGAAAAAAAGAAAAAAAACACATAAGGCTGGCTGTAAACATAAATAACAGGTTAACCCCCTGGGACATCATTTAAGTACTCCAGGCTCATTACAGTGCACAAGTTAACAACAGCAGCAGCCAGAGATCCCATTATTTTCACAGCAAACGCTGGAGAGGGCAGAGCAGACTAATACTGTCCCCGAAGTGAGTTGAAAAACTGCTCCACATGTTCCTACTCCCTCTCCCACCTCCATCACTGCTCCCCTTTCACAGCAAGCAGTTGACACTGGGCTCTTTTACTTCTTGTTTGCCTCCTCTCTGGAGGGACTGCTTGCTGCTAATGCTATTCCATGCACAAGCTGAGAAGCATTACTCTATGTCCTCTTCCCCCAGCTGATGCTTCATCAACACTCAGGACAGATTCCTTAAGCAGGTCTCTCCACAGATCTTGCCAGAAAGGCAAACTTCCATACAGGACACATGTCAGCTTGACTCTTTATCAGCTCGTCTTTAATTACTTCAGTTTCACCAACAGAAATCATCGGTAATTACAGTTCAGAACTGTTTCAAATCCTCAGAACAAAAATATTATTCCCATCAGAGCTGACAGAAAAACCTCCTAGCCCACAAACAGAAATTGGAGGAATCTAATAAATCCATTGCGCCACTTCACAATACAGTCTGGGGAAGTAAATCAAGCCAACAGGAAAAACTACTTTCGAATGCAGCTATTAAGCTATCAACAAGAAATGTGTCCAATGGTAACTGTGTCTCCTCCTTCTGTCAAAAGAAATGGCAGAAACTAAGAAAACAACATTTACGAAGTTGCACTTAAGATGGACTGAAAGAATTTGCTACTGTGTTGGATACAGTTGCCACTGAGGACAGTCCTATGGAATAGATTTACTCATCTGCTCCATTCTCCTTTACCTTCGGAAACAAGGGTTGGAGACATTACTTCCTCTCACTTCTGCCTAAGTGTTACAGGTTCTTTATATCCCCTTGAAAGAACACTGTGCTAAACTGTGGAGCACAGAGAGCCTAAGCATTTCTGATTGAAGTTTTAATCAGGAGCTGAAAAAATAATTGTGCGAGAAACTGAAGAGAGGGGAGATGTTTTACACACGCAGAGGGCAAGCTGGGTGATGTGTTCAGCATCACTTTTCCCCATCTGCAAGGACAGGCCCAATCTGGTTATTTTCACACAGTCATAGTCAGATCTGTACTACACCCCGTTTCTTGCAACACGTTTTTTACCTCATGCGGTTCACAGAGTTACATTCTGCCTGGCACGCTCTCTAAACTGCAGTGAAAGACATCACTGTTTTTAATCACTGGTTTACTCTCAAAGCTGCGCCGCGTTGAATGCGGCTGATTGCATCTCAGGAAAGATCAAATCCTCCTCCTCCAGCAGCACCCCCGATTTTATTGGTGACAGAAAGTCAGTCCAGAGGCTTCCCACCCCCAGCTCCGTTGCAGGGCAATGAATTGACAATTCACAGGGAAATGTAAAAGGCAGAGAGGAGCCAGCCCCCAGGTGCAGCGCGCCGCACATGCCCCCATAAATAATCCTGTATAGCACCAACACAGCGGCTCCTTGTGCGGTGACGTACCGGGCAACCCATAAACATCGGGAAAGAATACAAATAATCCGCCCGACGGAGCCGTCCTTCGCACTTGCCCAGCGCACTTCCTTCCCCTCCCATTCCTTCTCGCGTCCTCGGCCGGGAACTTCCCCGCGAGGTGCAGCGGGGGCACTCGGGGGGCTCTGGACCATGGGGGTGTCGGGGGGTGAGGCTGTCGTATTTGGGGAACCCGGGGTGGCTGCCTGTGCCCCCGCTCCGGGCTGCCAGCCGCGGCTCCCTCCGGAGAGATCGCCCGACACATGACGCAGCCATGTGAAACGGGAAATATAT
>VXBR01003921.1:307367-372583 GCA_013400215.1 Cisticola juncidis | reverse complement strand
TTTCCTTCTTTATTGCAGAATCTGGCTCAGAGGGTGAGAAGACGTTTCTGGCCGGTCAGACCCGTCGCTTTTTCTCTGTGTGTGGTGTTCTCTTTTGTGAGTTTGGAGAGCAGGCCCCGGCTGCTGTTCCAGCCGGAGAGCAGTCCTCTTTATCTTGGAAATCTGCCAGCCAGAGGAAAAAATGCAGATTTGGGTGGTTTGGTTTTTCTTCTTTTTCCTTTCATTCTTTTTAAAGAAAAAGCGGGAGAAGGGAACTATTGCTTTCTAGAAGGGCTGATTGCACGGCTTAGAGCAACTGAGTTGGAGTCTTTCGTGACTGTGGACTGTAAAGCCACCCTGAGAGTGAGGAACACCCAATCCAAAAGAACTAGTTGCACAACCTTTAAAAAGCGGAAAGATTCTCTTGTTCCAGAAATCAAGTTCATACCTGTTGTTGATGTAATATGGGCAGTTTTTCTTTCCCGGTTTTCTTTTTTATTTATTTATTTTTCCTCACCTTTTGAAGCTGATGAGAAGTAAAGTGCCTCCCATCTGCTCTGCCTGTCTTTTGAGATGCAGTCTCAGGTGCATATGCCATGTATAATATGTAAAGAGAGAGGAGAAATAACTTATTGATAATGTTTAATTCTGTGTCTCATAAGTTTAGGAGGTTACCAGTTTTTTGAGGATTACTACATAATCAACAACTATGTGATAAATTCAATAGAGTTTGTTCTCAGGATGTGTCAGCAAGTAACTGTTCCTCTGGTAAGAGCTGGAGGCTCAGTTGGCAGAGGTGAAGGCAGAAGGATTTCTTCAGAAAACATTAATCAATTGATTTGACTTCATTAGTTTCTCCCCACATTTGAAGATGAGCAAGAAAATTACTCAGAGGCCCAAAATGAAGCAGCGTCTGAGAAGTGTGAGAGATTGATTTGAAGCAACAGGTCCAGCAGGTAGCAGAGGATTGGGGTACGCTGGGAACTCCCTCCTTGGTCAAATGATAAGACCTAGCATCAGAATTCAGAGAAATGCTGAAAGGAAACTTGCTGTCAGAAATATATGCAACACTTCTGCACATTCAAATCGCATGTGAAATGACACTTCTTACAACTTCAACCCGATTTGTTCTATTACCAAAAGGAGATGTCTCAAAAAAGAAAAGGTGCTTGGGCAACTGTTAGAACATCAGAATCAGCCTATAAGATCCAATCAACAGAATGTTTGAATGGAAATTTAAATACAATTGTGTCTTCTCCCAAAATTGTAGAATTAATTTTCTTGAAGATGGATGAGAGAAAACTGGTTTTGTTATAACACTGTAGTCATTAGGATACAAAGGAAAAGCATAATTGAACATAATCCAGAACTGAACAGCATTGCTCAAAAGTACTCTCATCCAGGGATCAATACCCACCTCTGTCTACCTGCTCTGATGGTGACCCACATTAACTAATCCGGATTTCCACTGATGTACCCTGGGAGGCCTGCTTGGTGGTACCTGAGGTAAATACCTGTGATAGCTGGCATTAGACCCATGTCCTTCTTGTGTGCCAGTGCTCGGCAACAGGGCTATGGTTCAGCAAATTGCTTTTTGTTGCTGTGTATTGGTTTTATATCTCTAGTTTTGATCTGTAGCTGCAGCCATTGTGTGATGGGAGTGTGCTGCTCTGTGTCAGGAGTGTGCACGCAGATGTGCCGGGCAGCTTGGGAGCTGCTGGAGAGGACTGTGGTAACTTTATGCATCTGGAGTCTTGTACAAAGGACTAAGTTCTTTAAGGGAATTGAAATATTCATGTCCATGTGAAGTGAAAAGCCTTTGTCAAATATCCTGTGCAGTGTTTACGTGTGGGCTGTGTGTGTACTTATGTTGAGTATTGCTGCCCTTTACATTGTCTTGTAGTTTCTGCACTGTGTATTATTCCACACTTACTTGTGACAGGTGTGTACAAGTCTTTGTGGATTGTGCAGAGCTTGATCCAGTTACATGCAAGCATCCAGTGCCTTTTTAGATGCACTCCAGTGTAACCTGGCTGCTGCTCTGTGGAGCAGGGATCTGGCAGAAGAAGCCTGGAGTTGTGCCTGCTATGGGGGCCTTCCAGGAGCAGGGGGCTGCCCACACATCCACAGCTGGGCTGAGGAATCAGCAGTGTTCTCTGTCTACCTGGTACCAGGTGAAGGATGTCTCATGCTCAGGTTAAAGTCCCAGGAGAGCTGGTACACTGTTCTCTCATTCCTGTGTTAGGATCACCACTGATACAAGTGGAATTTTCTATGTGGACAGGAGCTAGTATGTTTGTGTAGGTATTTATTATGTGATGTCTTGTCTATGCAACTATCTCTTATTTTCTGTTCTCTTTGGTAAATGATCCCAATAATCCCAAACATTTTGGGATTTGGAAACTAAAATAAATCTGTGCAGTCTTGATTGGACTACACTCTAACTCTAAATACAGTTAGAGAAATAGAAACTTAGATACGGATACGGCCCAATTTGGTGAGATAATAGAAATAAATAAATAGTGTTGAGTGTAGAGCTGCTTTTACTCCAGTGCCTCAGTGTGTGAATGCTTAAGAACAAAACCCAAAACCCATCATTAAGGTCAGTGAAGGGAAGGTAAAATGCTAGCAGTCATCTCCTTAATTCAGGCAATGTGCAAAATGTAGTGACTATGTGCAGAATTTTACAGAGGAGATTGGGCTTGCAGCAAATTGTGTATGGTGAGCAAACTAGATGCTGAAGTGCTATTAAATACAAATGCATTATTTCTTGCATCAAGAATGTATTAAGAGATTTGCAGATAAATAGGAAATCAAGATCAATGCCCTGGAGACTTTACAATCAGAGTAGTCCGTTGTAATTTATTTGTTAATTTATAAAGAGAGACTTTTGGGGAGTGTCGCACAATGCCATTATGGTCCTCAGGGCTAACTTTTGCATTTAGGTATCCATGTATCACTGAAATCACTGGGTTATGCTAGCTTTAGCAGCAAGATAGCTGACTAGCCAAACCAGTTCCTTCAAAAAGTGTCCTTATCTTCCTTGAGCACAAACTGCCTTTGCTTAATAGGTCTTCAGAAACAAGCCTAATGGAAAGTTTACTTCACTTTTGGGAGGATGACAGTACCTTCATGGAATGGTTTTGCATAGAAGCTGTTGATGTTGCTACAAACCCTTACTCTAGTCCAGGTTTCAGTAGTATGTGTGCATCAGAGAGTACAGTCACATTGTGTATGTGAGTGAATTATACCAGAAAAAACTGATACTCAAAATTTGTGTCAGCATGTTATGTTATAAGCACCAGCATTTACGGGCATGAGAACTTATGATAAATCTCATGTTAGGCTTAGATCTGTATTGCAAAAGGGTTGGTGTGACACAAATTTGACTTGCAGAACTTTTATTTGAGGGAGCCAGAACTGGCTGTACTCACAAAAGCATCTTCTGGCTGTTCTGTATTAGGAACACTTCCTGCAGTGACCTGGCTGACAAACCTTTATAAATCTAGACTAGTCAAATTCTGTAAAAAGATTACTTGCTACATGGAATAATTGTAATTTTGGAATTGTGTGAATTGCATTAAGCATCTTCTAATTGTGTTAATAATTTCTCAAACTCCTGTTGTGCTGTACTGCTCTCCTTGGACATCTACTAGTGGCAAATGAACTTCTGTTAGTCAGGGCTCGTCTGGCACAAGAATCGCTTTCAACTTGGCTGGGAAGTTGCCAGATTTGTCAGAAAGAGAAAGTTATTAGGAAATGCCACAGAGCTGTTATTTGGTTCTCAGTGAAGGATCATTCTCCCTTTTTGATTCCTGCATTTGCCTTGTGGCAGTTGTAGGAGGTGTGTAGCCTGCGATGAACACTCGAGTTGTAGTTTCTGCGGTGACAGGGACAGCTGCCTGTCTCTCACTTGCCTCCAGGTTAGCTTGAGCAACACATCTTGCTCTAAGAGCAGAACTTGCCTCTCTGGGTCCTGAGCAGTGTTTCACCCAGCAGCTGTGATAGGGACCATGGCCAGGAGCTGTGTGATGCTGAGTTCTATGGCTGAGGAACAGGGATTATAATGAGCGGCCCTCACTGCTGGGATGTACCCTTCAAACAAGGCTTCTGCAATGCCTCTTTCAAACAAGGCCTCTGGTGATGACGGTGATAGAAGAGCTGTGTTGGATGTGCCTCATCAGAAGCCCTCCGTTCCTGAGAACCTCTGCGTTTTTTACCTCTTGTCTTTAGAGAGCTCATGAAATGCGTGAGGACATGGAGGGCCTGTGCTATGGGTTCATCAGCATAGCTTAGGTGTTGGTAGAAAGTGCTCAGGTGAATTATGTTTTTCCAGGGATTAATGGTACACAGGGTGGAAATCCACTGCTTGATGTTTTGTGTGGACTTTAACAATCCTTGTTCAGCTTAATACAGTACTTGTTGATCCTGTTAAGTATGGATTTGACCTTCTCATGTGCCCCTTCTTCCAGGAACTTTCAGGAGCACTATTAGTAGGTACAGTATGAGACCTAGTGGTGTTTCAGTCCATTCTGGTGATGTTACTTCTTGACTTCCAACTATGGCAAACAGAATTGTAATGCTTCCTTTTTTTTTGGCTGAATTCTGCTGATCTAACAGTATTGAGTAATAGTGTATTTTTTAAATTTCAAAAATAGTTACAGAACATTTGGCATTAATATGTGCAGAAGAAGCCATTTTTAAACGAAACATGAAAAATAAAAAAGAGATGTACTTCTCTGTACAGAGAAGCTGGACCAAAATAAAGGTCTATTTCTGCTGAAGCTGGTTATGTATTAGGAACTGCGACACGACTTAGTAGTTTGTCTTATAGGGGGAATGTGTAGGAGTGGGTATTGTGCTCTCTATGCTTCATGTTATTGAGGGGTTGCTCAATGGAAGAAACATGAGAAACTTACCTGTGAGATTGTGTGTTTAAACAGGAAATCTTTCTGATGACCAGAGTAAAAAGATGCGGCCATATGTGCTGGCCATTGCAAGTGCTACCACACCACACGTTTTAAAAATTATTTTTTAACAAACAGAAGGCATAGTTAGGAGAGAGACGTGCTAGATTTATGTATCCCATAGGGATGTGTGAGTTTTCATTGGGAAGCTTCAATGCAAAGTGTGTTTTGCCTGTTGTCAGACCTGTGCAAGGCAAATGCAGGGATTCTCCTTCTGCCAGCATTCCTTCATCAGCCCAGCACATCTGCGTACATGAAAGTAAGCGTCTACGTGTTCACATGCATGTTCTACCAGCAGAGTGCATTGAATTACGGGTGGCTTTTGTTTGTTTCAGTGGTTGAAGAGGAAAAAAAACCTAGAAAAAAAGAATAATTTCCAGTCAGACTGAAACAAGTATGTCAGAGGTGGTTTTAGTGAAGAAAAAAACAAAACAAAACAAAAAAACCAGCAACAAAACACTAAGGAAAAAGCCCTGGTTTAATATAATCTGGAAGATCAAATTTGATTCAAGACGATCTCTTTTCAAGTTGGGTAAGAAGCAAAATGATATGTCGTTTGAAATGAAAATGTGCAGGTTTATTTTGAAAATACCAGAATACCACTTGATTTTCTTATACCTCCCTCCCACTTAGTTTTTTGGCCAAGGTGTGTTTGCTGAACTTGGCTCAAAAAACTAAGGTTTTGGGAGCGGGGTAAACTGTCATTTGTGTACACGTTAATAGTTCTGCTCTGATCTCTGTGAACACGGAGTTAAATGAAGTCCAAAATGCTTGTGATCGCTCTTCTCTATTTTCATAAATTGAAATGCTGAAATAGTAAAAACAATGAAATAGGGATGAATAAATATGTTTAAATTAAAAGAAGCTTGGTATCCATTACCTACCTGGTGTCCGCATGTGCCTTCACTGTACATTGCTGAGCTCCAGAGGAGGAGCCCCAGCCTTGCAGGCTCCTTGCTGGATGTGCAGGAGCCAGCGGGCAGGGGCTCTGGGCAGGCAGGGTGACACTACTGAGCAGTAGCAATGCCCCAAGGGCCAGCAACGCTTCTGTGTGGGCTAAAAGCCTTCTTGTCTAGTGGCTACCTCTCTCTGGTTGCTTTACCTTGCAAAGGTGCTGTGAGACGGGTGGATAGCCTCCCCAGGAGTATCCTCTAGCTCCTTGGAAAAATGGGGGATTTGCCAGCCCCCTCCATCCTAAACTGAAAAACTGTAAGTATTCAGGATCAGCAAAAGCAGCTGTGCCAGAACCACTCTGCCGAGGGAGATGGTTCCTTCCTGGGTGCAGAGACCAGTAGGGTTGGATGAGTCGGCAGGGACCGTGCCAGATGGGAAGTTTTCGGGGTAAAGAGGTGGAAGGAAGCAGAAGAGGATATAAACCAGCTGTCTTGATGACAGGATAGTAGTATTTTAGCTCTGGCTTTTCTAAGAGGAAAATTATCAGTTTGTGGGCACAAGGTTTGTATGTTTGGTAATCAGGACATGGTGGCATAATTCCTGCCTTCCCATCACCAGATTCTGCAGTAAATACAAAGATAACCAGGAAAGCCCTGGAAACCAGCCAGTCTTGGCACTGGGGCATTGCGAGCTCACACAGCACTTTTCCTAGATAGGGAAAAGTATTGTTTTACCTGTCATGATTCAAGGGATCGAAGCCACAGAGGCTTTGAATGCTTGCCTGAGGCAACACATCTGGCCACTGATGAAGTTGCCTGCTAGTATTTTGGCCTCTCACCCCATGCCAAAGCCCACGATAAACACTGCCCGAAGCTGAAGGTAACCAACATCCTACTTGGGGCTTATTGGCAAGCTCTGAGAAAATGTCTCATGCAGACCATCATTCCTTCCCTTTCCTGAAGGCCATTCTGTGTGCCCTTCCCTGGGGACGTGTCCCTTGGTGGAGGCTGGCCAGAGCCTGGGATGAGGTGACCTGTGGTGGCATGCCTCTGGCTCGGCTCCTGGCGGCCGAGGCGTGCTCGCTCCCTGCCTGTGGTAGGGCTCGGCATGCCTGGCCCCTTGCTCCCCTGCCCCGGGGAAGCCCCGGCACCTCCTGAAATAACAGCAGTGGGAGACAGTAGCTGCAAATCAAGGCTGGGTGTAAGCAGATGTAAAGTCTGAACTGTTTCCTAAATTATGCTTTCTGTGTAGCTGCAGCATAGTTATGATGGCAATTTTCACATTTGCAAGGCCTAACTCAAAAAAAAACCCCCTAGTACTAACCAACCAAAAAAAAAAATTATAGCTGCTTCTGTCTGGGGATATGTATTTACTCTCCCTCCTCCATTAAGATCTCAGACATATGTGCAATTCTGAAAATTGAGTTTGATTCACATCCGAGGCAGTAGATGTTTCTTCTTGAGAGCTGTGTACTTCTATTCTGCAAAGTGAAGTTATGGCTGCATGTGCAGTTCCCTATTACTAAGCAATTATTTGATCTTGAAAATACCAATTTTTCCAATGCATTATTAATTCATTACATTTGAATTAATTTTTTAAATTAAGTTCAAAGTTCTTTTGTAGAACAATGATGTTTTCTGAAATTCGCTCAGGAGGTAAGACTAAAGCAGGAGGCAGGGTTCAAGGAAGAAGCTTGTTTTAGCAGTTGGGTCAGTTATTTCAACAATGCCTTTAGCAAAGAAGTAAGAGGCTGTTTGCACAAATCAGTAACTAGTTCCCATGATTCAGATTGAATCACCTAGCTCAAGTCATTTGAATAAATAAATGACTTCTAGTAAGTGAGACAACCTCTGCAATTAGGATGGCATGCTGCATATTTCATGTTATTTATTATGTGGTTTTCAATAGATATGATTAAGTTGGTTTACACTTGGAATGCTAGGTAGCATTTCAACACAAGCCACTTAACCAGAGCTCGCATTAAAATGAGGTGCACATTTGTTTTGCACAGGTGGCATTCTGCTGTATCTTCTACACTTATATTTTCTTGTGAATTTGCTACAGATACTTAACAGGAAAAAGAAATCAACTGGCCAAGAGCACCTCCATTTTCTGTAATTGTAGTGGGCAATTGTCAAGCAGATGCTTCCCAAATATTTACAGTTGTTGCAGTCTTAGCTTGCCTTCATGTCTTACTTGGCCATCAACTCCCTTGGATGTATATAACCAGAGGTGCAGAAAACTGCTTTTCACAGACGTGTTCATGGATTATGTGCTGTCCCTGGTGCTTTGAAGGGGATGTGCTTCATGGGTCACCTGCAACTGCTGCTCGTGGATTTGGACGTGGGATGAGAGCTTTGCAATTCAATGTAGAAGACAAGGAAGAAAAAGTCTTCTTGTTCTCTGTCTTTCCTGATGATATTTAGTAGTTTGGGTTAATTTTAGGTAGCTATGTTATCAAACTGAAAAATCCCAGGTGATTTTGGTGTTGTGAAAATAGCATTTCAAGAAAATGTATGCTGTACCTGTTTGTACCATGGACAAAGCAATGTTAATTTAAGAAAATACACCCTGGATTGTCAAAGGCAATAAATAGCTCTGGTTAAAGGGGATATGGAGAATAGGTAAGATTCAGGGTCTCCTGGCCAAGTGATCATCTGCTCTATTGAGGAGAAAATTTTGCAACTACATTTCTTTGCAACTTTTTCAGTTAATATAACATGAAAGGTACATTAGAGACAAGAGATAACTATTTGATAAAAGACACTTTCAAAATAATGAAGATATCAGATCTTCAGTGCCAGATAAAAATGCCATTTTGCATGTGTGATCACTGTATCAGAAGATACAGTTCTCCTACCTGAAGACATGGGTGGTGAATTTTGCACAAACTTTAGAAGCTGGGAGAAAAATAAAAAACTTCACTTCCTTTAATCATTGGGAAGGCACAGCTGTGATATGATCAGATATGACTGTTTGACACATTTGCTTCTCATGTGTTAAATCTGAAGGTTCACAGATCTTCTGCTGGGCACTGAAGGCAAGGAAACCTTCTCCCACAAAAATGTGGGGGAGTTATCCCCAAGTCTGAGTGACTGATTGGCATGATGCTTTGGAAACTGCTGAATAGTAAGGGCCTTTAGTGAAAATCTAAGTTACAGGAGTGGAGTGGATTTTGTCCTCCAGTTTTTTGCAACCTATTTCTCATGAATGGAATTTTGACGTTCTCAAGTCTTGAACAGGATTCAATTTGTTTTACTGCTCTTCAGACTAGTTCTGCACCAAGTACATGCGTTTTTATTTTTTCGTTCCCCTTAAAAACAAACAGAAAACCCCAAGTGAAAAACCGATTAAGCCAGAACAAAACAAAACAATTTTTTTGGAAGCAGAAGTGTTAGTTGGCAAAATCCTGTCTCTGGAAGACAATTTGTCACAGCTGGACCATAATTGAAGCTGGTAGGTTTCCACATGAACATGGGTTTTGCACAGAGCAGATGTGTAGGATGTGGGGTCCTTGGCATTTGAGGAGAGTTGGGAAATGGTGGAAGTGTGACTTTGACTTCTCTCCCTTGGTCTGGCTCTGAAAACATTCCTAAAAACCAAGCTCTTGGAAAACCAGTGGTAACAGTCACATCTCCCCTCCCCCAGGTACTGATCCAGGTCTTTCCTAATGGAGACCCGTGGTAATGTGAATAGAAGATGAATTATGCCCAGCAAGAGAGTTTTTTCCACCTTAGGTTTCATATTTGCATTCTGACCGGTATCAGAATGCTGAGACTGTTCTTAGTGAGACCCAGTGGCCAGCAGGGCACCGATTGCCAATACAAATGGACCATTTGGTGTTTGGCTTTCTAATGAAAAAAGCACCTTCTAGCTGGTCTTTGTGTACCCAAACATGTTTGGGACACGGCACAGGCTTCTATTTCAAGTTTCACTCACATAGCAGGGGAAGGTCAACATGAGAATTGAGCTGGTGTCTGTGCAGCAGAGCAAGTGAGGAACTTGCAAGGTGTTATCAGCTTCACACTTTCCCTTTATTGCCATGTTTGTAACATCTGAGTAGATACTGATGCCATTATCTCTATCCCAAAATTAATGACAGAAGTTCAGTCTTTGAGAGTAGGAGCAGTGACAAGTATTTCACAGCAGATCTGGAAGGGAAAACATAAGACAAATGTATGTTGTGTGTTCAGCTTCCACCTGCCTGTAAGGATAAGTGAGTTGCAGCATTTTTATTTTGGTGTAAAAGTAATTTGTAGTTCCTAATTTGACCTCTTGCAGTGAGGGAGTCTGCAGTAAGAGGTGAAGTCAGAGCTTTAGCATCTTCAGTTATCTAGTAGGATCTCATTATTTCTTAAAATATCTGTTTTAAGATACATGCCCAGTTAATGGATCAGTTTGATATTTGTCTTTTTGTTTTTAATTTGAAAGGATGAGCACTGAAATGCTCTCCTACTTCCATCTGGTCTTCAAAAAGTAATTAAGTGTTGAACACTGGTATTGTCAGTCTGTTTCCTACCTAATAAGCTCTTCAAGGTGCTCTTGTTAATGATTTTATTATTTCAGATCTCCTCTTGTTCTCTCTTTCCCTCCTTAATGAGGCATATCCCCTAGGCAGCGTCAGTTTATCACAGTTGTCTATGGTAGATGAACTAATCCAGCACCAAGGAAGTTTGTGTTCAGCAGTGTGTAAGATGCTCCCATCAGTATATGTGGATAATTCTCGCTGACACATGAAAGACTTAGCATGTGCAAAAAAGGAAGAACAGACCCTTTTTCTAGATGAGGGTCATCTTGATTTGAACAGCAGCAGGCTGGTTTGCATCAATGAGCGCATGTTATTCAGCGAATTAAGAGTAAAAATAGCTAATTAACACCTTCTCTATTTCTTTTCTGTCTGGTCATTAGTTACTACAAGCCAAATTAATTCCTTATAGCATAGGGCACGGAAGGGTGTCAGTGACAAACTCGGGTCAAGAACTGAATCCTTTGATGTTCTTGAGAGAAATATTACCTTTTTTGTTGTGTTGCCTGTATCATGTAATTTAATACAGGTATGCTACAATCTGTGTTTTGTATTTCAAGATATGAAGAGAAAATCTGAATTGACTGTTGAAATTTTAAAGAAGGATTATTTTATCCTGTTTAGTATGGTACCTATTGGATCCTATCTGTGGACTAAAATGCAGTTTCAAAGACTCAGATCATTTCAGAAATAGCAAACGTATGACTTCTAAGTAAACGGATTGATTATAATGGAGAGGATTAAAAAACAGATTGTTGTGGGCTAAACAGTACTACTGAGAGAGATGATATTGTACCGGTAATCGCACTGTTGGGCTTAATGGCCCATAAACTCTGATAAAAGCTTTTGTAAAATTGTCAACAATAATTCCATCCATCGTTAGATTGCCAGTGAACGTCTTCAGGTCCTGGAATAAATTGCTACAATCAATTGTGTTTATGTAATTTCATAAAATAAGGCTTTCACTCTGAAGATGTAACAACTCTAATAATAAATAATAAAGAATACTGTCAGCTAAGAATTAATGACTCAGGTCTACAATTGCTGTAGCTGCCCAGAAGTCCCTTGCCTGGCTTAGGCTGGGGTGGGTTTACATCTGAGGTTCCTGTGTGTAGAAGACAAGCATTTTTACCTCTGCCAGTTGCTCACTAGGTCAGCAGAAATAGGCAATGTCAGTGCAGGGTTTGTGTGAAAATTAAAAAATATTTTAAGTTTACTATATTTCTACTCTGTTGTTAGTTTTCACGGTGGGTTTTTTGGCATTACAATTATTAGAAAGTGAACATTAAAAAGGCTTAATTACTTTCATAAGAATTAATACTCCCTTTAAAAAAAGAAGAGCAGAAGTGCTTACATTTTGTCTATCATTTACAAGCTGTGTCAGTGTATGGCCCCTTCAAATTGTTTTCACAGATACTACCTTCTTATCTCCTTTTTATTTCCCTCATCCCTTCCACATGATTGGTTAGATAAATTATTGGCCATAGTGTGATGCAAAATGGGCTTCAATCCAAAGTGGGAAGAGAAGGAAGTTTTTTTGCAAGAAAATAAATAGCACAGGGTATTTAACAGTGCATTAAGCAACATCACTGTTAATATTACACTGATAATGCAGTGAGGACAGCAGGAAAATATGTCATTAGTTTAGTCAAGCAGTGAAGTGCTCTGGCTCTGATATTTTGTTGGTGATATTCAACATATCCAGTGCATAAGCATTGCTAATACAAAGCTTAATGAAGAGTTGAACATGAACTTTCCACCTCTGCGGCATGGGGTGGAAAGGAGGAGCTGGTTTACCTGCCTGTACGTGGAATTTCATTTTTATTCTCTGGGAAGGAGGGGAGCAGAAATGTGCTAAATAGACACAAAGTCTGTCTTCCTGGAATTACTGCTTGCCCATATTTATTTGCTTTATTTTCTCCAGGTGGTGATGGTAGAGGTAGGGTAGTGTCTTGAGGGAATATATTCTCCAGTCTCCACCTGTACAGCTTCAGGAGGGCTTTACCCCAGAAAAATATAATTCCTAAGTTAATGATCTTGAATGGCCCATTGATAAACTTGCTTGCTCCATCTCTACCATCCCGATATACTTGACAGTGGTAAAGTGGAATTCAGGGAGGCCCTCAAAATTATTTGGCTCCCCAGCTTCAGAACTTGCAAATTTGAATAAAAACATTGCAGCTACATGCATGGAAGCTTATGGAAAACGTAAAATTATGGAGAGCTGGAGGAGAGAGAGGAAAATCTGGAACTCTTGCTTGTCAGCTACAGTAACACTGCAGCAGGGACATGCATTTTCTCTTCAGGCTCAATTCAGCAAACTGTAGGCATCATATCCCTTTGAAGTCTATGGATATTTTGCCTGCCACTGCAGGTTCAGGGGGTTTTTATTACTTTATTTGCCTAATAAAATTCTTCTCATCTAGTTTAAAGGGAAAAACTGATATGGAATACCACACTGTGTTATATGAACACTATGCCAAAAAATAATTCTCCCAAAACAGAAGGTAAGATGATAATCACATCCCAAGATTTTATAGTATCAGTGTTATAACTTGCAATGAGTCTTTTGACTGGGTAAGGTAAGTAAGTCTAGGAAGTAGATATTCTGGTAATTGTCCTTCCACTTTCTTTTCTGAAAAGATTGTTTCTAGATACATTTTTGGATGTGATTAATTTGGGTGAATTCTGTAGGTGTAAACTGCTGTGGCTTTAGGCACTGATTTCTGCCAGCCAAAGCAGTGGTCTCATGGATTAGCAAAAATGAGTTATCCCTAAACTTGCTGGAACGAACTTGATGGAACTGAGTGTCATTTCACTCACACACACACTGGATGTGTTGAAGCCAAAATTTTTACATGGGAGCTCTTGCAAAGAAACACACGTGTGTGTGTGTGTCTGTGTGTGTAGAACATATACCTCTCTCTCTCTTCCTGAGAACTATTTACTATAGGCCTGAGATGATATGTCAATATGTAATTCTTAGTATATAGAGGTCTCTGGCACTCTTGCTTTATCATTTAAGAAAAAATGGTGTTACCACAGCAACTGCTGTGCCACCTGGTACTGAAGCAGCTCCCATCTATGTAGCGTGTATAAAAGTACATTAGACAGATTTTTAAAGTGCATGTAGCCAAAGTGAGAGTGGGAACTTAACACTTGGTGAATGCTACAGTGGAAGAAGATCATGAATTTGTTCAGAAGTTGAGAAAAGTTCTTAGTGGAAATAAATAGCAATAGATCTAATTCAGCAAGCCCTTTGACAGATGCGTTATTTCAAGTTTATGTGCAATCCATTTGAAATCAGCTGAGTTCTGTGTAGGGCTGGAGTTTGCAAAGGTTCAAGAGTTTTGTTTTACAAGTGACAAAAATTGCATTGTGAAAGGGAGAGATGGTTTTGAGAGGTTCCAGTGGTGACACTTTTGTAGGGTGTGACTGGTGAGGGCAGATACCTGGCATTTCTCTACAATGAGCCACTGAAAATGCTTGAAAGGGAAGTCATGGGTAACTGGAAGTGTTAGAAGTTTTGATTTGTGGGCAGTTGTGAATTTTAGACAAGGTTTCATATTACATTTGTGCATCACCTGTATTTGATGTAGCAAGGAATCTGTGTTGAGGTGTGTGTATATAAATGTGTTTTGTTGTCTATTAAACATTAGAGCGGTACATTGTAAAAGTTTCTGTACTATAAAATGTAATTGTTATAGGAGAGGCAAGAGACCAAGAAATTACTAGGAAAGGTTTTAAGCTAGTCTGAACCTGGTAGTGTAAACCTATGTGAGTTCTTCTTTTAGGACCCTGAGGTGTAGAAGACCCTGCTATAGCTGGATGTCCAGGACTGAACCCAAGCCCTGGTGAATCTGTAGGTTGTCATTAAAATGCCTCTGAAAATTTGCAAGTTTTGCATGAAAGCCATGCTGAGTTGTAAGGCAGCTTTCCCCTCCCAGCCTGGGTCGGGTAAGCACAAACACTGAAAGATCAGTTTTGGGTGATTTCTGAATCTCTACCTTTTACATCTTCCCTGTAGTATAACCCACAGCACTCAAGCTGATATTCCTTCTCTGTAATCCCCATTCTGATCTTTCTCATGGATTCTCTCTCTTGGTGACTATCTTTACTGTCAGTCTTACTTTAGGATGGTGGAGCAGGTTTATATTTGATAACCATCCTATAGCTTCAGTATGTTTTGTTTGAACAAATGCCAAAAGCACCTGGAAGTTCACGGAGTTAAGGGCAGCAATAGTGACTGTGTCCTGGGACTGGAAGCAGCACCTTTGTGGGGCTGCCCAGACAATAAGAAAAACTGATAAAGAGGGTCCCTAAGAAGTTTCTTTGCAAACTCAGTTCAGCTTTGCTATAAATATGCCAGGGGAGTCCTGTGCATAAAAGGTATTTCATGCATGTTCCCAGTACAGTATTAAATGAATAGGTGTGTAATGAAGGTGTTCAGACACGTAACATGTATCATAATTTGCCTGAGACAACAAAAAGAAGTCAGTTTGGGGTCAAAAGCAGAAATTTTAAGGATATATTTTGTTATTTGTA
This sequence comes from Cisticola juncidis, assembly GCA_013400215.1. NCBI lineage: Eukaryota > Metazoa > Chordata > Aves > Passeriformes > Cisticolidae > Cisticola > Cisticola juncidis. Next base: position 357,673 of record VXBR01003921.1, on the reverse strand, counting down.
TGTAATACTTCAAGTGTGCAGCAAAAATTGAATGCAGGCAGTGATTTATCTCAGAAATATAGATCCACCTTCAAAAATCCAGCCTGTCTGCCTGATATCTAATTAATCACTCGCTTCTGATGATAAACTCCATGTTAGGTTGGGACTGCTTTCCAGCACTAGCAGGTTTTTAACAAGCTGCTTGAAATGCATATTAAAAATGCTTCTGGAGACAGAGGCAGAAAAGCTTAGAAGTCTGATGACTGTTTATCTGAAAGGAGCTCCCAGGGGCAGAGGAACTGGGTTCACCATTCGTAGTAGTTTAACCAGGTAGGAAATTTATTTATTCGTCTGCTCACAGAGACACTGAGGGGACAGTCTGTTTTGAATTTTAAAATTAAAGGCAGCGGCACTATTTCAGTACATGCAGTTCAGGGCCTTGCCTAAAGGATGTGGTGGTAGGTGGGGTTGATACCTGAAAACCACATTTTGTCCATAACTTACAGCCCGTGCACAAAGTAAAAGTGAGTAATTGATGTAGAGGAGAGGAAGCTTCCCAAGGTTTAGAAAGTTGTTTCATGGACTCCGCATTTCATTGCACCAGATTTTTTATAATGCTTAGCTCTCCCAGTTCAAAATGCATGTGTTCCTTTCCTGTGCTTCCTGATTGTATACAACGTGATATGCTAAAGGGAGAGTGCTTGCTTTAGCTATGGACTAAGTTAAACACCAGAGACTTCTGAAAGCCAGGCAAGTTTGTTAGCACATTTTCTTTTATAGGAAGGAATAGCAAACATTGACCTGTGCTGCAGGCAGCTGCATGGGCAGCTGTTATCTAAAGCTAACAGTACTTTTACATGCACAGGTATGAAAAGGGGACAGTGTAGGTATCTGCAGCACTGTGATATGGAAACATAAGGTCACACTCAACCCTTAGGTAGATCTGCAGCCCTGCTGAAATGCTTGAGGTACTGTGCTCAGGTCTCAAAGCAGACCTGGGTCTACAGTCAGGAAAAGCAATGTTCAAAAGCAGGGATGCAAGTCTTTCAGGTTTGCTTCCAGTCTGGGCTGTCAGGTGTAAAGAACTTGTTAAAAAAAAAAAAAAGTTTATCCTTTATGATTCATTGTAGATAAGTCCTATGCCATAGTCTGCCAATTATTTTTTTGTTTTTTGGATATTTATTTCAGGCCACTGTAACTGCAATAAGGAATTTTGTATGGAAATCATAATCTGTTGCAGATAAAGCAGAGGATTTTGGCTTAGTGTCTCAGAATAAGTGCTAGAAGAAGTATGCCCAAAAAAAACATACACCAAGGAGGAGCTAAAACTACCCGAATTCAAGTATCAAATCCTAAGCAAGCTCTGGATTTTGGGGGGAGCTTTGGTTTTGATTTTCTTTGGGTAGGTTTGACTTCACTATATAGGGATCAGAATAATGGATTTCCCATGAGATAGTCAAAAGAGGATTATAAAATCAGGATCTGTATATTCTAATTGTCTGCACTGTTGTATAGATTTGATATGGTCTAAGCCTCACCCCACTCCCAGCCCCAAGTAATTGCTCTTTATCAAGTATTATGTGCTGCAATACAAGGTGTGTGTACTAAAGAGACTTCATTTTCTTCGAAGTAAAACAAAGGGTGAGTGAAGCCACAGCATTGTGTAAGTGGTGGGGTCTTAAAAATTGTTTGTGTGTGCATGTTTGGACACTGCCACAAAATGGGGAAATGTACCCATTCCTAATTGGCTCTGACTTTCCAAGGAGCGTGTGGGCATCCTGGAGTGCCAAACGCTGGGCTGGGAGTGCTGCTGGGTGGGTGATGCCCCTGTGGGAGCCGCTGTCGGGGCGTGCTGGGGTGGGGGAAGGCTGTGCCTGCCCCACGGCTCCTGGCACTGCTCACAGCCCCGGCATGCTGGCCCAGCTCCGCGCCTCTGCTCTTTGGCCCCAGCTTGGCACCTGCAGGGGTTGGAGCCTCCTCGATAAGCTGGGAGGTTGTGTTTGGGTTAGGCATGATTCACCCTGTAAAAACTTCTCTAGATGAGAGCTGTGTAACAGCTTCCTTAAGGTCCCATTAATTTATCTGTCCATGGCATTTTCTCGCTAAGTCTATCAGGGTTTCTAAGTTGTGGACCAGTGGAAAACAAGGAGGAAAAAAAAAGGAAGAAACTTTTAAAGCTTTGAACTATATATTGTATGCAAACTATTATTGGCCATGACTGCATATTTATTAGTTCACAGCTTTAGGATATTCTGTTTTCATTAATATTGAGAATTAATCTGCACTGTGTTTTTCTGCAGCATTAGCAGCAATCCTTTGGCTGAATACAAATGAGGTTTTTTGCTGCAGCCCAAATTCAGCTGCGGGTAAAGACTTAAAGAGGATATTTATGAGGCATCTGCATGGCATAGTGAATTCTGGTTTGGGTGTTTGCTTTTCGTTATTGTTTTTTTGGCTGGGTTTTGGGTGGGTTTTTTTAGTGACACTACTTTCTGCAGCATGCCAGGATAACGGGTGGGATATTTACACCTTCATTCTTACTTTTCTTATAGCATTTGATACCGTAGAGGCCTAAGGAGTGCAATGTTATTTGCATTGAAAGAGAGTTTGGTCCATTGGCAAAATCTCAGGACAGGAGCTGCTTTGCAGATCTAACAGGATTTCTGAAGACAAAAGGACTTTATAAGGTGAAACCTGCAAAAGGTGCTGCACAACTTCTGCACTTAACTACTGTATCACAAGGATACTTGCAAACTGGCCAGACTGAGCAGTGAGAAGGAGACTTCTCCTTGGCCAAAGAACCTGGTGCTGATCTTGGTCATGTTGTGTTTGCTTTATTTTCTCCTGATGTGGGATAGGCATATTCCTTTGCCCAACTATTCGCCTGTTGCCCTCACCATAAGTTTTTGGTCGGCTGAGCATTCTCAGGGCTGATTTGTGCCTCTGGACAAAGGTTTATAGGAAGGAAAAGCATCTTCTATCTGGGAAGAGTGGAGAAGAGCACCATATGATGGCTGTCCATTCTATGATCTGATTCAAAAGGTGCTCCTTCCCCACAATTTTTATTTATTTTTAATTGAATATTTTCTTTAAATTATGTGCATTGGACAGTCAACACAAAATGCCCTTGATAAATTCATGGTGTTTTGAAAATGCATGTTTGTTCGTTAAGCTTATTTTGTACCTTTGTCCTGGGCTCCATTTTATTGGCAATTTAAATCCATTAGAAAGAGAAACAAGTCTCCACAGATCCTGTTATGTACAACAGCTTCACATTTAAATTTGAAGTGTAATCATGCACAAACATTGACTTGACCAGTATTGCTACTGGCGTTCCTGTTAAGTGGATAGTTTAAGGCTTAATGACCCCTTTGAAACCAAGTGCTTGCTTTCTGTCATGTATTGATGGTACTGTGTGAGGCCAGCAATTGAATTTTTTTATTTTCTTTTCAGTGATTTTTAAAAAACGTTTCAACGACTGGCCTGGTTTGTTCGCTCCATTACCCTCACTGGTGAGGATGGAGCTATTTGTACAGGGCATTGCCGTCCAGACCCAGCTGGTTCATGTAGCATCCTCAGGATTTCTTCTCAAATTTGGTGAATGCCTGTTAATCTGCTTTTGCAATCATGGCAAGAGGTTGCCAGTTAGATGAGAAATTTATATGATGCATGAGAAGATCCCTCAGGCCTGGGGCCCTACACAGCAATAAAAATTTTCATTGATGAGCCCAGTCATGAGGGGGTCCACTTGTTGTGAGGTGTGAAAAGTAAAGTTGGGAAGGCCTGGACACAGAGTGTTGCCCCATTTTTTTCCATAGTGTGCTTAAGGGTGGAGAGAGCAAAAATCACAAAGTACCTGGTTTCTGGGTATCTGCAATGAATGAAAAAGTAGCGCACAGAGGTCTAAAATGGCACTGATTGAAAAAATAAATGGTTTGAGGTTTGGTAAGGGAACAAATTTCTGAAAGTTTTGGGATTGAAGTACATAGAGATGCTCACTTTTTACGTCACTTAGCATTACTTTAACATAGAACGGGCTAGATGCTCCATGCTTTTTACATGGGATTGGCACTTCAATGCTTTTAGGCTCCTTCTCCTACCAGAGAAAAGTCTTGATCAACCACTGGCACTGACTAAAGCCTTGGGCTGTGGAGTGAACATCCCCAGCCAAACATCGAGGAGCCTGAACAAAATCAAGCGAAGCTTTTGCACCTTGTTATTCATAGTTTCTCATCCCATTATGAATTGGAGTAATTTAATTTAAGAAGGCAGCTGGTAAAACCAAGAACACACTGAACTTGGCATCAGTCCTCTTGTGCAAGTCTGGGACTCATAAAAGACTTGGACACGGGATGAAGCACCTTCAGCAAGAGCCCCTGGCTGCTACCCAGGACAGCTGCAGGGGCGCTGCAGCCTCCTCTGCCAAATGAGGGTGTTGCAATATGCAACCACTCCTGAGCACAGAGGGTCTTTCCCACTAGCAGCTTTCTTCCATGGAAAAATATATTCCTATAAGTGAAGACTGAGCCTGGGACCAGCCTGGGGGTTCAGATAACATCTTTCAAAATGCCACCTTGCAGAGATCGAATAAGCCTTTGGTTATGTCTGTTCTTTGGGACACTTCACAGTTGTAGCACATGGTGCTCCCCGAAGTGTGTGTTACCAGAAGCAAGTGGGCACTTGGGGAGAGAACAAACCTTAGTTCTTCCCCTGTGGTGTTAAAGGAAACCCTCCCTTCCAGATCGAGCACAATGCTTTCCACAGTGTTCCCATGAGGTCTTTCTGCCTCTTGCCAAAGTGTTTGCATTACTCTTCTTGCAGAGCACAAGGAAAGTTGGAGAAATCCTTGCGAAAGGCAGGGATTTTTTTTTTTGGCCTTTGGCAGGCCTGTCAGCAAGGTTTCTACATTCCAGTTCTACCTTTGGAAAGTTTGTTGTCATGTTATGTAGAAGGAGCTCTGCTTGTGAGGGAATAACTTGCTGCCCTCAGTTTATGGAAATATACAGTGGGGCTGCACCTTCAGGTGGTGGATTCTGTGACCAGTGAACCCACCTACAGTTTCTTTAAAGTCTGAAATTAGAGTGTAACTTTCATTTTCCTACTTAAGCTGTGCAGTTTGGCTCTTTGCAGTATTCTAGAGAGGCAGCAAAATTGCTGTTGGCTTTCCCACAATAAATCTTTGACCTTCCCCACCATTTAAGCACTGGCAGATTCCCTGTGCTGTGTCCGGGGGCGGAGAAAAGAGCTGTGGAGTTACACACACATGCTGACACACACGCACGTGTTTGTTAGTAGCTCCAAGCAAGCACTTGGCCTGTGATCTCAAGGCAGGGCTGGTGGGTTTCTTTCCTCCTCTGCACAATACTGGATGTAAAACAGTTATGCTACTAAATGATATTGTACAAGATAGGGCAGAACAGTTACTCCATGCGATTTGGATCTCGTTCAACGCTCGCCCAGGTTCCCCATGGGAGACCTGTAACATTTGTTGGTGTGTATTTGTGCAACCTTCTGTGCCCAGCCCAAGGGGCTCTTGTGGTACTTGGCTGCCTCTTTGGAGCCTTCAGTGTTCAGGCGCTGATCTGTCATTTGGCGACGGATGCAGAAGTTGAAACTTCAATCTGTGGACGATGCTGATCACGGAGATGCAGCATGAAATGGAGTTTCCCCATGTTATGTTTCCATGAGTTTCAGACTTCAGCAGCTTGTGATCTTTATGTAAGCTGATGGATGCAAAAGGAGTGCTGAGCTCTGTAGGTATAGGGCAGGGAGAGGAGCAGAGAGGATGGTTTCAGGGCTGCACACATCTGTTACCTTCCGCTCACAACAGAGCAGCAGGGGCTTTTTGACACTTTGGATTTTTTTCAGTTCAGTTGCTCAATCCCAGATTTTGTTTTGTACATTACTCTAGTTTCACATTTCAGTGCAAATTATTCACTCCCCGTGCCAAAAATAGGAAATCTTGAGAAAATACTGAGTAGGTTCAGGAAAGATGAGCAAATACTTGTGCTGGAGGTGATTAGCTCCATAAGTTATCCTCAGGTTCAGATGGAGCAGCTGAACCGTAGTGCGGCACATCAGAGCCAAGTGTGAAAATAACGGGTATGAGTCGTATCCATGGCAGACCCCAAGCCTCTCCCTCTGAGAATAAACCAGACAAAAGGACATCTGTACACTTCTGATGGCTGAAAGATCTTATGAATTACAGAATATGTCAAAACCAGAGTAAGACTATACATTGTATTACAAGTCCAGAGAACTATTGCTAGTTACTGGGTTTTGCTAGGCTACCATTTCATCCGGGATGGAAAATATGAGGCTCTCCTTAGCCTGCACATTCTGCAATAACGTTTTATCAGCAGGCAAGGTCTCATTAAATACACCCCATCGGCTGTGCTCGCCCTGCCAATTTTTGAGTGGAAACATTGTATTAACTTGGCTGTTCCCTGCAGGATATTACTCTTGGAAAATTGTAACAGAGTGAACAATCCCCAAATCAGCATTTTTCATTTAGAGCAGGCCATAATTTACAGTACGGTATGGATCTACGTCTGCCTAGAGAATTCCCTGTCTGCCGTGGCAGGGAAGAACGTGTATTTCTGCATTTGGCCAAGAAGGCATTTGTCTGACATGCACACAGTGGTTTGCATCCACATGGCCCCTGTGCTTCCCTGTATGTTACATGTAATGACTCATCATCAGCTGTCTAAATCCAGGCTGCACATCCGTTTTAGCACCACAGTTTATCTCCTGCATGGGAATGGCAGGCACTTCCCAGGGCCAAAAGTAAAGGACAGGGTTCTTGCCCCTTGCCTCATCAGATCCCAGTGTGCCACAACTAACTTGGCGGAAAGACTTTACAAAGGAAAGGAAAATAGTAGTTCAAATACTAAATAAAAATGCAGCACCCATGTTTTTAAATAGGAGTTTCAGGGCACTCAACAGAGCTGACTAAGTAACCCACCTCCTTGCACTCAAGAGGTTTATTGCTTGTAGCGTCTATGATTTCTTACCTAACTGGATAAAGCCAATGCAGTGGTTTCATTTAAATTCTGGAAATTTTAAGTAAGCAATGCCCTGAATGTCAGTAAAAAGAGAAGAAAATGTTGCTGTACCAGGAAAAGGAGAAGAGACCATTCTTCTTTCCCCTGTAAAGTTTTCTTTGCCAAGAGTAAAGCAGTTCACTGTGTGTCCATAGGTTCTGAGTAGTTGTTCTCTTTTGTTTGCATAACAACTTGTATCAGCAAACAAAAACAGTTCAAGCTATTCACTTTGGCAGTTGCCTTTTGACAAATGCAAATACTAAATTGTAATATGCTGGAAAAGTCCTATGTCCTGGGGGCAAACCAACCCTTAGTGTCCACAGGGGTGTGGTTGGTGGTGCATTTCTGTATGTATTTACTTTCATGTATCCATGGAAATATATGTCTATTCTTATTTTCACACATCTGCTGTGTAGAAGCCCTGAGTCTTTAAAAACATTACCAATGAGGTTTTTATCAGGCAGCCTTAGTCTAACTTAGTATCAGATATTTCCTGACAAGTAAGAGCCATTCCAGCGCCAGTACTTCCGAGATTGACAGCTTTAAATGCACAGTCTCTGGATATTGTTGTATGTTAAAAAATAAAATGAAATAAAATTTACTCGGGGAACTGTAGTGCTTCTAGTGCTTCTTCCATCCTAAAAATTTTTTTTTTTTTTTTTCTGGAGCATTTTTCAGAGTCTGGATGGGAAAGTATACCTCCCTTAATACCATTAGAGCTGAGGAGAAGGGGGTATATATGGTTTGCACTATTGTCTTTCATTCCCATCAACTCCAGTATGGCTTCTCCCTTTCATACTCAGTCTAACCTGACTTAATATTCTGCTTCAAAAGAGGGCAATTAAACAAAAAGTCTGCGCTTTGTGCCAGCATCTTTGAAGCCAACCATGAGACTCCATTCCCAGAAGATGAAAGACAATTTCCAAGGAGGCCAAAAATTTCTAGGGCATAAACAAAGTAAGTAGATGTTTTCCCTAAATGGCTGTATTTATTAATACTTGCATTAACTGCCTCTTATGGATGTACACCTGTTGATTTTTGCAGTATTACTCTGGTAACCAGCTTAACACCAGGGAGGTGTAGTGAGTGATGGCTAGTGTTGTTTCTGCCTGGAGAACAGGATGAAGGTGCCAAATCTCNCTATGAAGAACTCCAGTACAAAGCTATGCACGTTTTGGAGTAGCGTGATAAGTCACTTTTTTTTTTTTTTTTAAAAAAAAAGAAAGAGAGCAGCAGCAATAGATAAATCTGCTGTGAACCCTTGTAGGTGATAAGATTAAATGGAATGATGTTTTGGGGAAACTGGGTAGTCATGTTATTTTCATTTGTGTCTTGTGATTGCTCTGTCAGAGTGAAAGGATGTCTTTCACGATTTTCTTTTTAGTTTTTTTTATTTAAACATTAAAATACATTCACCAAGACTAGGTTCTTCTTTCCAAATTTGTGTTTAAGAGTCAGCATACTTGAAGCCTTTGTGGGTGGGCTCGTAAAAAACTTGGTCTTTCTTCATGTTCTTTGCATAATGAAGAAGAAAAAGTAAAAACACCTCTGGGGGATCCTGGTAATTGAAACCTAATTCCCAGGTATTTAAGCATATTAATGTCTTTAAAGACAAGGCCAGAAAATTATGGGAACATCCAAAGACTTTGTAGATATTTGTGTGAGGGGAAAAAAATCCACAGCCTTTACTTTTATTTTTTTAATCCAGTTATATTATTTTTTCTTGAAAACGTAATGAAAACTGCTAGACTAAATAAGTAAGAGCAGCATATAAAATGTTGATTTGCAGCCCTACCACTTATGGAGGGGAAAGCAGACGCATCCTGTGCAGTTACATCTCTGTTGAAATTCACTTACAACTCCATGGAGTTGAGAAAAAGAGATGTTTTTCTGTACCTCCCAGGTGGAAGTGCAATGAATTGAAAGTCCCATGCCAGAGCTCACTCACTTAAGCTCATGGACTGTTCACAATTACACTCTCCAAAGTTGTTCCTGCCTCTTGAAGATATGTGGGATTACTAGCTGAAGATAAGGTTGGTAGCAACCCTAGTGCAACCTCTTAGCCTGATTTGATCCTGCTGTGCAAACAGAGTGGAGAACTGAGGGAGGAGTCACTAATGTGAAGGTAGATGTGACTGCCTTTCAGCTGAAACGCATCTTTACTTTTCACCTTCCAAAAGAGAAGGTATGTTGGTTTGGTGAGGGACTGGGTTCAAAATCTAAGTCTTGGCTATAATGAAATGTGAAAAAAAAAAAAAAAGAAAAAAAGAAAAAAACCCCTCAATAAATAATGAGAGAGAACAACTGTTTCCCTAAGGCAAATTTGAGAAAGTTTATTAATCAGCTTTCAAACTTGCAGTGATACCAACATGCAGTGATACAAAACACACACCCCCCCACACCCCTCCAGCAGCTTAATACCAGAAATTATTCTGTAAGTAGTATACATTCAGAGCTGAACTGAGATTGAGCAGGAGATGTTGTAGAGAGCCCACTTTTATAGCAATTTCTGGGGACTGGAGCATGGAGGAACTTCTTGATCCTGTCATCTTATGACTCATGTTTGCAGCTTCTGTTTGGTAGAAAAGTCATTTGCTAATCTCACTGATGCACGGAACTGTGTTTGCTAGTGGTTTGGAAAGCACGTAGGATTCCATGCATCCCATGAGTATAGGATTTAAGGTGCTTCACTTCTTTCAGGAGAAAGGCAGAAGGTTAGAACTGGAGAACTACAGGACAGATGCAAATGTGTTTTGGCTGCTTGACCTTTATAGGTCTTCTCTCCCACCCCTGCAAAAGGGAAAATTGCTCTGATTTTGAAGTTGTTAATCATTCCTCACTGCCTCACTGAGTTCTGGGGACTCTCCTGATCGTCTATGTGGAAGCTGGATGCTTGCCAGCTACACAGGCTGATTTGACTCATTCCCACAGGGCTCTTGCTGAAGCATCAGATATGTTAAGGCTGTCCTAACCTGTTATTGGGAAGTTTCCAAGTTCTTATAGATGGTTGAATTCCATGCATTTGTCTTTGGGGAGAGATTTCTGGGTCCCTTCCCACATTTCAGATTGGTGCTTGCCTGCATACAGTTAAATGCCTGTGGCCAACACTGCAGTCCATGGAATCCATTCCGTGGAGGACACTCAGAGATGCATTGCTTAGACCCTGGCTGCAGGAGGAAGGACACGTGTTCTGCTTGTGTCATCTCATCCCTCATTATTTGGGAGAGCAAGGTGTTTTGGAGAAGAGGGTTTTTTTGGTGTTTGGATTTTAAAATGCTGTCCCGTGGGCAGTTGGTGTGGAATAGGGGTTCTGTTAGACATATCTCACAGTAGCACTGCTTCCCTGTCCGGGAGTTATCTTTAGGGTTTTCAGAATGTCTGCCCTGGGGTCACAGACTCCCTCGAAGAATGCTTGTGAAGAAAACTGCTGTAACCTATCTTTCTGGAAAGGGAGAAATGAAGTCAGGACTTTAAGTTGTCTGAGATAGTTACTGACTTTTCCTACAATTCTCAGAAAAACGTGCATGTATGGTAGAAGCATCTGTCCTCTTGTGCTGAGGTGGCAGATCTGATGGATGACTTACTATCTGGCAAGATCATTATATGTAATTAGGACCTGGAGTGTTACTGAGAGGAAGGATGGTTCCCCTTTTGTACAGGTAATTTCTCGTGTTTTGTACTTCAGCTGGGGTTTTTTTTAAAGGTGTGTTGTTCATTCATGTCACCCTGTTTCTGTGATTTAGTCCCTTGCAGGTGATAGTGTGCTCTGTTTGCATTACCAAGCAAGCATGAACTTTCCGTAGATCAAACCTTTGGCTTAGACATAGGGTGCTTTCTTGAATCTGTAGCCTTTGTAGTCTGAACTAAAAGCCAGAAAACAAAAAAGGTTTCATACTTTGTGGTGGAGGAACATTTTACTGGAGACATTTCAGCCCAGCTGGTCATTACTCATCCAAATTCAGTGGTGGCACTTAGCCCATGTGGGAGGGACATTGCAATCCATAGACAGGAAGTACAAATAAGGGATATTGCTTGGGAAAGAAATTTGCGCTCTGAAACTGTGTGTGTGTGCTGTGGCTCTGATACCAGTGGAAAATGCAACTTTGACTGTTCATTTCAGGAGAATTTTTTAACAGTTTCTGTACTCAGTTTTAAAATTAAATGTTTCTGCAACAGATTCTACTCCTGAAATCTCTGCTCCTTTTGCACATAGATGCCTAACATTCGTTCTTCTTTACCTGCACATTGCTAAAATTTTGGGATGTTAAAGTCATCTCAGATTTGTTTAACATGCATGTTTTCTTGAAGCATTTAAAATGAATTAGTGTATTTCCAAGTCTCCTAAGAGATGGAAGAAGTGATGGAAGTTTATGAAAATATGAAATTTTGAGGACACTTTTGAACAGACCTTTTTTATTTCGAATCCATGATGTACCCAGAAAATTACTACAGGTAGAAATGATGTATTAATTAAAGCTAAAATGGAAGAAGTTTTATATCATTAAAAAAAAAAGAACGTAAAAGCTGTGATAAAAATGTGGAGCAGGTGCTTTTTTTAGTCTTAAGGAAGAGCTTAGTCTGATTAATGTAGATGGCTGGAGAGACTTTTCATCAGAGCTGTGCATGCCAGGCCATGTCTGAGCAGGAATATTTTCTCTCAGTTAATAAACATTTGCTCTTTGCCCGGGGTGCTAAACAACCCTGTTGTTCTGTTCCACCATGTGGAACACCTCTGCAAGCCTTACAAGGGAGACAAAAAACCTTCAGCCTGGCTGAGTAGAGCTCCTTGTGTTTATACTGAAAGCTGGAGCATGTTTCCCCTCTTCTGCCTTGAGCTCCTTGATTGGTGTAACTACAGCCTGCCCTCTCTGACGGGCTTCAGGCTGAGATGGTTTTCTGCAGCAGCAACCATCACCAGCAAGGTTTCAACCCTGTGATCGCCTGTAGGAAGGGCAGAGGTGGGACCCAGCTTTCCCTCTGGATGATCTGGTGGCAGGAAAACAAAGTGGTCAGAGTAAAGGGCAACATCCAGAGCCTCCATGGAGAAGAGTCTCTGCAGGAAGAGCCCCTGGGCTCTCCTACCCGTGTATTTATATTGCATGTGGTTGCATCCTGCAAGCGCTGTCCTCGATGGAAGAGGTGTAAGCAAAGGGCTGAATGTAAACTGATGGGTCAGAGTGACTTCATGTGTGGCCAGATCCACTCTGAAAAGTCAAAGCAGATTAGGAGAGTGGAAAACTGTCTGTTTAATGGTGAGCACATACTTCTGAAGAGCACAATGTGTGGGTGGTGGTGTAGTAGAAGAGCAGTGTGTGTGTCTGAGTGTGAAGCTTTGCATTAAAGCAGCCCCACTGATTAAAACTTATATGTTCTTGGATTTATTCTGTGACACTTGGGAAGTCTTCTTCTATTATTTTGAACATGGCCTAAGACAGCTGATATCATATAATCAGATTTTTTTTTTGGCAGCACAATGTTTTCACAAGGTATTTTTGACCGGAAGGAAAAGAATGGTACAGGCCCATTACTAATGCACCAACTTTTCCCCCCCAATATACTTGTGCCTTGAATGCCTTTTGCCGCTATCGCTATGCTGAAATGGCCACAGGACACTTGGAACTTTGCAGAGATCAGAACAGGGGCCAAATAGCCCTGATTTGTTTATTTCATTCCATTATATACTTGTAGAACGGTGACTGTGGATTGGAGGGTGAAATTCCCACCTCTCAACCACATTGGTCAAAAAGACTGTCAACCAACACTCTCTTCTCATCGAGAAGAATGCAAAATAATAACAGTGTTTACAAAAAACAATCTCTTGTTTGCATGAACAGAGCTTGAGAAGTGAAAACTTCTACTTTAATATGAAAGCTCAGAAAACTAAAAAAACTCATGGCAACACCTTTTACATGCAGCAGGCACTTTAACATCTGTTTTGGGCTTGAGTGCATTTGTTTTGAGAGGATATAAATCGGTTTGATCCTCACTTTTCATTCAGGAGAAAGGCTTGAAAAATCACACACAAAAGAAAGGTAGTAAAATTCATGAACTTTATATATTGCACAGACATAACATCGAGACCTATTCATGTGCTTCTAAAAGTTAGTGAATTATGTCCACATAACGTAAATTGAATTGTATCTTCTTTTCTGTCCTCTGAACTGCAGAGGTTTAGCATTACTTTAATGCAGTGATTCATGTTCAAAAGATCAGATAACACCAGATATCACGGAATAGATAAAAACAGTTCACCTGATAGTTCAACTCCAGTACTATATTGTGACTACTAAGAGCTCCATAGCTTTTGTTAGAATGATTAGCATCCTTTATGTAGGTATGTTTAATGGAAATTATCATTAATAACAATGTAGTCTACAATAAGAAAGAGTGTCTTATTTCACTTCTAACTGTAGGACAGCGATTACTCAAGTGCTATTGAAGAAAATGTAAGAATGAGGCAGTACAGCTTGGATTCTCATTGCACTCAAAAAGGCCTGATTTGGGTCCCTGGCAAAGCTATCAAGCCCCAAATCAGAATTTCAATCAAACCCGTGTCCATTGCCGGATGTTAAGTGCCTGGTTGGCTCTCTGCCTTTCTTTTGCCGAGTTTAGCAAGGGCCATAAGGCTTTTAGAGCGGTATTGCTCTTCCCCACCTCATCAGCAACAGCTATATTGTGATTCACAGCTTGGATAAGAAGTCCTGACCCTTCCCAGAAGGGTTGGAGAGCTGCATTCCCCAGCCCACAGCCAGTTCTTGACCTCTCCCGAGTGACTCGGTTGCTCACAATCGGGTGGAAGGCTTGGTGGGTTTTTCGCTGTAGTTATTCACGGTGCATCTGGAAGCATTTGGAAGGTTTTTCCTGGTTGTGCCCCAAACTCTCTGGAGCAGCGTGGCTGCAGAAAGCTCTTTCAGCCATCGGATGTAAAACAGTTTTGCAGTGGGAGGAAGATTCCTTCTCCCTCCCACCCTCAGCCCTCCCTTAGGAAATTCATCTTGGGAATTGTGTTACTGTGTTTGGCCAAGAGTACCATACTTATTTAAAAAAAAAATCCTGAAAATAACCCTTACTGAAATTTTGTTAATGTTTCTATTTTATTTAACCTTCATCAGACTTTCCTCTTGTGGAACAAGATTGTGATTTAAACTTTTGCCTTTGCTGCATCCATGGAGTTAAACATCACTCCAGTCGATGCCATCGGTTGAATGTTCAGCCATTAAGCAGAACTCAAGTTAATTGCTGTACTGATTAAACAGCAGTTGTCACCACTCCCCCAGGTGAGTTGCCTGGGAGATACTCTTGTACTGCAGCAATAAAACTATTTCGGAGAAAGCAAAGGTAAATTGGTATGCACAGGTATAATTAAATATAGTTATTATAGAATCTGAAGCAGGACAGCACTTGAATTTGTAATTTTACCAGAGTGAGTTTTTTCATAGTGTAATTTTTTTCCTCATTTTCCCAAATACACACAAATTTTATTTCTACAAATCAGTTTTGCCAATAGGATGTTTTCTTGTTTGTTTGTTTAAAAGGAGATGAAATGGAACATGTAGCTGGATGTTCTTACATGCAAATGTTTGAATTGAGCAAGCCCAGAAAGTGTTTGTTTGCAGTTACACACATTCCTGAGCTAAAAATTCTGGCCTGTGTTTCATAAATACCCCTTGGATCTCTCAGGATAAAAGATTCTAGGTAAATAGAAGTATTTGTATAATTGCTCTGCAGCAAAGCAAAAGTCGTTATCTTCCAATCCTAAACAAGGGAATGTACTTAGAAAAGCCCCAAACAGTCCCTTTAAAATGTCTCTTCTTCTTTGCTCTGTCATTATGCCAGAGGAAGAAAAGCTGCAGAATATTTTTAAGACGGTATTTGGAAACTGTATACATTTCCAGGGTTCTGAGTTTCTGAAACAGAACTGAGTATTGTCAGAGGTTTTGAGGCTGAAAGAGGCTCGGGTGACAGACTCTGAGGAAGAGCAAAAGATGTGAATTCTAGCATTTCATTAACAGGTCTGTTCCCTTGATCTTCTTCCTTTGAAACTGCCTGTCTTGCTGAGGGATCCAAATTCTTCGGAATACCTCTGTGAATAGGAATGTAGCATCCCTTTGAGAGTTCCCAGTAACAAATACCCGGTGCTCTAACAGTCAGCAAAGGGGCATTGTTCAAACATTTACACACTGCCTTTGCTTTAAGCATGCAAGGAATCTCACTGCAACTGAGCTGGAGCCTAAATGTTTGCAGGACATTTAACCACTCGAAGCATGGCCCTGTGTCACTAATGAGTTTCTTCCTGCCAAAGGGGCTGAGACACGGGCCCATGCATTCCCTTTTCAAAGCATCCAGCAATGTCTTTGGCTTTCCTATGTTTGCTTTTTCATAAATAACCACATAAATACCACAGTACTTTGTATCCTATGTCCTGTTTGACAGCTGTGTCAAGTTTTACTTAGAATTTTTTAAAACCCTTGAACTACTTACCACAGTGTTTACATAGGTTCAGAGAGCATGCAGGGGAGGTCTGTAGATGAAATATCTATCAAGTACCCTTAAATAGAGCTGCATCCCCTTGTTTCAGAATTTATTTTAGTGGCAGATTGATGGAGTGATAAAAAATATCATGAAAGGTATTTTTAGTACTTCCCTGCTGTCCTGGCTGCTTTCCTTTGCTGCTGATACTACTGGAGCAGGGACAATGTGGAGAGACTTACTGTTCAAATGACCAGAAGGCTTTTACAGTCTTGAGACACGCTGAGCTTGATTTACTAGAATTCTGCACGGGTTAAAATAGGGATTGAAATCGTATAGGCTTTGAAGGAGAAAAGAAACAGATGTATCCTTGGACATGAAGCCAGCACTGAAGAAAATTGGCTGGCCTGTTCTTTTCATTGAGTAGTTGCCAATCCAGTTTTCACATAGTAGTTTATTCGAACACAGGCAGTTGCCTTCTCTTAAGTGGTGTAGTGGACATCAGACTAGTATACAACAGGGTGACTTGACAGCAGAAAATGGATGATCAAAGCAAAGATTTTGGGGAATGGTAGAACTTGATGTCAAATTTCAGAGAATTTCCTTTCCCTCTCTAGCAATTTCCAAGAAAATAACTTGAGCTGGTTGTCCATCCCAGACCACTATCCAGTACAACAATCCTTAACGTTTTAAATGTTAAGATTTTGGATTTTAAAAAGGAAGCTGAGTCCAAACATATGAATTCCTTTTTGAAGTTGTTCCACCACCAGTCTGGTATCTGTATGGTTTACAGGATTGTGCTTTTCTTATTTTGCTGTGGAGCCTTTGAAACAATTTGTCCATTTTAAGATGTTTTGCAGTAAACCAGGACACTGCTGAGTGGACTAGAGGCTATTAGTCTGCAGTTCTTCAGCTGGTTGAATGTGATTCCTGATAATTTGCTGGTGTTGGCTAGTGCAGCCTTCTGACTCCTAGATTCTATGAGAAGCTGCCATAAATGCTTCTGTGAAGTAGCTCCTTCAGGTTATTGATATTCCCAGGAATCAGTTTCAGTTTTCCTCTGGGCAGTCATATTCAGATGGGCAGAAGATGCTGCTGTTGTTTTTGTGCTCTTTACCTTTTAGCATTCACTGGCTGGAGCTCCAGGAAACCATTTATGAGATGATCATGATGTCTCTTTAAGCTAAAGCCTCTTGGATGAAAATCTTCACCTTCCAACCACTAAAAAAAAAAACTCAAGGAGGGCTCTTGTGCTTCTTGTTCACTTCACACATCTCTCTGCTCATTTTTGAATGAGCATTTGTTGCTCAGAGGAGCTGAGCAAATTGCCACTGTCTAGTTTGTAGAACTCCATAATTGCCTCGAAGAACCAGAAGTGCTGATTCAGAGAGAGTGTCCTGTTTGACATCTAGGAACTTGTCTGAATTGGAGGGAGATCCTACATTTCACATGTACAGATTTGGCAAACCACACATCCATTCAGCTAGATATAGAGATAATAGCGAAGGATGCAGTTACTGTGGATTTCAGCAGCACCAAAGCATCTGTGCTAGGGCTGTATTCACTGAAAACTGAGCTTTAGTCATAAAATTAGCTTTCCTTTCAATAAGATAGAAATGGAGCATGTCATGGAAATATTATCTGGTTATTTACTAACACTGTCCTGCCTGTAAATTCTTAAAGAGCAGTTAAAAGTGCAAAATACAGCTGTTTCTTGAAGCTCATCTGGAGAGGCTTTGAACAGCTTCATGATTTGAAGAAAGGAAGTCAGTGCATGGGTGTGACTTTTGGGATCGGACCTTTGTAAATCGGCCATCTCCAGTATATTAATGACTATCCACTTTAAGGAAAAAAAGATCTGTGACATACTCTTTATCTCTGTAGAAACTTCTTTTTCTTAGAGTGTTTGATAAAGATGTAACTAATATGATTTCAGAAGCCAGTGACAAGACTAAAGGGAAACTTGAAACTGTTTTGTTTTTCAGATGAATGTTACGCAGTTTTTGTATGCCTTTGCTTTGTGCCTGTTCCAAAAGCTTATTTTTTTTTTTTTTTTCATTTAAACAGTCAAAGCACACAAACACTGTGCCTATTCTACAGTCATGGCATTTATGTGTATGGTGAGATGTTTGTGTGGTGAACATGGTAGTAAAATCTGATCTGCTGGACAAGGTGCAGTGTTTTGCCTGTTAACAGAGGTACTTATGGGCACCCAAAAGCCAGAACAAGGAGTGCATGGAGCATTCAGGCTCAGGGTGTGTCTGCAGGCATGATGCCCTTTGATAAGAGGTGGGAGGCAATCACATTCAGCTATCAATGACTGAAAAGGCTTTTTTGTAGAATGGCAGCAGAAGAATGCTATCGATGACTTGTGCAATCCTAACACATGACGTGGAGACAGCTGCAGGGTTTTTGTTATTGTTCTGTGTCCTGATTCCAATCTCCAGTACATGCCAGTTATGTTTGGTCACTGGAAGTGTTCCTGTATGTACATGAACTCCATGTGACAAAAATTACTCTTCTCAGAGGTCACAGATGATTCCTTTGCTTTGGCACAGGAGACCTGCCTGACATGCCTTCTAGTGTCCTGCAAAATGACAAATGTCAGATAAACACCCCTTGGAGAAGGCCTCACTGCTTTTGCCAGAGTTTTGGGGCTGCAGGGTTTCTGTGATTTTCCTTGTCTCCCTAGGCTCTTTGGAGATAAGTCCTTGTTTCTCTATAAGCATTCCCATAAACTGTCAGAAAAGGACAGTGGTCTGTGGTTATCAAGAGCTTTCAGTACTTGCTGTGGCTGATCAGTTAATTACAAGGACACCAACTCTTGAACTTACTCTAGATATTTCAACTCTGATGATGTCTGCGAAGTTCATCAAGAACAAAATAATTAGTGCTAAGGATTAGTGTTAAGAATAAGGATTAATTTATTGCTGCAGGAATATGTGTGAGGCATTGGTATACTCTAGTTGCAAAGCCCTCCTTCCTTACAGACAGATATGAGGCTGGTTTTTCACAGTTGTGTCTCTGAATCAGTAAATCCCTTTTGTGGATCCACCTCAGAATTTATCAGAATGAGAAAATTGTTTACCTGAGTTGGAAATACTCTCCTGATGGTAACAAGTATGAAAGAAAGATGGCATTCACTCACAAATAAGAGGTTTCTAAACCAGAGCAGCAGAGGAATGCAGGTCAAGATCAGGGTGTCATCGTGTTGTGACATCAAGTTGTGGAACAAATGTAGCTTGACACCTAGCGATAGGTGCTTGGGCATGGAGCAGTGGAGCAGTGGTTGGTGGTACAGAAGGAACAGTCTCAAGTCATCTTACATAATATTAAGATGTCATCATGTCATCCCTGCTTGTTTTTAGCTCCTGGTTCAGTCCTTAGCTAAGGTAAATGATGTTTGCAGTCAGTAGGGAAGTGATTATCATGTTTAATCTTACTCCAAAGCAAGATTGTAAGCAGCAGAAATAAGCCACTTCCTCAGTTTCTCCTTTGTCGATTATGACTTACTTTGATCACTGTTTGACTTTCTGGGAAGTCAAACGGTGAATCACCAAATATTCTGAGTTGGAAGCCATAAAGATCATCAAGACCAACTCTGCAGTGAATGGCCCCTACAGGGATCAAATCCAAAATCTTGATGTTGCACCATGCTCTCACCACCTAAACTAATCTCAGGGTTTTTAAGAAAGGCTGTTTGTAAAAGTGGAAATGTGTGTATCCAAAGTCATGTCAGGTGAGGGTGGGCAGATTTTGAAACCATTAAGTGTGACTCAATCAGATGTGCTGATGAGAACTTCTGTGTATCTGTAATAAAACACTGACCAGTGCAGTGTGGACTGTGTGGTTTTCTCACTGACTTAAGAAAAATGCAATACTCTTGCATTTTTTTAGTAATTCCAACAATGGGCCTGGCAAAAGATGTCTAAGACGAAGCTTGTAAGGGAGGAAGGCATGTTAGGGAACTTATCCTGAACCACAGTACTGTGAGGAGCTAGTCACATTGACTTCCTTTTTTGATTTATGCACTGTTTTGTCCATCAAGATACCTGTTCCTTTCTCTGCTGGCCTCTGTAGTTGTCTTTCCCTATAATATGTGCTTTTTGCTCTTGGGACCATCAGCTAAAGTATCATATATAAAGGTATTTTTGTCTTGATTAAATGCACTATTAAACCTCCAGACATCTTGCAGTGAAAGTGTTTTCTGTAATTACTTGTCTTGAAGGCTCACTGAGGAATGAAGAATATAGAGAAACACTTGGAAATGCAATTGTATGCCAAAATATTTCTTTCTTTTGATAATCTTCATCTTTTAAAGTATGGTCACATTAGCATATGTGCAGGTCTGTGCTAGATACAATGGACAGTCTTTTAGCACTGTTTTAACAAGATACAAATCTCAGCTCTAATACATTGATGTGTTTTCTCCTTGCCAGCAAGACAAATACATGCAATTTTTGTTCTAAAGCTGCTGAGTGAATAGTGCTGTCTATCTGTAAATTGCTTTAAGGGGGAATCAATATGGTGCATCCACTTCTAATAGCCCATTTGCCAATGTTTTTTTTTTTTAATCTATGTATAAAGTTTGGGCATGGATGATCATTGTTCATTTTAGTTCACAATATATTGTGTATAACTAATGGTACAATTCAAGGGCACAGGGAGAAGGTCATGAGGTTTTAAAAGAAAATGGCAAACTGAGTACGGCAAAGGAAAGTTTATTGTTTCACAGTGTTTTGTAATTAATCTTAATAAAGATTTGCTCTATATAACATAGCTGCTCTTTTATTGAGTTGCTATCTAGTGGCTTTTACCTCTGAGGATGCCTAGAGCACCTTCTCTTGTAAGTGAAGTTTAGAGGAAAATGAGTTATTTGTTCCTGCTGCTTCCTCCTTAGCAACTGTGGATTTTTCCCAGTCTTCCATTTCAGTGAGCTGCATTATTACATGCATTTCCATGGCAAATACAACATATCAAAAGCTTTCTCAGACTTGATTTTTCTATCTTTATTTTATAACTAGCTGCATCCAACAATGATTCCCAGAAGGTACCCTGAGAGTATTATAATTTCATCTCTATAAATTTTGTGGTCACATACAAGTCTCACTGGACCAAGCTACTATGGTTTTTTGTTTTGTAGAACTTGCCATTGACTTAGATATGAAAATTGAAAAGCAAAAATTTCTACTTAGAACTTGATTGCCTGTACAGCAAAATGATTTGTTTGTAGCTGCAGGGCTGAGAGGGAATGCTCTGGAGGCATTTTTCTGCAGGGTGGACAGTGCTTGGCTGTTCTCAATTTACACATGCTTGAATTTTGTGTTTCCAAAAATATAGTTTCCTTCTATGATACTTCATGTTTTTCTAATATCTGGGGGGTTTTGGAATCTACTAAAAAGGCATCTGATTTGTGGGTTTTGTTCCTGTTCTATTTTTTTATGAGATCTCTTGTTTTCTCAGAAAATAAAAGTCTGCAATGGGATTTGTGCTTGTGTCCCGAAGCAGATGGATGCAGTAAGATAGGAACGGCTTTCCCAAGGACCTGGTGCCGGGTTGTTTTGAGCACATCCCCATGTCTCACTCTCAGAGAAAGATGGTCACAGATCTCTAGGGGGGCTTGTGTCTGCACCTCAGCCTCTCACAAAGTGTGAGGGTGTATTCCATGGTGGTCAGCATGGATAAAAGGGTGAAGGCCTCATACCTTTCCTCCTTTCTGCTTGATCCTTGCCTTTGCTTGTGGCCATGTTTGTGACGTGTGCTTCAGATCAAATGTGATGAACTTGACCAATTTCACCAGTGCATTAGAAATAGGCAGATTTTTCCTTCAACATCGGTGTTGTGCATGTGTTTTCTATTTTATCCCTCCTTGTCTTTCAAATGTTTCTATTATGAACCTGGTGATGAAAGCTGCCTTTTTTTGAGCCTGTTTTCAGAGCTGGGTACCTTTCACAGAGTATGCTAGGGCAATAAATCACTTTATTCTTTATGATTGTAACCTGAAATTAGAGGACCAAGGTAATGTGCAAGGCCGGTTACCTTAGTCCCAAGGTGTGTGGGAGAAATATGAGTGACAATATTTTATTTTAAGGAAGAGGCTATTACAAATAAGTTGTGAATAAAACTTGTATCTAAATCAAGGCCACAACCTTCAAAATATGTATTAAAAGTATTAAAATTCAAATAACACAAAGCAATTACTTTGTCCACTAAGAAGGTTTCAGTCAGTATGCACATAGTTGTTAAGATGTGGTATTGTCAGTTGTTAACTCTGGAAGCTTGTACCCAAAGCTGACTGATGTAAAAGAAGAGTTTAAGATGGGTTCTTGTGAAGAAACGCTTGTCTTTGTTGGAAGAAGGAGTATGCCTACCTCAGTCAGGCAGGGATTCAGGTTGGTTCAATAGCACTCTTTAGGGAAGACCTGGGAGCATTTGGAGTATTATGTTGCAGAGTTGCTGAAAGATTGTTACATTTTTCAATTTCAGTAATGTTCAGTAATGAAGACATTTCAAAAGAATTATCCAGAGAGACTTTTTCTAAAATACAGTATCCTCAGTCTGTGACTTTCTCACAATGTTGCTACTGCTCCATGGTTACCATCCAAGTTCATGTCATGAGTTGCAGTGGGATAGTCCTCTTGCTGCTTGCAGCCATGCTGCAACTGGTTTTCACAATGTACAGTCTTTCATCAGTGTTTAATCTTGGATTACATTTGTTTTTTTTCTCCATTCTGCTGTCAGTTTAGTCTTATCCTGCAGGTCTCTGCAAATGGTGATGGCTTGTCATGTGGTACTCTCATGGTCTTTTGAGTGGTTCCTCCTTCTCAGTTTTGCAACAATATATTGAGATAATGCTGGATCGTCAAGTCTTGTGGGAACATTGTTATTAAACTGTGGCCCATATTCTCCCTTCAGAGGTTGAATGATAAAAAACAGATGGGGTCAATTTACACATTAAGAAAAAAACCTTGAGAAGTAAGTGAGCAGGAAATAACCACTGCCTTCACACTGCCTTTTGTTCATTTCTGATTCTTTTCCTTTCATAATTACTCCCCCGTGATGCCAAGTGTGCTTGGAATTATTTGGGTTTGGGGCTTTATTCTTCCCAGCCGTGTTCTCTCTGTAAAAGTTCCTAACTTTTGAGTCACTGTAGGGGAGGCTGCCTACATAGCCCATGCTGCTTGCCCTTGCAGATGGGCAGACCAGGCATTTTGGACAGACCTTGTAAACGATGAGGGAGGGAGTGTGCAGGAGGAAGAAAAGCTATTAGACAAAAACTGAGACTGACTTGCACTCTTAAGCAGTTGCTGAAGCTGAATCATCAGCTGTCACTGCAACACTGCTACCCCTGGGGACCTGAACCTCATAATCAGTACTGTCAGCTGGATTGCCAGTAAAGACATTAAAGAGGGGTTAAAAAGGAAGAACTGATACATAAACGATATAAAAGAGCAGGCAGAAATCATGACTTGGAAAACCCTTTCCTCTAGTTGCTTTCCTGATGGGTTTTTCTATAGCAATACTCTCTCCCTGTAATGGTTTTAACCTTTGGTCTAGAGTTCACTTCCTGCCAGTATCTGCCAGGAGACATTTGTGTTGGAAAACAGGGAAAACCAACTAGTGTAGGATTAACTCCATATTACTTTTAGCATTTTCTGCTCGAGGAAAACCTCATAGTGCCTGAAAACATCTGAAATTCATACTAAAGCTCATTTAATATCTTGAAGATTTTACTACTAAATTTAATTGGGGTTTAAATATTTTCAGATAATCTCTGACTTTTAAAGCCTAAAATTCCAAATGAGAAAAATAGGTTTTGTTATCTCAAATGTCTTTGCAGTGATAGTTTGCAGGTGAGGAAGGCTACCAGATTTCTTAAATATAGTGCCGCCAAAGGAACTTGGTTTGGTGCTCCAAGGTAAAATGATGAAACTCTTTAGGCCTACATTTCACAAATACAAGGAAAAAAGATGTGGAATTTGTGTTATAGTTTCTTGTAAATGGAGAGATATCTGGTGTAATAACAGCAGATCCTTTCATAAAATAGAAGGTGTCCCCAAACATTTACATGCACAAGCATATAAGTGCATTTTCACTTTACAATAAAGCCGGACCTAGACAAAAAGCCTGGATCTAGCACTGCAGTTTAGGCTCCTCACAGATTCAGCTACCTAAAATGGTGGTTGTAGGAAGTGAATAGCTTAGCTCTAGTTCTTGTCCACTTGCTGCTTCATGCATTCCCCAGCAGTGAGTCTGCACTGACTGTTTGAAGACCACTGGGTATGAGGCTTGGAGGGGCTTCTCTCAAACCAAACTCTTCTCTGTTCTTCTGTGTATCTGCAGCAATCTACTTTTTAAAAACGTGTACTTCCTCTTCCTTGAGTCTAAATACACTCTTTAAAAGATTCCTCAAAGAAATGCCTGAGAATGTTTGAGAAAAAGGGAAGAAAACTTGCTTGATGTTTGTGTCATGCCTTAGCTTTGGAACTCAGCAGATTTTTAAGAATGGGTTTATTAGTTAAATAGAATTGTTTAAGAGTTTGAGTTAAAATGAAAAGGAAGGTGTGGACTGCCTTACTGTATCAGCTGAAATAGGAGGCTGTCAAGTGCCTACAGGAGAGCTTCTCTTCCTTAGAAAAATATTTTTCATGTTGATTAATCCTTTTAGAGCTCTTTAGACCAGGAACCACACTGTATGGTGGAGTCAGAGGTCTGAAAACACTGAAAATGCATTAGGGACAGGGAAGATGAAGGGGTCAGGGCACCTGCAAAATGTCCTATGAATAATACACACCCAGCTCCAGAAGAGGTATTGTAGGGGGCATGTCCTGACAATGACAGGGAGGACTTTTGTCAGGGCATCTTCCTTTAGCTGCATACAAGCCCTCAGCCTCAGGCTCTCTTCAGGGAGGAGCTTCGTGCTTTTCTTAAGCCTTTTGGCAGACTGGGGAAGTTGTTTCTTGTGGGAGGCTTTTGTGAGGCATGACTGGAAGGACAAGGGTGAGGTGCAGTATTAAACAGTGGCCAAGTCTGATGGGCAGTTTGATCTATACTGTGTGGGTGCCTCTCCCCAGCTTACTATTTTTGGCTTGTAATGGCTTCACAAAGATATAAATCTCACTTCATTGTCCCCTGCCCATCCAGTCTCAAGATTTTTATTTAAAAATAAAAAAAAAAAAAGAAGAAGAAAAGCTGAATTATGTAATTCAGTACTAGTTGGCTTGATGTCTGAGCAGACACTGGCTGTACTGCAGCTGTCATGAAGGTGGTGTGAAGGCACAAAGTCAGAATTAATGTCACATCACCTGCCCCAGATAACCCATCAGAAATGGTGTCCTGTGCCTGTGGCAGACCTGAACCCCTCATGTCCTGCTGTGGGACTCTTACCGTGGGTGATCAAGGAGGCAAAGCTTTCCAGTCCTGCTGTTCAAAGCAAAGAGGGAGGTGGGAGGGTTAAACATGACCCACCATGGCTCCAGCAGCGATGTCTCAAGGGACAGCACGACCAAGAACACATTTTCCCCTGTCAAACATCAGCCTTTGGCATCTCTTCTTTTTTAATGTATCAAGGATAGGTATGCTGTGGCTGTGGTATGAAAAAGAATCTGCTGGAAGAGTCTGCCTGGTTCCTGAGCTGCAAGCCAGTGAAATTTTGTGGCAAGTCATTTCTTGAGTGAAGGCTAAATAGCAAGACCTGGGTGGGGTTCGCCTCTGCCTTTAGAAATAATCTGAGTTGTCTGTGAAGGACCAAAGCAATTTTTGGTTCTTTGATGTAAGAACCAGCCAGTTCTTGACAGTCTTGAGTCTTTCTGTGGAAAATAAATTCACCACTGGCACTGTTTGAATAAATGAAGAAAATAAACTGAGTTAGAGTTTGTTTCTGAGGTTGTTACATCCTTTTGTGAAGTTTCTGGATCTGGTAAAAGAAACATCACCAGTGCCAGCAAGAAGTGGGGAAAAGAGGAGCTGTTTGCTCTTCTGCTTCCTGCTGGTGTCCTTGCTTCCTGCCTTGATAAGGTTTCCTCCAGCTCTCACTCCCTGCTGTAAATGTGCCTGTGCTGCCTTGGTGGGGGCTGTGCTTTTCCTCCAGCACCAGTGTCCATGGTCATATAGCTGTCATCTCAAGTCAGCCCTCTTCATTGCTCCATCCAGCATTTTATCTGCACTGACCTGGACTTCAAAACAAGGGTAGAAAACTGTCTCTGCAATAGGAATTATTAATAAGGACTTGGAATCTTTATCTGTGTGTTGGAGAAGATGAAAAAGCAAGGCTTGCCTGAAGATGGATCATCAGAAATGAACAGAACAAACAAGGTAAAGCAGAGCTCCTTATGCCCATGTGATAATCTGCTTTCCTTGTATGGTGCCTGTAATTCTGGCTTAATAAATAAGCTATGAACCTGCTGGGAATTAAAACCTAGGTGGCATGCTCAGGATAGGAAGGAAATGTAAGCCAAGAGTTTCAATGTTTGGGTCCCTCAACCTCTGCTAGCAGAACATGCAGAGGGAGGAAATGGGTGGATGCTCAGTTGCCTGAGCTGTTTGCTAAATAGGGGCATGTCTGTGGGTCTGTGCCACAGAGCAGTGACAGTCTGAAACATTAACTGTCCACCTGAGGACCTGTTTCCCTCTATTTTTCAGACAACCGCCAAATTGGAAAGAAAGTTAAAACCCATGGATAGGTGTTAACCTTGGCTCTGACATATTATTCAACCTCAATTCAGCCTAATGCTGTGAAAAGCAAAGATGAATGAAGAGAAAAATTAAAGACATGAAGAGGAGAAATAGTAGACCAGCAGTAATAATTTCTTTCCCCCTTTCACAAGCCGAGAAGGTGGTAGGGGTAGGGTAGATACCTATCTTGCTCGTAGGCAAGAGCCACTTCTCCTTTTAAGGCCTCTTTTGTATGTGGGATGCCTTAATGAACAGTGGGAGTTTTCTACTGGAAAAGACAAAAAAAAGAGCTAAGGTCATTTGTACAGTTGAAAGTAATATATTTTTCTGCTGCACTGAAGGAAAGTTCTGACCAAACCTTCAGTGTTCTTTTAACTGATTACTTCCATATGGACTGACTTTTTGTGCTCAAGTAATGTTAATGCAGCTGAAACCCAAGCAGGTTTTAATTCCTATACTTACCACTGCAGAAAATGCACCTCTTTACATGCACATTAGTCACATTTTACTCCAGCTTTATAGTGTTTTGGGGGGAATTTCTTTACCTGCGTAAGAGCAAGCTACCAAAACCACTACCGGGCTCTTGGAGGGAGTGGGCCCAGTACCCAAACAGGAGCCTTTCCAGCACCTCAGAAGAAATTCTCTGCATATTGTTGATTGTTTAAACTTTCCCTTTTTTCTGTATTTAGGATACTAATGAAATTTAAACTAAACTAGGAAATTTATAGAAATATTTACAGTGCAGCTAGAATAATTTGTGGCATTAACACAAAAATAAACATTCCCAAGAAAGGATTGGAAAGCAGGGTTGTATCATAAAAAGAAATAGCCACCACATTCCTTTTGTCTCATCTTCCAACCTGTCACTTATGTTTGTCTCTCCCAAATGCCATGGACTCTTTGCACGTTTATTTAGTTTCAATAAAGCATACAGCTCTATATCTTTTTAAATATTGGGTCAGAGAGCATAACTGGGACAATCTGTAAAGAAATGAAAAATATAAATATTTTAACAAGTGAACAGCTGCTGTATTTTTACTTCTTACTGCATATACTATTCTTGAAGGTACTGGAAGAGAGATGGGGCTGGAGGGGAAGGAGGGCAATGAGATGGTATGTAAAGGGAGGCTGAGAAAATGCGTTAAAATGACACATCTTGAGAGAATCCGTTTGAACAGTGGAGAGTTACAAAGTTTTGTCCTACTCCATGGCAACTTGGGTACACAGATCAAACATGTCATAGGAGTAACATGGGGCAGGTGAGCCTTGAGCCAAAAAATTCGAGAGGGAGCAGTGTGAGGGGGCGGGAGATGCTGGAAGACTTGGGAGATGTGTGTGCTGCACAAGAGGAGCAGGCCTGGCTGAGGAGGGAGGAGGGTTTGGTGCTCACCATGGGCTGACATTAGCTACAGCCAGAGATTTTACTTCTCTTTTAGAAGAGCTGATAGGTACTTATACTTTCAGGGGTTTTTAGACAATACCTTTATTTAAAAGTCCTCTAACACTTGTTTAAGGAAAAATACATGTTGTTTTTTATTGTTTTGCTTTGCTTTAGGGATGAGGCTTGTTCATCACTTTCCTATGGTCTGCCATGTATGACCAGAACATTTTACTCCATGTTGACATGCTGCTTGTTTTCCAACATGCTCTAATATTTCCATTTCAGTTTGGGGGCATCTTTTAATTTACTTTTGCTTATGTGTTTTGATTTGTTTATGCTGTGATAGCATTGAACATCCCAGCCACTGACAGAGTCTCTTATATAAAAAGCTAAAACTGAAGCATTGCTGTAAATTTGATGCTTTGAGGGCTTTTCATGCAACACCAGCAACCTTAGATCATTTCTAATACAGCCTGATTGAGAGAGTTTCCCTTGAATGGAAATTACAGTGTGATACCATGCTGAGACACAACAGATTTCTCATGGCAGCTTAATGCATTCTCGGCTCAGCATAATTCTTAAGTCTTGTACTACTCAATATATGCCATTATCTTAGTTCAGTGGGTCTGTCTGAATTGACAGATTAATGGCAAATTGTCTTGTTCTGTTCAACTTCAAGTAGAATATAGGAATTAAAATAAAAGAGAGAGAGAGAGAGAGAGAGAGAGAGAGAGAGAGAGAGAGATGAGCCAACTTCCTAAAATAGTCTTTATGGAAGCTTAATGTCCCCTGCAGCTAGAGAATGTGCATGCACTGAAATGGGAAAGCATGCTATTCCATGGCATGCTTTCCCATGGCATTCCATTGTTGGGGATAGTGGATTAATGCAGCTGAAACAAGGATTTGTTGCATGAAATTCTGACTGTGTAAAACTGTCTCTCCACTATCTGCAGGTGAGAGAGTCAAGAGATGAGCTCCCGTAATGCTCATTCCTGGGGTGGGTTACCAGGCATGACCAAGGTCCTCTTAGAAAAAGTGATGCTCAGGCTGATAATGAAATATGGCCCTGAAGGTCCTGTTCTAGGACAACCCATGAAAATGCTTACAAGAAAAGTAGGGATGAGGCATGCTTTATTCTAGCATGGCTCATAGTTCCTAGAGCAAATGAAAGAGCTGTGTTTCATTTCAGAGTCAACTTCCTAGGGTGAATGTTGGAACTATTCCCCTCTCCATTCTTTTTCTTCTGGCCTATCCCACATTGTTCAGATTAACTTGGTTTGACTCCAGTAGCTGGGTCTGCCGTGTTTTATGTAACTGTTTGGTGGCTGCCTATAAAATGTCTGAGCTCCAGGGGCTGGAGTGGAAGCACATCATAAACAGGAACATAGATTCTCTCTATATCATCCATCAAGGTGAGGAGACGGAATCAATATGGGAAGGCTACGGGGCAGAAGGAGATGTCCTCCACGTGTTACTTTAACTTCTGATGGTACTCCTGAAAACCAGGGGCTTTTAATATATCATTCTGCTTATTTTCCTTGCTGTGTTTGTGTGCATCTCTGTTCTTTACCAAAATATGTTTGAAACTGATAGCTGATCATGAACTCCTCTCAAAGCTTTTCATTAGATACTGTCAATACCTGACCCTAGATAAATTCCAAGGGGAAAGATACATGAAGCAGTATTACTGCTTTAAAATGTTAAGTAATAAATTACAGATCCACTATTTCTCCTTAGAGAAGACAGAAGAGGAGCAGGGTGGGCACCATGAGGACATCACAAGTATTTCTCAAACCTCTTCAGCCCTTTCTTCTGGGCAGTGCTAGCACTATAACAGAAAATACTTGTCCACTTAGGCATGAAGAGTTCAAGTGGAACTTGTCTTTATTCATTTGTTTGGTTATGTGAGTGGCCTTTAGTTTCTTCTTAAAAGCATTGTTTGTTCAAACAAATTATGAAAAAGAGCAAAAGATGGTTTTGTTCTTCTGTGATAAAACCAAGGGGTTTGGGTTGTGAGAGAAGCAGCGTTATTGCAACTCCAGAGACTAAGGCAGTTTTTAGGCAGTGAGCAGTAAGCAGGTGGTGAATGTTAAATAAAGAGATCAAGGAAGGCAGCTTGTGCTTAAAAAGGAGACTGGGACACTTCTGCCAGGTTCTGAAAGTGGGCTATCATTGTTTAGTCTGTATTGTGTCCAAGAGGCTGGGTCTTTCTTGTGTGACAGACCAGCTGCTCAACTCCCTCAAGTCTCAAAGTTAGCAGCATAAGTCCAGAATATTAAGGTTTTGTAAGAACAGGGCTTACAAAAACTTATTTACGTAGGTTTTTGTACTCTTTCACACACTTTGAGTTCTTTTGGGCAGTGGATCAAGCAGAGAGTTTGCTGCTGCTTTCCAAGCAGGTTTGCTTCCCATTAATGAGTGGTTTCATCTTTTTATATTTATGCTTCACTTCTGAGCAGTTAATTTTTAGCTGATTGAACCTAAGAGGAGGCAAGAAAACATCAAAAATCAATACAGCATCAAAAATGAGGCACTTCCCTTACCTATATGGTTCATTAGAAAAACTTCACTTCTTTTTTTCCTAAGACCTTTCTCAATAGTTTATCTAAGACAGGCCTTTATTTTTTTAAACTTAAGATGGCATCTTGTGAGCTTCGGTTAGTTTTTCTGAGATTTGTGGTATCTGCAGTAGTATAAATTGCAGGAACATTTTAAAAGAGTGGATGGTTTGATCCCCTTTACTTGATCAGGGAGGACACCTTATTTCGTCTGCTGCTTCCTGGTTTGGGGAATGAATGGGTCAAGGAGCTCATCTTTATGAGAAAACTCTCTAAGCTGGTCCCAGCTGCTGGTTCCACCACTGCCCACTGAAATTGCAGCTAGGATGGGCTTATTCCTGGGGCTGAAAACTCCAGGGTGACTCAGCTTTGGGAGGAAAGTGAGAGGCGTGGAGCTGATTGACTCACTGGGGCAGCCAGCATCGGTGTAGTGGGCAGAGATCCCCACCAGGCTCAGTGGCCTGGTGTGGCTGAGTGGGAGCACCGGAGGGTGACAGAAGCAAACGTGCTCCATCGTTACTTGTGTCCTTCAGAGTCGTAGAGTTTTGGGGTTAGAAGGGATTTTGGGGATAATCTAGTTCCAGCTGCCCCATGGGCAAGGACACCTTCCGCTTGCATAAGGTCCCATCCAGGCTGGCCTTCAACTCCTCTGGGGATGGGGAATAGGAACTGCAGTTGATGCTAAAAGCGTTCATGAGACTGTGGATGTATAGCATAGCTTTATATTGTACTCTGTGATCTCCACTCCATATTGTTGTCCTGCATTACAGTGTGTTACCAGAGATCTTTTTTCTTGATCTTCCTTCAGTGAATGCAGAAAACTTTTGAAGTTTTATTACCAGTACTTGCAACAAAAGATGGCAAGCAAAGACATTTGCTGTGTACTTTAGTGTGTTTTCTGGGGAAGGTTTTTTGAGGGTAAACCCTGCTGGTTAGTACTGGTCAAAGCCAAATCACAGATCCTGTATGTACTTGCAGACAAGAACATATTTTATTCCATTTTCAGCAGTGACAATTGAAGACAACTGACATTTTCTTCAGAGCTCAATATCCTAGAAACAAGTGATTAAATTACAAAATTATTTTAAAAAAACCCAACCTCACAAACCCAAACAAGCCCACCCAAAATTCTGGGTTTAGTCTTCCTGATTGTAGAGAATGTTATGAAATAAGAACCAGTGCTTCCTAGGGTTTAAAATGTAAATAAATACAGCTCTCTCCACGTTTGTTATCATACATTTGTTTTTATAAAACTCTTTTATGGAGACTGGTTTGAGACTTCTGAAAAAATCCAGGTGATTGTAGTAAACAATTCAAACACATATGGGTTTTCTTCTGATTAGACCTAATGTGTTAATAACACATGTATTAATAATTCCAAAATGCTTCTTAATCCATATAATAGCTGCAGGTTTCGTCTTAATAGGTTTGAAATTTTCCCATTTTAAATTAGGTTTATTTAATTATAGTTGGATTAGGCACAGGATTGTGCACTGTGGAGCAGCCTTGAAGGACTGTGCGCTGTAGAGCAGCCTTGAAGGCAAGATTTTTGTTGTGCTTGGTGGTGGTACTGAGCAGGGTGGTGAACCAAGCCCTGGCACAATCTCCAGAACTGGTTATTTCAACATTATAGGGTGTGCAAGCACCTCTGTAGACTCACCTCTGAGTTACCAGGCTCCCAATCTCTCCCAGATTGCTTGTGGTTTGGTGTTCCAATTAGCTCTGAATATAAGCTCTGATTCCCTGTAGTACTCAGAAGGAGGTAAGCACACTGAAACTGAAATGGCTGGGAAGGGGGATGGTTACTGAGGGAATCCAACCTGGTGTCAGGCTTCTTTCCCCCTATTTTTTGGCCGGCTCCAGCACCGCATAGATGAGAACAGGGCTTGGCAGCTGCTCAGGGCTAATGTGCCAGACTGTATTTTCCTTTCCCAAATTAAGCATGCTGGTACAGTGTCTGTGAGAGGTAGTGGTTCCTGGCTCCTAGCTTTTGCCGAGTTTGGAAATCACTGAAAGCCAGGAGCTACCGTGTGCCAGTGAAAACTGGCTTCATACCACAGCAGGCCAGCTTGGTTTAGAGCATCCTGGAAATGATGGAGAGCCCTGTGTGAAGGCTCATTTTTAAGATGTTTTACTTTGCCCATGCTCAGACTTTTCCTCCTCTGTACCCAGTGAGCTTTAAAATAATTTCTATATTTGCTCACTTAATGGTAGTATACTTTTTTCCTGCCCAAAATTTTGCCTCTGAAATGAGGGTGCAGACATGATGGTATCTGTCTCACAGCCCACCACACTGGCTAGTGAATGAGTGAGAACCACAGCTTCCATCAAGTCTGACAGCAGGCTGGCTTGCTTTCTGCAGGGTGCTGAAGAGATGCCTTGGTCTCAGCTGTTTCCAAGGGCAAGTCCTGGGTCTTTCCAGTTCTTATGTGCTTATACTTTCCAGGGTTTTAAAAACTGATTGTGCCCAAAAGCCCCTTTTTGCAGCTGAGATGCAAGCTTCAGAAGTATTCTCCAGACTGCTGGAGCTTCATCTAGATGTTTTCCCTTGCTGTCCCTGCAGAGTGGTATTTGCAGGCTGACAAGGAGGTCCTTGCTGAGCCTGGCATAGCAACCCAGCAGTGATTGCAGCTGCTCCCAGGATTCCCAGGTACTTTCAGATAAACAGCGGTGTTGGTATCTTCATCCCAGCCATCAGCCCAAACCTGTAATTACTTTGACTCTGAGCTATGCCCCTTCACTTCTCCTGCCCCTGTTAAACCTGTATGTGGCAGGCAGAAGTTGCTTGGCCAATACCCCTGCTCTCCTGTTGCAATATAGGGCACATGCTTGGGTCTGTATTGCCTTCGATGCTCAGGCCAGCTGCAAACGCTATGCCTGGCTGATGAAGCATGTCTCAGGCTGTGCTGCCTTGCTGGTTGCATGGTGTAGCTAAAAGCCTTTTACTGAGTTTTTCCTTTGCTTTTTGCTTTTGATTTGCCACTGCTGTGGTATTGGGGTATGCCATTTATCTGCAAGTGGTTTCCTTCTATTCAAGTGAGATGCACAAATGAAAACTGGTAAAGTGGGAAGTAAGTAATAGTGAGATCACATGAATTCTCCCAGCATGGGAGTTCCCTGAGTGTTTTTCAGGTTAACAAAGCAAAGCTGCTGAATCCGGTTGCTGTTTTTGTAAGGATTCATCCATCCGTTCCCATGTTCTGTCCTCAGACCCTCTGAAGTTTAGTCCAAGCAGAAGCTACCTCTGATGTTCTGGGTTATCTTTTTTCCATGAGACTTGGTCAGCCTCTTCCATAGCCATTTACAAATAAACACAGGAATCAAATTCTGCTCCATTTACAAGTAGGTCAACCTCATTGATTTCAATGGGACTGCTGCAGACATAAGTCAGCGGAATATGTGCTCCGTGTTTTGCTAATTTGTTGGCAGAAGGTGGGTTTGTACAAGCTCACCAGAGCAGAGATTGTCTTTACATGAGAAAAACAGCACTTAGTACAACAGTCCCTGATTCAGTTTTCTCAGAGGTGCAGAAATAACAAATATGCTAGACCCGGTTACCAGCACTTAAAAGGATAACCTCATCCCTAGTTCTTCACTCAGATGTAAGAAGGAGATATGTTTAGAATAAAGCCATTTCCCCCACTACCACCACATACAAACAAAGCTGTGCAGTTGTAGAAATACTTGAGGCAACATGTGCAACTGATTCCCACTGGGTTTGTAACTGAGGAGACACACGGTGGGAACAGCTTGGAGGAAAATCTTCAAAGACTACATTAGGACAGTAGCGCCTTTGCAGTGAGAGCCCTGCCACAAACTTTGGCTTTTAGAAAACACTCTGACACCTGCAATCTGAAAGAGAAATCTGAAGCAGGTTGAAAGGGAAAAAATATCAAAGGCATCCCTTGCTTTTCATTCTCCTGTGTGCTCAAGTTTCCCTGCTATCCTCCTTTAGACTCGTTCACCAAAAAATGAGCAGGCTGTGGAAACCCACAAGGTAAAATTCAAATTACTTCAGTTTTGCCCCTCTGCTTAGGCTTGTGAGAGGCTCAAAGATGCCCTCTGTGAGCTTGATAGCTTCTGGTTATGTTGTGGGTCCCCAGCAGTGATATGGACTCTGAACCAGCTCTTTCCCTTCCCTGAGGCATTCTTCGAGGCAAGAGCAGCACAAGTGTCTGAGATGCTGATGGGTGCTCTGCTTTTGCAAACAGGCTGCAGATATTTGCTCCATTGCCTTTTAAACAGCTTGGGCAGTACCAGAACATTGGTAGTTATTGGTAAATACTTCTGTGAGCAGAGGATAAACCACCAAGTTCTGCCTGATTTCTTCCTATACCGCTTCCCAAAACATAGGTTAAAAATAATCATTGATTATTTCCCCCCGGTTTATATATCCCCTAGAAGAACTGTGCACAGAAAGCATATAGATGACACCTGCTCTCCAAATAGAATCTGTAGGTGCATTGCACACCCCTCCCCCATCACGTTGGCAATGCTCCAAATGTGTCTTTTTCAGCTATTCTCCTCAAGGCAAACATTCCCTGGTGTTGCATGCAGTATCTCTGTGTGAGAGGAGCAGAGTGTGAGAGAAGTGATTGGATCATGAGCTTTCAGAAATACCCTCACGTGCTTCAGCTCCCCTGCCCTGAAACTGCAAAATGTACTTTAGCATTGGAGTCTGCTCCCCCCCAGCAGAGTTCAGCTTCTAGCAACAGTGCTGGGTTAAAGTCCCTGCAAATGAACCCACTGTTGAAAGCAACTTAGACCAGCTGAAAAGATCATTAAATTAGGTGCTTGGGGCTTTCAAATGCCTATGTTCTCAGTATGCCACTGTGTAGCCTCTCTTCAAAAGGCTGTAAGAGTATTACATGCTAATCCCAATTAAATTCAAAATATCCCTGGGTGTTTACCACTGTTACCCTCTCTTTTTCATTCTTAATTGCATTGTAGCTGAATAACTCTGTATCCACATTGGATTATTCATGAATAGCATATTGAGTTGTACTCTTTTTCATTTCACAACAGGGATCTGCTTTTACAGGATTGGTGTAGTCTGAAATGTCTGTATTTCAAGGCCTTAGTCTTGTCATGAATCAAATAACAAGAGTTGTTTGGGTTGGTTGTTTTTCTTTTATTATAGGTATGTGGTTTCTCAGTGAGATGTTCACCTTGTGGGATAAAAACATAGTAAACAAGATCTATGACCTATCAATACTGGGTTTATAGATTTGAGCATCTATGTATGTATGTATGTATGTCATATACATATACACACTGATGCTTTGGGAGGAAACTAGTGAGAATATGTAAAACAGCACAAGTTATTTGGTTGCAATAGCACTAATACATAGTGGGGAGGGTGGGAGGGGGGAAGAAACATGCTTATTTTTGTCTGTCCTGTTGAATATCTAGACCACCAGTTCATCCCAGTGTCACACCCCTGTTGGCTGTTTGGCCTCTGCAGGATGCGGCTGGTGCTGCTCGGTGCAGCCTCCGCACCGAGGCAGAGGAGCGTTCCCTGTTGCTGAGGGCAGGCATTCCCAGGGTAGCTAGCTGAAGCAGCTTCTGCTGCATCCCTTCCTTGAAGTTCTTCTGGAAAAGAACTGAATTTCAGTTGCTGCAGCTATTGTAATCTGCCAGGTGCTGCATGGGTTTTTTCTTTCTTTTTCTTCTGAAAAAACCCAGTTTGCTTGTATGTTATTTTCAAGTTTTAAGCAAACATTCTTAAGCCTGGTTTATCCATTTCCCCCCACCCCTTTCAATTAGGAGGAGATATGAATACTGCCAGTACTGAAAATAATTCTGCAGGTATTTCCACCAGGTGTCCATGCAGACTTGTTTCCCAGAGATTTTAATGAGTGGCACATGTTGCACAAAAAGAATAAGCATGTGTACAAGTGGGGGCAGGCTTTGAAGAATAGGAAGAGCTGCTCTTGGGGTTAGTAATGATAAAATGAATCAGCTTTGATTTTCTTTTATGACTAAGAATAGCCTTTTCTTATAAACAGGATGGAAATTGACAGTCCAAGAACCTTGGAAATCATAGTGCATTTTTAGTGTTTTGGGAGGATATTGGAGGAGGAGGATGGTTTTGTTTATTATTGACTTTCAAGTCCCCAGAGAGGTGGAGCCTTGGATGCAGCAAAGCCTGCAGAGCATACCTGCATTCTGACCTGGGCGTCTTCCCGTACTGCCTTTATCGAGCCCGTGTGAGGTGGCTGCTGGTAGGTAATGCTCTCATGACAGGTTTTGCCCCTTGTTTTGAGGGACGGGGGGTGTTCCTCCTGCCCTGCTGCAAAGTAAAGACAGTGGGATTAAAACAACAGGGCCACGTGTGCAGGCTCATGCTGCCGTGCCTGACCACGCACCTGGGAGGCCTGGGATGCTAAGCTCTTAGGGATATGGGTTGCTTAGTGAAGGATGGAGCGACCATGTGAGTCCAAGCAGCTTCAGCTGAAACTGAGGATTGGAAGAAAGATATTAAGCAGGTTAAAGCACTCTGTGTGCGTAGATATAAAATAAAAAGTTCGTGTTAGTGGTTTCTTTGGATTCCACTTACATTTTTTGCTGAATATTTAGCACTTCATCTAGATTTTTCTGGTTTTTCCTTTCTTCATCATTCTCCATTAGCAAAGTCCCTTCCTGAAATGTTTCTTGTTGCTTTTCTCTTCAAAAGCACTTTGAATTGAAGGGAAGTTGTTTTCTCTTTTCCCTTTTGCCAACCATGGCTATGTTCCTCCTATCTGACTGGAGGAAACCTTTGCTTCCTACCCAAGCCGACCCTGGGTAACCCTGCTGCAGCTGCTCACACGAAAACCCTGGGTTTCTCAGTGCAAGCTGAAAGGCACATGCAGGAAAACTCTTTTTTCCCCGACTAACAAAAACCCACTGGGGAGCTGGAAGATTTCCCACTGGTTTAATTATGGAGATCTAATGAATTGCAAAAGTTAAAGAGGAGGAAGAGTTCTTTAAATGAATCTCAACTGTTTTTGTTTTTTTTTTTAAGTTGAGGGGTTTCTGTAGCCTAAGCTTGCAGAGAAGCTTGCATCCAGTGAGAGATGTAGAAAGGCCTGTCAGTGTGTATTACTCTATTAAGCTTTAACCAAATCAGAAGCACCCAGGGGAGAAGGTTTTAGATGGAACAAAGCCTCAGTTAAATAACCTCCATTACTTTATTTAAAACATTTGTCAGTATAGTGTACGAGAAGTTGATATAGGCAGTGGAGTAGAAGGTACAGGCAGGGAATGAAATACCAGTATAATTTATTGTATACATGTACTTAGGAAACTGTTTCCAAGACTGTTTTCCTCATCCATAAAGTTGGCTTAGGGAATATTTGCTTTGCCCCCTCTTTCACAGTCGCCTACTGTAGTTTCCCACCCCCACCCTGTGCCTGTACAACTGTTTGTACTTTGGGCTGTACTGGAAATCAGATCTCTGGTCCTTTGGTCAGAGTAGTTAATTCGTGTTTAAAACAGGAATAAGATTAGGCCAGGGCAGGCTGGGGACTTTCAGGAGAGGCTAGAGGATAGCCCAGTGCATTTTTGGTACCTGCTAGGGAAAACCAATATAGAACTAAAGCCAACACGGGAAATCCTGTCACATCACGAGTGACTCTTGGGATATTAAATCCCATTAACTATCCCCCAAAACAAGCATGAACTGAAAGCCCCAGACCACTTGCAGAATCCAATGAGGTGGTAAGGTACAGGCTAGAAACTGGGGACGGTTTTCTAATAGTAGCCAAGTGTTTTTGCTCCCCTGGGAGCTCCGTGTGACTATTTTCTTTCTCCTTCTTGCTCCCCTATGCTCCTGCTATTTTACAAACATAGACTTACAGGCTGTGCTGCCTCTTCCTCTCCACATGCAAAGAGTAGCAAGCCAAGCATACCAGCAAAACAAGGTTGATCAGATGAAATACAAATGTTTTTTATTTTGCACTTCTTGTTGTAGCTGCTGCCTATAGATGGAAGGATTTTCATGTCCCAGTATCCTGTGACCTACTTAGAGAATTGCAATAGCTTATGGTTGCAGTTCATTAGAGAAAGGGATTTTAATATCTAGAGGAACATGATGACTAATACAATGTAATTTGTATTATAGTAGTCATATATGCTTTAGTCTTGTCTGTACACTGGTGTTTCCATGCCTTTAGTATGTCCTACTCTGTCAACAGCACTTAGCATTTATCCAATGTCTTCTGCTTTCTAAGGAGCTACAGGACCATTTATGCATTTATACATCTTTTTAGAAACAGAGCCAGCGGTCTTTGATGTTAAGTGTACAATGCCTATGGAGAAAGGTTGTCTCTAATTGAGTAAGTTTAGTAAAAAGAGATGCAGTTCAAGTGGCTGCCATTTGCCCTTGATAATTTCTTGATAACTGTGATATCTATAGCAGTTCCTGTAAAGAGCACTGGATATGGCTAGATGATATGACAGTAAAAATTAATTAAAGGCAAACTGCAGAGTTTTCAGAAGAGCTGACTACATATATTGTGTATCTGGCAGAGCTTGGCAGAAACCCTGCAGGTTTACTTGGCCATGCAGCCTGCCAACTAATGCCTGCTCTTGCTGAAAACAGGTTAGATCCAAATTTTCTTCTGTTTTTGCTTTGCTTCGTTGCTAGCCACAATTTCAGCAGTGTTGAAAGAGAAAGTGCTTAGAGAGGAGTTTCTTACAATAAAGCCAAGTAATCCCTCTTGGGCTTTGACTGTCGTGAGTTTAGCCCCAGTGCCACTTGTCCACATTTCACCCTTGGTGGGATTGTTCTGCTGCAAATACTTGTAGTGTTATTTTTGGCAAGTTTGTTGCATTTTTATTTAAAATAAATCAAGCAAATGCCTCTGCTACACATCAGAGTAGCCATGTCTTTGAGCTTGGTCATAGTTGAGAAGTGCAAGGGGGAAGGAAACAGAATCGATGAGAATGGTGTGTGTTTTTCTTGCATGTATTATTTGATATTATTCATCTCTCTGGTATGAAGGAATGTTGCTTTAGGCTGCAGCAGCTTTCTGTTTTCCAGGCAGTACCTTGTGTATGCTGACACCTGCTTTTATTTAAGATAATTTCTGCTCCACTGTTCCCGCCTTCCTTCCCCCTCCTTCAGAGGAGGCGAAGGTCAGGCAGAATCGCCCTTCCCCTTCACTTGGATTAAAATCTCTCAGCCTGTTAGTTCACAGGGACTCTTTCCAAATCCTTAAAAGGGTTATTGGCAGAGCCTGAGCTGGTGCAAATCAGCCCAGCACCGTTGCTTCTTGGTGGCCCTCTGCCAGGCTCTGTGAGCTGGAGGGCTGGCCAAACAGCCCAAGTGATTTCTTATACCTCATTTCACCTTGCTCTTTTGTCTGAAAAAGGGTTTAATTTGCAAAGGAAAGATGCATGGAAGAAGAGGGGACCTAAGAATGAGTCTGTTCAATGCTGTGTGTGACTCAGGGCCTTTTCTTACAGAGAGGCTTTGCCACAGCCAGAATCAAGCAAGACAGCAGCAAGGAACAGCAACTGATCTACCAGGCTTTTGGCTCTTTGACCAATCCCATAGGTGAGGGATCAAGCATTTTGGTGCTGATTTGTTCTAGTCCTGTTAGATGCATTAAAAAGGAAAAAAAAAATGAAAAAGCTAACAAACCCCCTCCTCTTCTTACCCCAAGTTTAGATACACTGAAAGGAAGATTTTTACTCTTATCCAAATCAAGTTGATGTTACATTCTGCCTGGCTGCCCCTGTGGCTTTGCTGTCCCTGTCCTGGTGTGGCAGAGGTGGTGAGCACTGGGTTTCCAGCCCTTGTGGCTGGCTTGATGCATTCCTTGGTAGCCATCAGTCAGCAGGATACAGCCAGGCATCAGCCAGCCCAGCTGGCTCCCCTGCAAGGCAGGCGCACAGGGAGGAAGAGACCAGCAGGGTTTAGTATAATAAACTATCCCAGAGAAGCCTTTCAGTGGATGGTGAGTGAGAGCCCATTGCGGCTGTCTTTCCCACAGGAAAAGAGAAGGGAGGATACTAACCACCTTCGAGGAATGTGTTTAACAGATTGCAGGAGCCCATGTTGCTGACAACTGCAATTGCAGTTCTGGAATCAATACAGTCCCAGAAGTTTGAAGTTGCTTGACAAATTGCTTGTGAATGAAAATCTCTCCTAGATAAAGTGATACATTTTCAAGCAAACACTGGGCTTAGGAAGAAAAACAGCAGTGAACAAAATTCCCCGGTGCTGCTTTGATAGCCTCATCCTGTTCCCAGCGAGTTACAACCTGGCTGACGTTGTGAAAGCAATGAACGAAAGTCTGGCTGTTCTCTGCTATCATCTTAACAGAACCAAGGGCTGTTTGGAGCTGAAGGTGCTGTGAGCCTCTGCAAGCATCCGGTGCCTGTTACATAGATCTCAAAAGCAGGCTGGAAGGTCCAGATTGATATTAAATTCTGCACTATTCATGAGCAAAAGTCAAGCAAGCACAGGGCAGAGAGATATTTTAGTTACTCTAGGTTTGAGAGTTGGATCAACAGAACATCCTTCTGGATTTTCTTTGAACTGGCTAATTTTGCACCACAAAATAATTCTGCTCCCAATCTTCAGTTACCATTTGCATCTATGGATCTCCTAGCATTATTCATTTTCAGCTGTTCGGAGAAAACCTCTGTGTAACTGAGAGTCATAGTGTAATATGTTTTCACTTTACCCTATCCCTACAAGTTGACTTCCAGTAGCAGCAGAACAGCTGAAGGAAGAATGTGTAACTGTGTCCTGTATTTGCAGAGCTCCCTCCTTCCCCTCTGTATATATATAAATTAGCAATGGGTGGGGAAAAAAATCATTGTGACACTAAATAAACTCTCAAAATTGACGTGGAGTTTCTGTGCCACTTAGCATAAACACAGTAGAAGTAGAGATTTGCTGACCCTTAAGTTCAGCCACACTGCATGGCTGGGAAACCCCACAAGTTGCAGGGATTGTTTGGGGTGGGGGGAGGGAGTTGGGGGGGAGTCAAAGTTTATGGAGTTGTGAACACTCCTGATGCC
The DNA here is from genome assembly GCA_013400215.1 of Cisticola juncidis. Classification (NCBI taxonomy): domain Eukaryota; kingdom Metazoa; phylum Chordata; class Aves; order Passeriformes; family Cisticolidae; genus Cisticola; species Cisticola juncidis. The sequence continues at coordinate 316,553 of VXBR01003921.1, read as the reverse complement.
ACAGGAAGAGCTCCAGGTGAGCGAGGCTGAGGAAAACAAAACTCATTGGCCAAGCAGTGTGACTTAAGTCAGCATGACAGGTTTTGGAGACCAGTAGCAGATTAAACATAGAAGGCAGGCTAAGAAGTTTAATTTGAGCTTAATTTTAGCCTCACCACATTTTACAGTTGAGTACTACTCAATACCATTCTTTGAACCAAATATCAAAATCTTTAGCCAAAGAATAAATGCTACCATGAGGATTTTCCCATGAAGAGCAAAAGCTCAGTGGGAACTGCTTTTACTTATTCCTGGTTTTACATTGGCATAAGCAACAGAAAGACTTTATAGTCACATTGAATGTATGGTTGGGGAGATAGGAATCAAGTAGGGATGCGTATTTTAAAATCATAACCTTTAGGCCCAAAGCACAAACTAGAATTCACTGTGTTTGAGCACAAAAGCTTTAAATGGGAAAACATACTTATAATCTAGTCATCACATGAGGACAGCTTTTGACCTTTATATTGATGGGAGGACTTTTTTGTTATGAGCACCATTTCAAGGTTGCTGGCTGATATTCAAATGGCATCCAGAGCCCATGAAGGTGGTTGCTGCCAGTGTGTTTATTCATAAATGTGTGTAGCATCCCGCCTGCATCACCAGAAACCCATCTATAACAGAAGGGTTGTTTTAAATATCCATTCTGATCTCTAGCAGTAAATGCGCAACAGCTCATCTGTCATGATGTCTTGCAAACATGAGAAGTTACATTAATAAAAAACGCATAGTGAGTTAACAGCACATTTTTTCTTTTTGTGGATTTTGAAAATTGTTTCTGCTTCCAAAAATCCTCCAAAGCTTCTTACATGAAAAATTTAAGCTACTTCATGATAGTAGCTTAAATACTGCTTCCAGGGATGGTAGTTCCAGTTCATTTGTATAAGTCTTTATTCTGACTGTGGTTTGTCCAGCACAGTGTCTTTCCCCAGCTATTTTCAGACAATTTCATAACATATGATGGCCGTGCAGTGCTGAACTAGCATTTGATGTAGGTTTGTGCACCCTGCCAAAGAATCCTTAAAAAAATAAACCCTCAAAATTTTGTGTGTGGTTTGCTTTCTTCTAAGAGCAAGTAGAATTATTTAAATATTTTTATAAGTCAAAATGTAGACACTTGAAGACATTAGAAGTGATTTTATATGTCTGTGCTAGCACACAGGCTAATATGACTCCAGAATCAGACCAACTTGAAAGAAATGACAGGCAAGGCAGCCATTGGGAACTGCAGTGGAGGAGAAAGTTACGATGTACATTTCATTTGACAAAATCTTTCCTGGTGTTACCCACTAAGAGCATCCTCATTCTCCACTTGCCCTTACCTTGTGCTGATAAATGCCACCCCCTCACTTTTACCTGTCATGCTGTGCAACACTGGAGAATTTAAAAATAGCCTGGCAATTAAAATGGTTTAGGTTGGGGTTTTTTTTTTCCTTCTTTTGGAGTCAGACCTGTTGATCCGGTTCACAGAATGCGGCTGCTGAAACAGTTGTGCTGGCGCAATAGAGGGGGTGGCAGACAGACAGACAGACGGCATGGCAGGGACAGGAAGGGGTGGAGGAACAGCAGCAGAGGACCAAAATGTATGGCTGGTGAAGAATCCACCTGAAAAGCCACAAACAGCATATCCTCATTTTCTGCCTCTGCTCCTTCTCCTCTTTGGATTTCTTTATGAAGACCCCTTACCTTACCATCCCTTCTGGGCTGCACATCCAAGCATTTGTCTCTTTCCAGACTTGATGAAGGCTGATATTTGGTAGGGGGTGATCCCTTTTCTAATGCTCCCCAGGCCACTTACCTACAGAGTATCTGAGGAGAGCTATTTACAGGAACCACCATACCTATTTTCATACAAATTAGCCACCAGCCTGGAACTTGTGATGAATCTCAAACAGACTTCTCTTTGTCCTGTTGGATGGGTTGGAAAAGAAAATTTATGTGTTTTCAAGTTAGTGCGGCGAATTAGCAGCTGCTTGTCCAGTTTCTGCTGCATAATATTGTCGTGTTGCAACAGGTTTGTCCTAGAGTCAAGAGGCACTGGTATGCAACCAGGCTTCCACGATGCACAAATCCTTCCCAGGCACTTTTTGGTCTGGAAGTGCATGTGTGGTGATAAGTGAAAACCTTTCTCCCCTCCCCTTCCTGAGCCCCCTCCTTTTGTAGCTTGAATGTGCCCAAAGCATGTTGAATTAGCACTGAATTTCTGGTATGCAAGCAGAAAGTTCTGAACAAAACACAACCCTACTGTAGGTAGCCTCTGTTCACTTTGTTGCATGTGTTGATGGAGTGTGGGAAAACAGATGGACTGAGCTTTACCAAATGCAATTTGAAAAGCATGTAAGCATGTAGGAACGAGTGGCATAGGCAGCTATTAATACTTTAAACACTGGGGTTGTAGTTAAATAAGATCTTTTCTTTTTAAACAAATGCCAAGGGTTTTTTTTTTCATAATACCACTAATTGTTAGAACACACTTGAAAGGTGTTTAACTCACTCCAGCCACTTCATAATGGCACCTTTCCTACTACAAAAACCGGAGGGAATGAGGCAGACTTGCCCACACAAGCTCTTCTTAATTTACTAGTCTGTAGTTTGGGTGGGTTTTTTTTTTTTTTTGCTTCATGATCTCACCAGTCTTTCACATGGCTCACAGTTTGTGTGCTCTGTTGCAGTCATGCACTGCCACTGCACTGACAAGAGTTTGCACGGTTCTCCAGCAATTTGTTAACTTTATGTAGCTGAGCCTGTTTAACAAGATGAAACGAGATTTCTGCCCCACAGTCCCCTCCCTGTGCTACAGCAGGTCTTACAGGAGGTTGATGAGGTTTTTAGGTCAGCTGGTTATTTCACAAATGCTCATCTCTGGAGGAGAAGAGCTATGTCTCTGCAGCAATGTGGTCATCTCTGTAATAAAGTAGTAATAGCACTTCTCAGCTATGATCAATGAGTGCTTTGCAAATATTAGCAAATCCAATTTTGGTTCAACTCTTCCGTGCCTGGCTCTGCAAAGATAGAGGGAAGGCAAATTACTTAGCCAGGACTGTGCAGGAGGTGCATGATGAGGGCCCAGTCTGGTGCACAAAGGTAATGTTTCCTCATCTAGATCATTAACTGCAGCATTTTAGCTGCTCTCCTCCTAGGGCTGCTTAGAAAGAGGTGTTTCTTAGCTGTGAGAACAGTGAAAGCTGTAAGAACATTGGCACAAGATGAAAGTGGTGTTTGATGAGATTAAAGTGTTGGGCATGAAAAAAAGCAATGCTTTGAGTTAGGCTAGAGATAGGCACAGGCTTGGAGAGAGAAGCAGAAAGGTCAAGGGTCCTCAAATGGCTGGAGGTAACCATGCTCTGGCAAGCTAAATGAAAAATACAATCCTGCTTTTATATTGTGCAACATACTTCCATTGCAGAATTGGAAATGCTGGATGAGACTATGGCTTTTCCATGTTTTAGATTTTAAGTGTGTTGTTAAACATTCTGGTTGACACCAAGTGGCGTCAGTGGGAAAGCATTTACAGTGGAGAAATAAATAAATCCCATAATCTTTAAGTACCAGAGACAAAAGTCCTCATGGGCTAGTGGTCATAAAACCATGGAAGAGCATGAGAACTCATGTCTGAACAGCAGATCAGGCCTTCAAGAGAGCAAGCATCCAAAGTGCCACATTGCCATCGGAATGAACGAGCAGTTGGTAGATGTATAAACCCTGTCTTTGCCCAGGCTGCTGGTCTCATGTTGTTATAGCTGAAAAACTCTTATGTTCAATATGGTTTGTGAAAGAAGTCTTCTGTTTTGGGAAAAAACAGAAGTTTTTTCCCAGAGGAAACAGAGGAGTTTTGTACCATGAAAGCTCCCCAAAATGTTTGAGGTTGTTGGGAGCCCACTGTGCCCCAGAGCTGCCTTCTTGTTGTGGAGAAGAGACAGGTTGAGGTTTCCCATGGTACTGACAGTAATGCAAACTATGAGGGGTTTTTGACATGGGCAGACATCAAAAGAAAGGCAGTCCTGCAAATCGTTCCTACCTTGCTATTTCATCAGGCATCCTTATCTTTTGTCCTTCATAATCTGGAAAATGTGGTTTATTCAGCTTTACAAGGCATGAACTGTTTCCCAGGGCATTCTGGACACTTATGCCACTCATTGCAACTTTCAGATATATTGGTGTACTTTATTTGTTGATAACTGACTGCACCTGCTTTTCTTGTTGCTTTGTTTGAGTTCTGTTTGTTTGAATTTTTAAATGTTGTTTCCTAAAGGTAGATGTGCAAGGCACAATTGTTAAAGCTTTTCTTAGCAGCTATCTCAGCTAGATGCTAAGAAACAGAAACATTTCAGACTTGTGCTCCCAGTTTATAGACATTACTCTGCATTCACAGGAAGCCTTTAGTACAGAGTGAATGAAAGTACTACAGTGACCTTCTGCAGCTCTTCCCCTTCTGGTTTTGTATTCAGAAACTCATTTCACATTTTACGTTTCTGTCCTTTTTCTTAGATTTCCATTTTCATCGTTCTGGTAATAGTATCACTTGGTAAAAAACTGGGATTGGGATTCAACTTCATTTACTAGAACTATCCAGATAAAGCAATGACGGTCCCTGTGAAATTGGATACCGTGCCACTGCTTCTGGGGGCTGAGGACAAGGAAAGGAAATGAGCTGATCAGATAGCTTTATACAAGAAACTAGAGTGAAACTTAAGTTCTTTATTTCATTCATTCATTTTTGGTCAAGTTCCTTAGTTACCTAGACTAATAGGTCTCAGTGGAGTACACTCTTTCATTTAAATAAGAATAGAGGTAAATGCATTCAACCAGAAAAATTTCACTGCTAGCCAGTTAAACAACCTGGTTTTGTACTTTGCTCCCTTTCAAAGTTACTTAATTGTAACCATGTATTGTCAAGAGTACTCTGTCTTCGTGCACTTAAAAAAAAATCATTCATATGAATGCAAAGCTGCACAAAACCTTCTCACCTTACTGGTGAGCTGCTTCCCTAAGACTGGGCTGAGTATCCCTTGCTTGGGGATGTGTAATAAAAATGGAACATGGGAAGTCTCTGTTTTCTTTTATTAGTCTTGCATTGAAATGCTTGCATCAAGAACTTGAGAGTTTTGCTACAAAGAGTGTCTTTTTGAGGCCATTTTTTCCAAATTTGCTTAGTGGTAATAATCTCAATTCAAAACCCCTACTTCAGTCATGGTAGGAATGTTCCTTCCAGGCTTAAATAAATGGACAGCTCAATCAAGGTAACCCTTTCTGATAATCACTTACCATGTGATAACAGACACCAGCCCTTGCACTGGTGCCATGGCAAGTGATTTCACCTTTATGGACAATTTTCAATGAGTGCTTCTTCAGAGAAGACAGGAACTTGATAACAGCACAGGAAAAAGTTAGCACTTACACAACTTTGATATTTATTTGCAATATCTCAGCCAAGACAGTGACAACTGATTTCCAATGTGTTTACTGGACTGGATTTTTAGGGAAGTTTCTTTCTCAGAGCAGCCTGAAGAGCTCTGAGTGTCCCTGAAGGGTTCAATAGCAGCACAGGCTATTGCTTTTCGGAATGGTGCTGGAGTCCCTTGGTGAGGCTTTTCCAGTGTCAGGGGCACACAGGAGTTAGTAGAACAATCTTGTTTCTAAGAGGACTTTACCTGCTAGCTCTTTAGGAGGGAAACCTCATCATAGGACAATGACTAAAGCCATCTCACTGTCTTGGCTTGAGGCTGCCCACCCTCACAGGGGTGGGTCTCACAGCCTCCTGGGAACCCCAAGAATGTGTTTGCAGGGTCTGGTACCACCTGTACCGCTGAGGTGGAACAGGAGGAGCCATGTAACAACTACTGTAACAGTTTAACACCACAGCACCTACTAGCAAAGCACTAGATGTCCTGGTGTCCTTAAGCTCACACAAGTACTCCTGGCTCCTCTCTTTCGCCTCCACCACATGTCTGAGACATAAAAGCCAGCTGCTTTGTCATCCATATCTACAAGGTCTTTCCAAGCCACAGCCCACACTGAGGCTTGATTCAAACCTACAGGATGGAGTGACAGAGCTGCTCAACGTCACACACACACAGAAGGTCCCACACAGAGTTGGAAGAGACCTCCAAGATCATTGAGTCCAACCCAGCCCTAACAGCACCTCAACTAAACTATGGCACTGAGTACCACATCCAGTCTTTTTTTAAAGATATCCAGGGATGGTGACCCTGCCACCTCCCCAGGCAGAACAATTCCTGTACTTTATCACTCTTTCTTTCCTAACATCCTAAAGTTCCCCTGGTGCAGCTTAAGACTGTCTTCTTGTTCTGTTATTTGCTGCCTGGAAAAAGAGACCAAGCCCCACCTGAGTACAACCACCTCTCAGGAGGTTGTAGAGAGTGATAAGGTCACCCCTGAGTCTCCCTTTCTCCAGGCTAAACTCCCCGAGCTCCCTCAGTCATTCCTCACAGGGTTTGTGTTCCAAGCCCCTCTCCAGCCTCGTTGCCTCCTCTGGATGTGCTCAAGCGTCTCAATGTCCTTCCTGAACTGAGGGACCAGAACTGGACACAGCACCTGTGGTGTGGCCTCATCAGTGCCAAACAGGGGAAGAATGAGCTCCCTGCTCCTGCTGGCCACACCATTCCTGATCCAGGCCAGGATGTCCTTGGCCTTCTTGGCTGCCAGGGCACACTGCTGGCTCCCGTTCAGCTGCTGTCACCAGCAGCCCCAGGTCCCTTTCCACCTAGGCAAGGTAGGGCTTCCTTTCTTTCCTCACCTATTTTTTGTGTAACATCTTTGTTTTCTCTGGAGTGGTTTATTTTCCCTAGTGGAACACCTCATCAAGGTCAGTCATTAGGGCTTGGAGGAGTGTGTCAGACCTTGACTCATATCCTATGCCATCTTTCTTTCTTGTTCAGTTGCTCATTTTAGGAGTTTTTGGAATGGCTTTCTCTTTGTTCAGGCTTCAAAGATGTCTCTCTTTTGGTATGTAATCCCTGTTGTTTGTTTAATGACAGCCTTTCTGGGAACAAAATTAAACAGCCACTAACCAGGAAAAAAATTGTTTATGATTACAAGGGCTCCTGAATTGACTCTTCAATGTTCCTAGGGTGCTGGAACTAGAGGAAAAAAAGCTTAGACTTTTCTTTAAGTCACTTAAAATATCACTTTTTCCAGTCCTGCAAAATGACTTTTTGGATGAGCTCACAGCTGGTAAATGCTTTATGTTGGCAGCTTACTAAAATACAAATGCAGAATTTACTTTCACTCAAATTTACTTCTTTTTTTTCCCCCTTCTCAGTATTTCCATTTTCCAGGGGCAGTTATTACAAGGAACAATTCTGGAGAATATCAAAAAGGAGTTAGAAAAAAGTATATCACAATTATTTTCACCAGAAATCCATTTAAGCATATTTTACCTCTTATTTGCTGCTAGTTCAATTTTACACTCCAAGAAACTATCATTCCCCTCCCTCTCTTTGTCCTTCCCAGTGCCTCCGTGTGGCCTCTTGGGTCTGGAGCTTCTTCCTGATTTTTAAATATATTCCCTGCTTGGGTGAGAAGCAACATATTAAGGCCACTAGACCAAAAATGGGGCATCTGAGAGTTTGGCCTTTTGTTTTTGACAAAAGTCTCTTTGGACTTTTTTTTTTCTTCTTTTTTTGGCATTGTGTGTGTCTGTGCCAGTGACATAGTTCCTGCTCGGTTCTGAGTGCACAGAGGTTGGAGGTCTCTGTCCAGTCAGGCTGTCCCATTATCTCCAGTTGCAGACCAGTGCTTTTCAGGTTGACATTCCCATTCAGTGGCTGTCCCCAGTCATCCCGGTGGCCAACCTGGTGCTGCTCAAAATAGGAGCGGATGTGGGGAGTCCTGCACAGGCCCGCCCTTCCTCCACCACAGAGACAGTTGCCCATGGGGACTTTGTGTTGAATGTTGCAGAATGAAAGGCTCTAAAGTGGTTAAGTGGGGAAGGTGTGGGAAATGCCTGTGAAGAAAGTACAGGGCAGTAGGGAGCTGAGAAAGAAGTGAAGACTGCTATATAGGTGGAGTGGTTTAGACAAAAGCAGGAACACAACAAAGAATGTGTAAATAAGTGGAAAACTCAGGTGTTGTCTTGAGGGCATCAGCGAGGCATGCTGATAGAAAGCTGCTGTTTGGTTCAGAGGTCGCGAGCGTGTTCAGGGAGGTGTGTGTGTCATCGCTCGGGAGGCAGTGCACTGAGGTGATCTCAGTTGCCACATTTTATGGCAGCGTTTCTGTGGGTGCAGCAAGATAAGCAGCCAGAGCAGGAGCTCACAGCGGGTGGAGGGAGTGCGTGATGGACCAGGAGGAGGTGGAGAGGAATGGAGAAGTTTGTAAAAGTTTTGGAAAGGAAGACCAGCTCTAACTCCATGTGACACCATCTTCTAAATGTGGTATTGAGAAATCTATTTCTGACTCCTTTCACCTTCAAAAAGATCAGTGAATATAAACAACACAAGTTACTGTTTTTGTGACAGTCTGGAGCACCTGGTTTGAGTCTGAGGAATTGTAATTATACATGACTGGTGTAGATGCTTCTCTAATGAGTCTAACAGCTTTAGCACACCAACATTATCGTACATGCAAGCAAGAAAGTTAGCATCAGGGAATACCCTTGACTGAAGGGACTTAAGTGAGAAAAAAGCTTTTCCAAGCTGTGAAGGAGTGAGGTGTCTCTGCAGAGGTGCTGCCGGGGAGCTGCAGCTGCGGAGTGCTGCGGGCAGGGCCCTGGGATGCCTCGCCCTGCAGCCCCGGCGGCTGCAGCCTGTGCCTTGCATTGAGCGTGTGCGCTGACGTCCTGCAGTAGAAACTTAAATAGGGGGGGGTTTGCATGGAAAGAGGGTCTTCGTGGCTTTGGCTAAGTATGCAGCATGGTTTGTAAGAAGAACAAGGGGGAAAAAAAGAAACAAATCCAAATAAAACTAATGAAAAGAGAAAGAAAAGAAGGAAGGAAGGAAACAACCAGAGTTTTTAGCTGACATACTGAGCACTCATCCTTGTGTTTTGTTTCCTTCAGGCAGGAACAAGAACTGTCTCTGTGTTTTTTCTAGGCCATTCAGGAAGTGTTACAGCGCAATAATAGCCCAGTTATCTAATAGTCAAAGTTTATTTAGGCTTTCACTGCTTCCCTTGCCCACTTGAGCC
>VXBR01003921.1:184779-299173 GCA_013400215.1 Cisticola juncidis | reverse complement strand
ACCACAACCAAAAACCCACAACTTCAGCTACTCGGGTTTTATATGAATATCAGGTCTTCTTTCTTTAAGATTATTCTCTAAATGCCAATATCTGATAAACTGGAAATCTGAAACACCAGGAAAATCCCAGGGCAAATAACCAGCTCTTTTTTCATATTTATCTAGCAACTTTGATTTTTTCTTTTTTTTGCCTTTTGAGCCCTCTGGTGGGTTTGTATTTGTAGAGGACAGTGCAAAGAACAAGTCAATATTTATTCTAGTTAACTGATAAATAACTGGGTGATTCAGAGAACCTTAGTAAGAATACCCTTGTCATGGTCATTACTGACGTCTGTGGGTTTAATGCTCACTAGGTTTCTGCACAAATCTGTAATAAAACCCCTAAACATAGCAAGAGCTCTGAATGTAGGAGTTGGGTGTATACTGCATGCGGAGAGTTTGCTATTCCAGAAACACAGGGAAGGGATCAGAGATTTGCAATTAGGCTTCAACCCCAGCACTTGCACTCATCAGAAGGGATTCATTGTTTATAAACTGCTCTGATTTTCAAGGACTGGGCACATAATTAGCATCCTAGCTTTTAAATTCTTCACCTAAAAGGCTCCTCCTCTCTTTTGTATGCGTTATTCTCTGTGCAGTCATGCAAGCAGAAAAGGTGGCATATTTGGTATTTTCACTTAGTATGCACACCCTCTGTAAAAGGAAGTTTGGGAAATATTAGTGGAGCTTTTCTGTTTAAGTAGCAGAGGCTCTTCAACCGAGCTTTAACAGCTCCCTTGCTACCACCACAATCTCTTCCAGCCCCTTCCCGTTATCACCAAGAGGCCAGTACAGTACGATCTGCTAGAGAACTTGTTGCTCTCTGAAAAGTCTCATGCCTTGAAGCTGCTTTGATTTCAACCAGCTGAGCTTCTAGACCTTTGTAGACCATTAGAAAGCCAAACAGGGCTCTAAAAAGGCAGGAAGATTGTTTGTACTGGAAGCTTTTCAGCTGTCTGTTGAAACACTATAATACGGTGTTAGAAGCTGGAATGCCCTCAGTAGAATAGATGCATGGTTGGAATAAGGCTGCTAACAAGTTTGGTGTTTAAGTTAAAGATGTGTGCCAGGTGGTGCATGTTTAGTGTTTTCCTTCTCTAATAATATTTATGGTCCATACATTGGAAAAATAAATCTGTGGCTTTTTAGCACAGACCATTTTGGTTAATATTTCTATTTGTGGTATATGGCTCGGCTTCTAAACAGCTCTGCATTTGGAAGAAGGAAACGTGATCCTGTTATTAAGAAACGGTTCTGGACCACCCTGATTGATAAGCACCTGTTTGTAAATATGTCATTGAAATGCTCCTGTGATATTTTTTGAAAGTTTTTCTGTATCTGCAGTAGAGAATAAAATCATGATACCCAGAATGATATCTCATTTCCTCATGAGAATCAACAAGCATTCTTGTGGCCACACCTTTTCTCTGACCTCTTTATTACCTTCTTGATAACTATATGCCTGAAGTTCTGGCATGGGTTGTGTGGGGAGATGTTTTGTTTTTAATAAAACTCTACAGGACTACTAGATGCCATTAACAGAGTTCATACTTCACCTCTTCTCAAGGAGAAGGACCATCCTGAATGATTTGAGTTAGAAGAGATCTTAGAGATCATGTAGTTCCAGTCCCTGTCATGGAAAGAGACTCCACCCACTAGGTCAGGTTGCTCGGGAACCCATCCAACCTGGCCTTGAACTCTTCCACCACTCAGATCCAGTCTACTATCAGTTTCCATCCACCTTGGGAATGGTTTTGGAGACATCCATGTGCTCTGGGGCACCAGATTATCTCTGTTTCTGTTATGTTTCAGCACTACCATACAAAGAGGTGAATGTCCTCAAGAGTCAGCACAGAGGGATGGCTACATCCTTCCTCTGAAATGTTTGAGATTTTAAGTTACCAGCCAAAACATGACTCCATTTAAAGTAAATTGCATTTAAATAAAATCAGGATCAGAGTTTCTTTGCCATCTATGGTTCCTATCTGTAGAGGGTGTATAGTCAGGGGAATAAGTTGTGCAGTCTTTTGCCCATGTGCAGGTCAGTCAAGGGAAGTATTGCTGCAAGGTTAAAATTAGTAGCTTCCCAAAAGAGGCTGATGCAGAGAGGCTGTCTGGGAAGCTGGGGATGACTGTTTTCAAGAGGGAAGTCTGTGGTACAGAGAGAAAATGCCCTGGGAAAGGAGGGAAATTGAAATAGTTTGTACTGTTGATTTGGTCTCTTTATGCTGGAATTCTGAATGAAAACTTAATGATTTAAAAGGTTTGGCCTCAAATGTTTAGACAGTAATAGTCTAGGCCTGTTAGAAAAGCAAAACATATGAATTTCCTAATGTATGCCATCACTTCTCATCTGTGGTCCTTCAGAGGAAACATGCCACAGAGGGGAAGACTGGGCCCACTTGTTTCCCATTTCCCATCACACAAATGTCCTCATTTCTCCTTTCAGCTCTAAGCCTTAGGAAAAACAATGAAATTTTATCCAAATACGTTACTGCCGAGTACGGAAACATTCCTGGAAAAGCACTCACTGCCTATAAAATGTCACCTGACTTAATTCGTCTGGTGAGACATTTCCCTAAAGGTTAATGAATACACCCACTCTCAAAGAGGAGTTTTGCAGTGGATTCAAAACACCGGAGAGATGGAGAAGGAAGAGGGCTCAGCTGGCTCCTGAGAGGTGGCAGAAGAGTGTCACCAATAGCCTTTCTCAATGAGCCCTCAAATGCTGCCCTTGCACCATCTCTCCAGCATGATCCTGAGCACCACAGTTGTGAGCTATGGCTAAACCAAATTATTACAGCACATTGGGCACTTTCTTTTAGAGCACAGCAGGTGTTTTCTTTCACTGTCACACTTTGAAACCATTGGATTAGGCTTCTGGCGTGCCTCGTACAAGACTGGCTTGTAACTTATCCTACAAACAGAGTAGGACTAGGAGTTGAGTTAGTTTTTAGGGTAGGTTGTGTGTCTGTTCTTTGCCTTAAATGATCCTCTTCCCTCTGGGTGGTGAGGAGAAGCTTCCCTGGAATCCTTTTGCCAGCCTCTTTGTTTTTATTCCCAATCAATATACATCCTACAAAGCTTCTATCATTTCCTTATACAAATATTTGGCTAATTATATTATCTCATCTCACTTTTTTGTAGTCAGAGCCCTATTTGTCTTTTCTCATAATGGTAGAATAACAGCAAGAAAAATTAATTCCTCCCCATCTGGAAGCTGATCAGTGGAGCCAGAGTCATCAGAGGTGATATTTCTTTGGTTTGCTGGAGATATACATTTTTATTTCCTGGAATCCAGCAGTCTTTGTAGTCAGTATGTATTATACTTCTCTCTCCTTCCCTCTTAAGGGAACTGCTTGTAATGTTTCTCTTTGCCACTTGGGGTTTTTTTGGTTGGTTTTGTTTTGTGGTTTTTTTGTTTTGTTTTTTTTTTTTTTTGGACTTGTGTGACAAGGAAAAAGGAAAAAACCTGCAATAGGAGAGTTTTTCCAGAGAAAAGCAGTAACACGCACATCTGGCTTATTCTGGTAATGTTTAGAAGGAGGAAATCAGGGGGTGTAGGGTTAGGTTTTGTTTGTGTTGCCTTTTTCTTTGGCCTCTCCTACCACATGCAGGCTCAACTCCTGCCACTTGAATTGACCAGATGCCTTGGATTGTCCTTACATTGCTGATGCAATGGTGTTCAGCGGCTGCATTACTGGCTACTGCAACAGGGAAAAGTCTGGAGCATTTTTTGTTCCAAAACTGTTATGGAAGGAGGTCTTGGGGCATGGTCTCCCCTTGTTCCAACATGGTAACAAGGTGCAAAATTATCAAGGTATTGGTATTTGCCTAATTCCTGCTGGTTGGCAGGAAATACTATGAGAGTGGGACTTCTGCCTGAGGCAGTGTGCACCCAGTGGAGTCAGTGCCAGAATCAATCATTCAAAGTGCACCTGTAAAGTCCAAAGGACCACTGGGGAGGGTGTCCAGGTGTTCATGAACCGAAGAGACTTCTTCCTTTAGCATTACATCCCTTGCCTGACCATAGGACGTGCTCTTCAGAGGGACACCCTGGCTGCTGCAGAGATTTGTAGACGTCTTGGTGGCTCCTTGGGCCACAGAATATGGTCTGTGGCTTTTCTATTGAAAAAGAGGTTTTATAAACCCTTTTAAAGTTGACTGGGGCCATGCTAGTGACCCATGATGTAGGCTGAGGCAGGTGGCACCACTGTCCTGTCCTGAAGCCTGGTTTTCCCTTGGGAACAGGATTTTCTCTTTTATCCCTCTGTAGAAATGGGTATTTCGTTGGTGTTTGTTGTGTAATACCACTGGCTTGTTATTAAAGGTCAGGCTTTATGAAAAGCCACTGTACACGCGTTAGGTTTAATGGCATGACGTTAAAATAAGGAGAGACTGATCCAGAGGCTTCCACACTGAGATCTACACTGACTTAAATGTAAAGTCTCATTTTTTCCAGTAATGTTACCATGCAGTCCACAAGAAACTGCTCCTTTTGCTTAAAGCACTGCAGACACTTCAGTCCTTTCTTTAAGCAGCAGGCACATTATCTTTGCTGTTATTGACACCTAGTACATGAATAGAGCACTTTCCCAGCTCAGTGCCACCTGGTTAAGGACTGTGTGTACTGACCTTCTCCATTTTTGGGGAAGTGTCAGACACCTCACATTTTACAGTGCTGGTGATGGTTTGCTTGGAGATCCCTGTGATATGCTATCTGCAGTGCAGTTCAGCAGAAGTTCTCCCAAGCTTAAGGTCCCAAGCAGCAAAGAGGCCTTCTTGTCTAAAAAGCACTGGAGATGGGTCTGGCCAGAAAATTTTTCTTTTATGTCTCCTTTAGTTTTAAATTGAATTTTGATAACTTCAAGGGCTTTATAGATGTAAATTTCCTTTTGTGGGTCATGACATCACGGTCATGAGACTGTGCAATCTCAGCTGGGTTTTGCACACAAGAACTATATCTGGTTGTACAGATGTTTTCAGCACACTGTTGTATCAGAGATATCTTGTACGAACATTTGTTATAATTTGTCTGTCTGGGTGTTGGGTTTTTTTTTTGCTTCCCAGCAAGATAAAAGAAGAGCTGATTTGATGCATGAAAGGAATGTTGGTCTTAAACCAATTGTTTGTTATTTTCTCCAGACCAGTATGAGTGAGAAAATGAATTGGGTTAACAGCAGCCGACTGATCTGCAGTCTGTTTTCCTTCAGCATTCTCAGTCTCTGAACTTTGATCCAGTTCTTCCCATTGAAAAAATAAGGATAACACCTGTGTCATAGCATTAAGCTTTTTGGCTCTTTTGGTGAAGGGGCAAATAAGAACAGGACATTTCTGTATATAGTTAACATTTTGTTGCTCTAATGCTTATCAGTACTATTGAATGAAGTATGAAGTATCTTGGAAGAGTGTAAGGGTTTGCTGCAGCAATAGACATACTTAAGTAGAAGATTAGTAGGGAAAATCAACTGTATGTGCAGATTTCCTGGATATTTTTTAAAATTGCTGGTTTAAATTTATTTTCTGTTTGTAAGTTGTTTTTAGCATAACTATTTTCAGAACACGTGTGCAAGTGAGTTTTGTGCTAAGCCATGATGAAGAAGGTAACTTAGGAAAAAGGTATGAAGCTGAAACTCATGGCAGAGGTTCATACTAGATGTCCTTCTTATAGCCAGCTACTTCATAAGTGGAATTATTGGACTCTATGAATGCATTTTCCCAGATTAATAGTATTTGAAGCTCAGGAGAGATACTTAGCTTTTGTTATATGGTGTAACTTTGTTGCTCAGCAAATACTAAGTGCCTGATTCTGCTCTCCTGAAGTTCTTTGGGATCTTGGCTGCATGTAAGATTAAGTGCAGCTATGAAGCTGTTGTGTGTATATTTAAATATGTTCCTGATGAGACCCTTAGAATTAATGCTGCCCTTGTTATTTGGCATGAGGGAATCGGCTGTGCTCAGTATTGTAATTCAAACATCCAATAAAGGAGTCAAAATGCCACTATCTCTAGAGCCCTACCCTGAGAGGAGCTGGCATTTACTGTTTTCTTTGGCAGGTTGCTACGTCATGAAAAAACTTCAACGAGCATGTAGCATATACGAGTCTGCAAATAATGCTACCAGGGCCAGAAATATTCTTTGACAGGAGAATAATTAACTAGTTTTATTTATTTGTAATAGTTGTATTAGAAATGTAGTCGTCACATGCACATAGTGCTTTTTGTAGCATAGGAGGCCTTTTCCTGATGACATATCTGTAATTCCAATTTTGAGAAAGGACAGAAACAACCTTTGAAGATGATTCTGTGCATGAACATTTTCCAAATATTTTAATATTAAATCCTTTTCTCTCTCTTTTGTGATTATACTGTTTTTGAAATAAGAGTGATAAGAAATAAGGTGATCATAATTTTTAACAAAGAGGTTTTCTGAGGGAAACTACAGAAAAGTAACAACTGAAATATAAGCAGATCTTCAACACCCAAATAGTCACCAGTCTGTCTGGGATGTAAAAAAGGTGTATGTCTGAACAGATATTGCTATTTAGGGATAATTTTATTGATAACATCGGTCTCATTGATTTAGGATTTTAATAGAATTTTCAAGTGTCTTTAACAATCTCTAATAATAAAAATGTGCAGCAGCTGAAGCATGCTCTAGGTTCTTTTTACATTCCATGGTCCCAAACCACTAAGTGTAGTTGGAGAGCACAAGGAGGAACATTTTTTTCCCCATACTACAGCATCTTACCTTTTTGCTATCCCTAATCCTATTCACTTTTTCTTGTTTCTTTTAGTTATATTAAATCTGCCTAGGTTTCATATAAAGAGTATTAACATAAAAGACTTACCCAGTCTAGGAAACCAAACATATTACAAAGTCTGGTCTATGCATTACCACTCTCAGACCCTTCCAAAAAGTTGTTTGATAGTGATTGGTGGTAAAAAAGATAGAAAGGATTTTTGTAGTTCTGTAATTTTCATTAAGTTTAAGCAGGAAAGATTTCTGCTGAATTTCTAATATGCAAGATGAGGAAAAAACTGTAAAGGTCCTCTGGGCATACTACAGAGTGAATTGAAAGGCAAGAGAGTGGTGGAGGCAACTTCTGTTTTTCTTTGCAAATGAAAGGTCATGTTTACCAACTTGGAAATGTTTTGGAAAACTAAATGATTGTCTGTTCATCAATCCTAGGGTCATTTTGTAAGCTTTTTAGTAGGCTATGTAATCTACTGCCTACAAACAATTTTTGCATAACAACAGGATGGAAATTTCTTTTAAAATATACATTTTTAATGGTGCCAGAAATGTAATTTCTTGTGTAATAATATGGGTGATGGCAAAGTGTTTTGAAGGTAATCATAGCAACCCTCCTCGAAATATTGTGTCTGGGAATGTACATTTCAGCAAAGTTGCTCCTCTGCCCAAAATCTGGATTTCTAAGCAGATTTTGCAGGAAGATATGGTTTGATCATCTCATTTGAACACTAGGCAGATGTGGCCATGTGGGTGCTGTGCCCCTTTCCAGATGCAGAAATCTTCCAGAACCCTGGTTCAAACAGGTCAAACCCACAGAACATGGGAGAGAGTGCTCAGCTGGCAAGTCTGGAAAAGTCTTCTCTTCCTGGTCTAGCAGACACTGGAGGATGTTGATTTCAGGCTTTGGTTTGTTCCTGCCTAGTTGCGGAGCAGATACCATGAAGAACTTGAATGTCTTAGCTGCTGAAGGGAATTGAATACTTCATCTTGTTCCTAATTTTCTAATTGTATGATGGTCTTGTTTTATATACTAAACCAGGCCGTATCCTTTCTGATGGAGCAAGTTAACAGATTTTAACAGATAGCTGTGTGGATGGTAGCTCCAGCAGCTATATTTTAAAGAAATTTGAGACCCTGCAGCCCAGGTTCTATTGATGCAGACCATGTTTGTATTTTTTGCATAGATACCCTGTTATAGGGGTTCTGGTTTTAATTTGCACTATTCTGAGGACACCAGGATGAAAAGATGTAAGTAGAAACACATCTGGAAATGGGATTCCTTGGGGGTCCTTGAGTGAACCTGTTAGAAAAACAGGATTAAAAATATATTCTCTTGACTAATAATTTACAAGAAGACATAGAGCCTACAGTGCAAAGCCTCCATGCTTTTCTGGTACCCAACCATTGTCAATTAATTTCATTGTGATTTTAATTTCTTCAGCAGCAGCCAGTATTAAGCTCTGTATTTTTCTAGGCAGAGAATAAAATCAGGTGCTTGACTTCAGTATTGAAACCCAATTCCTCTATTCACATTCATCATGTGAAAGATAATTTGAGCTTGGCCATGAACATTTTACATCTATACTGGCTTTTACAAAGATAGACAGCACAATTACCCACAGTCAATTTTTCTTATTAAGACAGAAGAGAGGGCAAGTTCATTTCTCACTAGTGTAATTCTGAGGTTTTCTTTCGATAAAAAGGAGCCAGGGGGTAAGCACAGGATTTTTTACCCCAGGAAAAGAAGTTTATATTACCTTAGCAGGAAATTAAACTTTGATTCATGATAGTTAGAGGAAGAAAATCATGTAGATACTTCTTTGGACATCATACAGGTCTGTGTTGGTTATTTTCATGTTGACTAATTAAATGCAATCTTTCTGTAATGCACTGAATGCCGATTTGTCTCTAATTAGGTGAATGAAATACTGCAAGATGGTCTCTCAGTTATCTCTAAATTGAGCATATTGCCATTGGAAATTAGCACTGCAAATACTAATTAAGGTCCTGTTGGGCTGATCCCTGCTCTGTTAGCCCTTCTGAGTAAGCCACAGCCAAAACCTTGCTCACTTTAACCCATGCTCAGAGGCGGGATCTGAGCAGGCTGTGTTAGGAGGAACAGAGGCATCTTCAAGCCTGGTTCTCTTCTCTCTCTGTTTGCCCCTTGGGAAGACAGCATTGTTGAATGTGCTCCCCAGCAGTGTCCATGAACCTTGGCTAGGAGTTTTAAAAAAACCAAGAAGCTGCAATCAATCATATCCAGCATCTTAATAAAAGCAAGGACAATTTCTGTAGGAAAGAGGGTTCAGGCACAGCAGAAAGTATAGCTTTGCATTTAAAGATTTCGCTATTAAGACATGACTGTGAAAAGCTGATTTATGCCTCTCTGCCTGAAAAGTGCAGATTAGCCAGAAGAAATAAAAAGGTGAAAAGCAGACCTGTTCCACCATCAATAAAAAAGTCCATCCGTCAATCTGGTGGATGAATCTCTTCTCTGCTATAACTGTCTTCCATGTGAGAAGGTTTGAGGTTTTTTTCTGAAACATCTGGTTCTCTCAAGGCAAGAGAAGATCTCATTGTTTACACAGAGCAGTTCATATTGCGAACACCGACACTTTAAAATAGTCACACTCTCTTTTGGTATGTTGTTCATGGAAAGGCTTGCTTCCTGGCATGAAATAAAAGGGAAAACTGTGAGAAGCAGCTAATTATTGAAGGAATATTAATAGAGGACTGACAGCTTGGACCCCCCCATTCCCTCTCCTGCTAGGCTCGATTGCTAAACTGAAAAAATGGAGCTGAACATCTTTATTTGAAGTGTAGTATCATTTCTGATGAGTCACCAACTCCTATGGAGTTAAAACAGTACAAATCCTGTTATTTCAGGTGGTTGTGTAAACTGCTTAGTTTCTGTGTAATTCTGCCACTCCTGGTAAACACAGGGCAGAGAGAAGAATGGGAATAAGCACCCCTTCTACTCAAACCTTCCCTAGTGAAATTCTGCTTTTGTTTGAGAAGACCTAGCGTGAGTGGTTTTGTTAGTAAAAAAGTACAAAATTAATTCACCTTTTTTCACCCTTATTCCCACCAGAGAGATCTGTGAGGCCCTGAAGCAAGCCACTGGCAGGCAGGATGAACTGCTTAAGAGCTAATAAAAATATTTAAAGACCATGTAAATATACAGAGCTGTAACTAGATACTGACTTTCTGTTCTCGCCACAAAACACTGAAAATTAGGCATCTGCCTGTAACAGAAAAAAAAAAAAAAAGGAGAGGTAGAGAGATCTGGCTATCCCCTTCCCTGCAAAACCTTCCCAGAGGAATTAAAATGCTTTCACTTAGTCACATTTGCCACCAAATTCCTGTCCCGTGTACCTATGGACACCTGTGTGGGATTTAAGCTGAAAGGCCAGGCTCTGTCAGGTCAGTCAGGGGCAACCCCTTCTGCAGAGAGCTGCACACAGGTGTGCCCTTCACTGTTAATGGGGCATGAATAATTTGCATTTTAAAGGTATTTCCATTAATATTACATGTGTCATTGCAGATGTATTCATGTGCTAGTACTGACAATGAGCTCTGATAATTTGCTAAAAAGAAAATAAAGGCTGCAAAAAATTAATAATTTTTTAGGCGCAGTTTTATCTCTCCTCTCCCCCTATCCAGTTGTAAGGATAGACTTCTCAGATCTTGAGTTCAGTAATTTTTCATCCATAAAATAGATTTCGAGGGCAGAAAGGATGGGGAAGCTGAAAGGGTTATGCTAATACTGAGAAGGGAAGAAAAATATCAATCTTGCCACTGCTCATGCAAAGTCCCTTCTGTGTGCAGAAACAGGCTCAGCTGTGCTTCTTTGAGGGGAAGAATAGGATGTGATCTCTGATAGCTTTAAAAAGGAAGGTGGGGTAATATGAATACATTGTCTATTGGTTAATAGTTATTCTCTTCTTGACAAATAATAAGCTGCAAAGCAAGAAAGGACAGGTACAAGAGAAATAATTGGGAGCTCTTGATTTTTCCCAGATGAGTCAGTCTGCCTGGGGATATTAACTTTGTCATTTATGCAGATGATAAAAAAAAGAGTGGAGATTTAAAGAAATACTCTCAAATTCACATGTGGATTTACCATACTTTGAAGACTGCTTCACACTGCCCCTGTTCATGTTCCTGACTGCAATTTTTGCATTGCAAAAAAAAGGCTAATGTTGCCTAATTATTTAAGGCAGTCCTGAAACTGGGCCATAAAACATGAATCTGGACAAGCACTTCCTTGCATGTTGTAGGCTATGGCCAGAGACCCTGTCACCAGGAACACTTGAGCATCCATCCATAGGGAAAACCCCTCCAGTGTTCTTGCTAGTGCTGCAGGCACAAACATGATGTGAAATTCTGGGCTGAATCGCTGGTAGTTTCAACAGGATATTTTCCCATGGCAGCATTTCAGGGACATGTATTTACTTTAGGGCACAGGTAACTGTATTTATTGTTCTTGTTAATTGCTGTGTGCTGTGGACTGTGTTCTCCCTCATGTCTTTATCTCTGCGAGTCAGAAGATAGTGTAAAGTGAAGGCAGAATTTGGTGTAATAATCCTAAGCATGTAGCCTGTGGTAGTACCCTTAAGCTGTCAGTCAGAGGAAGTATTAAGGGAATTATTTTATACATACCATTTCAAATTTTGTTGTTGTAGCTCTAGAATTTAAGAGGGAAAATGTATCCTAGTCCACAGGAAAATTCATATCCTACTCTGTGTAAGGTCAGCTGCACGTGTGTACATTGGATCCTCTTTGACAATCAGCAGCCTTGATCAGCTGTGAGGATCATCCCCTAATGCTCTAATTTGCTTTGTTCCTCAGGAAGAGCAGAAGATGGGTGATGATTTTGTGCAAGAGCTCTGTAAGATTTCCTTCCCATTATTCTCTTCTTGCCCTGCTTGGTGCCTCCACATGCTGGCAGATTTCACCCTAGAGGGTGGTAGAGACGGAGGTGTGGAGATGTCGGTGTTCCCAGGGGCACCTAAATGGCTCTAGCATGTATTTCAGAGAGGCCTGAAGAAGCAATAACTTGCACTGACTTTGGACTTCTCAGTCTCTGGCACTGAGTGGACCAAAGTGACCTCTGTTTCTTCATAGTAAAACATTGTGTCATGCCAAATACTGTGAGTAATTCCCATTTGGCCTTGCATGGTTTGCCTGTGAGTTGTACATGAATGGTACCAGCAGCAATAAAGTCTTGGGTAATACCTGATACATAACTCCCCTGTCCCTTGCTGGGCATAATTCTATTCCTAAATGAGATGTGACGTTTGCTGAGCACTAGTTTGTCCTATCAAGTTCTTAGAGCTTTGCTGGGTAGCAGCCAGTAAGGGCAGAGGAGGAGAGTACCTGTGGGTGGGAGAGCTGACGCCATCCTGTCTCTCAGTGATTTTGTTGCCACGCTTTTCTCTCTTCTGCTAAAATGTGAAAAGCAGACTTGAGTGGGTGACAGATCTCAGTGAAGAGTCCATGCCCCAAGTGAGTGCCCAGGCGTTTCTTCTGCATGATGAGTTTTGCTGGTTGATGTTTGGCTTTTTCTGCTCACAGCCCAGAAGCTGACTCGGTGGCCGTGCAAACCCTGGCCTGAGACAGTGGGGAGCAGCTGACTGCGCCTGCTCTGTCTGTTCATGGCCCCCTCCCATGTATGTTAAGTCAGTATGTTAATTTAATTTTTTGTTGTTATTTCTGATTTAACTCAGCTGGGAGGCATGCTGTATTGCAGTAGAATGCTGATTTCTCTGCTCAGCTGTGGCTTGGGATGGCAGGGCAGGAGCTCCTGCAGCCCACAGTAACCTTGACTTCAGCCAGCTGTCATGCTCAGGCAAGTTTTGTCTTGCTCTGTGATGCTTACCTGGCCTTTCCTCACGGACCAGCCCTGCCTCTCAGGAGTGTGACTACACCATGAACCACCAGATATTGGCAGGATGGTTCTCAGCACCCTGTGGTGGCTGAGAAACCTCTCAACGTGACACTTTGGGGCTGGAAATAGAAATCCAGTTGTGCAGAGTTGGGTTTGCTTGGCTTGCTGCAAAGGGTCTTCAGTGGCCCCAGATAAATATGAGTTATTATAAGAAAGCCAAGGGTGTAATGAAGGATAAGACTTATGTGTTTTAGTAATTGGAAAAGGGTTTTCTTTCTTATTTTAACAATACCCACTCAGTATGACTGGTGTATTCTTCAGAAAGCAGTGATTCCACCCTTACTGAGAAACACCCTTACTGATGCTCAGCCAGCACCAGGGGCTGAGCTGGGAGCAGCCCCAGCAGGGCTACCAGAGGCAAGGACAATGTCAGCTCTCCCCTCTGCAATTCCCTTGGTGTCTGTGTTGGGAGGCTGGGATGCTACTTCTTACCCCCTTGACACCACAGATTACCTCAGTAATTCTTTTTCTTTTAGCTGCTGTTAACAGAACCATCAACCCCTAAAGGTAAAACACCTTAAAATGTGTCTGTCTTGATTTTTGCATATTTTTTCTGGTGTTGTTTGTGGTGGGGTTTATTTGTTTTTCATCCAGCTCAGATAATCTAGTATTTTTTAAATTTTTTTGTGTGTGTTCACAATGGAGTTTTTACTCATGGCTGCTGGAAATTGGCACTTCACTAAGGCATAGTACTTTAATATCAAATATTGGCAGGGATTTTTTATTAGTGGTCACAGAGAAGATTAAACATATCCTGAATGTGGATAAATACATGTAGACATTTTAATAAAGTGATAGGACACAAGGCTTCACATATTAACAAACAATTACTGCTGTTGGTTATTAAGTTTACTCTGGGTAAATCAACTCTGAGTGCATCATAACTGTGATTTTCAGCTTGCAAATGGTTTTGGATGGTGTGGATAAGAAGGCAAAAGGATTTTGCTTTTGGGAGTTTCTGGGTGATGATGTCAGGCAGTGGGAAAGATAGCAGTGTTGCCATCTGGGATGGACACAAGGGTGTGGGAGCAGTGTCCCCTGGCCCGTGCCAACCCACCCAAGCTACAGCTCACAGGTGCACTCTGCACTGCACAGTAAGCTCATGCCTTCTTCACTCCTGAGCTTTGCTTTCCTAAACAAGACCTTTCTCCTCTTTACCTTTTTCTCTTAACCATTCTGAGATAGGTTTAGGGGGAGCAGCCTTCTGGTTCACAGTGTTCTGGCTGCTTGTTTGGAAGAAGACAGATGACAGAGGGTAGCTCTTTAAAGAAAAGGTAAATCTCAATGGGCAAGTGCCAAGTAAAAAGATAAAACCGCAAGGAGCCCAGGTTGAGGAAATATACAGAGAAAACCTTGATTAGCAACAGTGACTGTTCACAAGGAGTACAGCCCTCCTATTGATGATGAGAATATTTGTCTTTCCAGGCTTCTGGCTCTTCAATGCTACGTCCTCATTTAGACAGGGAGTGGTGTTGATGGTGCACACCAAAAAAAAATGAACCAAGATATGCACAATCAAATTTCTTCCTCTTGCTTTTGAGATGCTGATTTTCATTTGTCCTTCAGAATAATGTGTTAAGACAGAGTTTATCCTTTCTGGTGCATTTGTTGCCCCACATGATTCTGCCCAACTATGAGTGGTACTTAAGTAAGTACACAATAAACTGGCCACACATCTGTCCCTGCTCTGACTGCTCTCACTGTGTACTGTGAATACATGACTTAATAATTGCATAAGCAGCCCTATGTGATATCCTCCCTTTCTCCCAGCACTTAAACCAAGGCCCTAAGAGCTCTGCAGAAAAAAGAAGTATTAAATTTCAATGGTGAAGACAGATGCTCTCACTTTCATCCAGGAGAGAATGTAGTCCCAGATGCCTTCTGTGGGGATAAGAGTGGTCACACAGACTGTGTATTGCAGGAAGATGTGACTGCCAAAGAAGTTGTTTTGACTGCAGCAGAGAGAATAAAATGTGAAAACCATTAAGGAAATATGAGGGAGAATTCAAGACTGTGGCCCTCTTAGAGGATAATTTCATACTGGAAGGACCATTTAATCAAAACTCCAGATCAAGCAATTATCAAAGTTTGTAAAGCTATTCTGCTTTCTGCCATAATACAGTTTCTCCCTGCTACAATATATGTGCAAATTCAGTTTTGAATTCAAGGGGGTTTTATAGTGAGTGCTTCTTGGCAATAAGACAAACATGCTAAGTCTAGCTTTTCTTCTTGCTCCTGACTTTTAAAACTGTGATGAAATTGGATTTAATTAACTGGATTGTCTTTAAACTGTTCTTTCTTGCTGCTGTCTATGAGAAAGATGTAGATCTGGAATAATTTTGCCTCAGTCAGTGTCATTACTTCTGTTTTGATGTAGCTGTAACTGAGAGCAAAATCTGATCTTCCCTGAGAAAGCCATCATCTACTAGTTTAAAAGGAAGAGTGAAAGCTCAGTGAGTTATGGAGAATATTCTTAATGCTCTGCTGTGCAAATCTCACAATTTTTTTGTATTAAGAGGAAAGACACAGTTAATTCAGTTTAATAAAAATACTTTTTTTTTGCAATTTTTTTTTTCAATTCACTGAATTTGACATGGATTTTCATAAAGTACACCAAAAAAAGCTTGAATTCGGTCAGGTCTGGGGTGGGTGGTTCATTTTATACATGTATGTGAGCTTTCATCCTTCCTCAGAGGAGAGAATGCCTTTAAATGCACATTTTTTCACATTCCCCTTCTAGTGCAGCTTGATCCCTCAGATAAATCACTACTCACTGTTTATGTTATCACTGTGGAAAAGTTTGTGAAATCACAGATTTGGCAGCACAGTTTCACAAACATCCTTGAACAGGAGAACACCGTCTGGGAAAAGTGAAATGTTTTATTACAATTCGAGCTCTCAGCTTTAGATGTCTGCAGTATCTGCTGAAAAACCTCCTCCCTCGGCCAAGAAGGATGAGATTTAGACTGATCTGCCAACACTTATGGTATCATCTGATGGTTTGTTTTGCATTTTTTATTTCAGCCATAGCCTGGGCTAATTTTGGCACCATTAATACAAAATTTGGGTTTGCCTGCCTTAATTCATAGTGATTTTTTTAAA
Source organism: Cisticola juncidis (assembly GCA_013400215.1). Lineage (NCBI taxonomy): Eukaryota > Metazoa > Chordata > Aves > Passeriformes > Cisticolidae > Cisticola > Cisticola juncidis. Next base: position 283,326 of record VXBR01003921.1, on the reverse strand, counting down.
CTTGGGGAGACAAGACTTAACCACGTGTGGGAGTGGTGTCTCAAATCAATAGGACTGTGTTACAGGTGTAAATCCTGTGGATCTGTCCCACAGGGACACAGTGAAGGGGACAGAAGCCATCACCCCAGATGTCTGAGCAAGAGGAGATGCCAGTGAGCAGTTCGCAAAGGATGCAGGAGTAGTTGGTCCATTGCTCTCCTGAAATGTTTTGGTGCTTGCTGCTCAGAAACAGACAGTAGGAAAGAAAAACCCCAAAAATTGTCAGTAGCATTGCAGTGAATTTTAAAAAGTTTTTGTCAGCGAGCCTCAAAAGCAGCTGTTTTTCTCCCTCCAATCTGGAACTAGATTCCAGTCCACTCTGTAAATAATATCTTTTAAAAAATCCATGATAAACAGAAAGTTACAGTTCTGATCTTCTGATCTCCCTCTAATTTTCAATCAGCAATAATGAACAAGCCACTGCATGTGGAAATACAGCCTCATTTCTCCCTATGACCTCTCTGACCTTGTCTGGGACAACATTTGTATTTGGCTTACTGCATAAGTTTTGCTTTTCTGATAAATATTTGTTCTGCTTGGAAAAAACGTCCATCAGGTTAATTGTGGTTAATAGTTAGCCAAAAAGTAACAGGTAAGTAAACAGAGCTTTACAAACAAGGTGTACAGGAAGTAGCACAGAGTGGTTTCTGTGGCATCACACACAGATAATTTATCAGGTACAGCTAGTAGAGCTTCAGTGACACAGATATGACTGTCTGGGTTTGGGGTTTTTTCTATTACATTTTCCTTAAAAATTAGCTCAGATTTAAAAGACCAACCTCCCTTTTTTTTCTCTGTGAGGGGTGTGGATGCCAGAAAGTTACATTAATAAAGAAGAAAATGAATCAGCGGTCAGCTCACAGTTGCATCAGGTTGACTTTTGCTACTATGAAAAGCATTATATGGTACTGAAGACAGCCAGGATGTTTACATGTACAGTAAAAGGTGCATGGCCAGGAGAGATCTGCAGGAAAGTGATTCTTAATGTAATTTCACAATCTTAAATCTTCACTGAGAGAAATGTATCATCTCCACTTTTCCAGTCACTCTCCAGTCATAGCATACCCAGGTCAAGCTTTTTTTTGTATAGTTTTAAAAGGGTGATAAATATTTTAAAAATACTCAATATAATCTGTCATCAAGCAGTCATGATTCTACACGTCTGTGCAATAAAATGAGGCCCCCATGTTTTCAAGGAATGAAGAAAGCTTCATGGCTATGGAACCTTTTTTCTGTCTTTGAGATCATGCTCAGTTTCAGAAAGTGCTTTGAAGGAAAGGAAAATTAAGGTAAATGAAGTAAATGGAAAATAGTCTAAAGCTTTAGACTAAAGCTTTGTGTTAGCAAATATCAGTTCTACCAGGTTGTCTTTCTTGGTGAGATGGTTGGATTTTTGCTTTCGTTTCCTTTTGTGGGGATAATTACTAGCCTGAACTTCAATAACCCTAGTAGTGAAATTAAGTTATTACATAACTTGAAGGAGGTGAAGTTTAGTAGCAGAGTTTAAACTTGGATGAAGGGCTGATTAAAGAGGGGACAACAGATTGTATCAGAAAAGCTCTGGAGACAGGTATCTACTGGGTATCCTTCAGAATTGTTCTTGGGACATGTCTAATTAAATATTTTCATTAAGGATCTTTGCATAGGTGTTTCTCACAGTGATGTTTCACAATGGAGAGCTGAGAGAGTGAGAAGGAAGAGTAAAGTTTGGATGGCATTTGAGTAGAATTGGAGGATGCTAAGAAATGGAATGAAAGTTAAAATTGTGCAGAATGCAAAAGTACATACTTACTCTGTTTTAATCTGGAAGAATGTGGGAGCCCTTGTGTGTGTCCAAAACAAGGATAGAGTGTGCAGAAAGTCCCAGTAGTGATAAAGCATTAATATAATTTACAATACATTGCTAAGTCCTTGGAAGGAACACTGTGTATAGTTATGGTCCCCAGTCTAATGGAATATGGATATTAACTGGATAATAAAAGGGAAGACAAGGAAACATGCTGATTTATGAGACAGGGCTAAGAGAGTTAAATGAATCAAAATAATCTGTGATGTGGTAATGCATTGGAAAAGACAATATCAGACTGGGAAGAAGCTACCTTAATGGAAAGAACAATGCTAGCACAACTTATACAAATAGTCTGAATAATAAAGCCTGCATTTAGGCTGAATATTTAGAAGCAAATTTCATAAATATCAGAGGGATGAAGGTCTGGAGCAACCTCCAAGAGGCACAGAGGACCCTGCTGCCTCCCTGGGGCTTCATATGTCTCCAGAGGGCTGTGACATGGCGCACATGAGCATTGAACAGGGAACCTGTAGAAACATTACATGACCCTGTAGGTTCTAATGGATAAGAAAACTGCTTATAGCTATCACTAGTGTGTGTCATTCATTCCATTAATCTCCTAGTTGTTTGTAAATTAATAAATCGCAGGCAAGTTGGATCTAGTTACAACCCATATGTTTGTGGAGAAATTTGATTTATGCTGTGTCTCTACTGAAATCATAGGTTGTCTGCAAAAAAAGGGGCCTGGTATCCTATGCAGAGATGATGAATAGTTCCATGGGTCTGCTGATCTGTGCCCGCTGCCTGCAGAGGGTCCAGCAGCAGCTCACACCAGTGAGTCCTTCAAAAGCAGCTGTGCCTGGTGCTTCCCCTTCCTGGGCATGAGTGACTCAGCAGCACTCAGTTGTCAGGAATGGCGTGACATGGCGTTTCAGCCCTTGCAGAGGCAGGGTTTGAGCCCATCTGGCAGGGACCTGGTAGGGTTTTTGTGTATGTGCAGCACAGCTGGAGTCGCTGCGTCTTTGTCCGGCGGCTGGCGTAGCTGTGCTGATCTCTCCCCTGTCAGCAGTGCTCTGCATATAATGTAATTATCACAGTCCCCTTCCAGGAGGGGAAATAGCTCAAGAGTTGTCCATGACTTCTAAAAGTACACATTTGTGAAGGCACTTGGTGCTAAGGTAAGGTGGTCAGAGGAAACATCCAGTTTTTAAAGCCCACATGAGCGAATCACTTTGAGAAATACCTCAGAGTTTTCAGGAATATTTGTAAGATTGAGAAATCAAAACATTTCCTGCAATTAGAAGGCACTCAGAAGGCATATGTTATATGTCAAAGCCATAACTTTTGGCCTCTTAGCCCTCTTGAGCAAGAGATTCCCAGGCTATTAAATTGTCTTTATTGCTCTGTCATATATTTGTAGCATGTGTTCAGTAGTAAATATCTTATCTCATAACAGAACTAAAGAAAATACTGTACTTTCCTAAAAAAAATAAAGAAAAAAAAAAACAACTCCAAACTCCAACAAATACCAACAACCAAACATAAAAAAACCACCCTAAACAACCAAAGAAAAACCTTTTCTATTTTCCTAATCAAGACAGGAGCATGATCCTAGATGAAAAACCTCTGGCTGATGAATTCTAGACTTTGTTTTGAGTCATGATATTGTGCCACAGAGGATAAAGTACATTTTTAAGTCACTGATAAATACGCTGACTACTTTTATTTAGGGACACACTGTTACATGATAGTGCTGAGAAATAATTAATGCACTCACTTGGGCAGTTGTCATTAAGGAACATAGCGCTCCACATCCCCACGTAATTCCCCCACCCCCACCCTTTTCTTCCAGCCAATTGGTGAGCAAGGAGGGAATTTTTTTCCCATCATTGCAAGGAAATAGTTACAGTATCTGGGTTATGTGATGATAAACTCCTGTGGAAATTGAAGCAGGATTGTTTTCCCTCACAGTCAACTATGTGTTAGTATCATACATATCTATAAAACATATTGAGTCACTGTTCTTCTGAAGAGCACTTCCTAGCTCACTGTGTCTTCAGCATCGGGATATTCTTTACACAGCTAGAGGGGTATTTATTCATCAAAACACTTATTTGCTCTGCTTAAATTAAAGCTGATGACATACATTCCTTGAAAATAAGTGAGGAAGAAATGGCATTGGCTCCATAGGGAGACTCCTGTAAGCATTTGCATGACTGGGGGTGTTTCTTGTTAAGGGGTCTGTGCATTAGCACACAAGACTTTATGGGAGACTGTGGTAGGCACTGGGACAGTGCCTCATGCTCAGGGAGAGATTTGGAATGGGTGTGCAATGCTCTATCACCCCTCTCCCACAGTTCAGTCCCACCTTTAAGTACTTCAGGTAGACTTATGGTGGCATCAGGAGACCATGTTATATATATATATATATATATACACATATATATATATATGTGTATATATATATATAATACACATATATATATATGTGTGTGTGTGTGTGTGTGTGTGTGTGTATGTGAATATACAGTTCTGGGGGGTGCAATCTAAGCAGTGGTAGGAGGTGCTTTAAAGGAGTTCACAGTTTATGCATACCAGTGATTTCCAGCATTGCTCAATAGGCAAACACCTACAGTGGTTCTAAGGGAGGTGGGGTACAGATCTCTCTAGCACATGTAAGCCTGCTTTTAATTATTTAGATTTCATGGGCATTAAACTAGTCAGGGTCTCCCAGAGTGGTGTTGAGCACAAATTGGAAATCTCTGGTTGAGGAAGCACTTAAAATGATGCCTTAGAATGAATGAGACAATCCACTTTTGCAGTAATAACCACAGATCTAATGACATCTTTTTGCTAAAAGCAGGCAAAAATAAGTTTCCAGTGCTCGTCTGAGAGATGTGCACATTTAGTCACTGCTTCTGAAATCCTGCTGCCTCTCCATAAATGTTCACATAATGGCCACAGTGAAATGCTTTCTAACAAGAGACGGCCTTCCAGTTCTGTGGTATAGGGTTTGATTACTTATGATCAAGTTTGAATCTAAAAAATTGCTTAAAACCAAAAAGAATGGGATAAGGCTTTAAGGCAGAATTTTCAAAAGCAGCAGAATCACCATCAGGGCTTCAGCAGCTCCATCTTTACATGGTCACTGATCTAGGCCAATGCAGATTTTCCACTTGATGAGTTTTGTATTCCAGAAGCGTAAAACTTATTTTCCCTTCCTGATGGAAAGCCAAATTTTTAAATAAATGCACTTAAATGGAAAAAGAAGGATAGACAGCTCTTCATGCTTGAAGGCATATGTTATTAGGAACAGGTAAGAATATTTTTGGTGTTTATGAGCGTCCCCACATTTTTGGTTTGGATTAATTCCTCACAAAATTGCAAGCTTAATCAGGAGGTGCCAGAAAGCTAGTATTTTGCTGTGTCCCATCATCTGGCAGAGCACATCAGTCACATCCCGTGAGGTGCAGTTGCAAGGGTTGTGGCACTCCTTGGAACAATGGGCTCCAACATGGGGAGGGAAAAGCAACACCCTAAACCACCACATTTGAGTTACTCTGAGACCTATATTTTCTTTCCTGAGTTGTGTTAGTAGCACATTTTCTGAACTAGATGCACATTGACAGAGCTTTTTCCCACGAGTATAAACTACATTGCCATTTATTGGGAGAGTTCAGTAAAGCATAGCAGAAACTTTCCATAGACAGTTTTGAGACTTTTAATGGAAACTTATTTTGGCAAAGCTCTGAAAGAACTCGGTAATTTCATTTATGAGATCCAAGAGCTGAAAAACACAAACCCTGTTCTATCGGGGGCTGTCTCGTAAAAGCAAACCTGGTGACAGCAGAGACATCCTGTAGCTGTATAACACAGCCAGATCAGAAGCTCAGTTTTCCCAAGGGGTTGCTTAACTCCTGTACCAGAACCTTTGGGGAGCTTGTAAGCTGAATGCGGCTGTAATGCATCTACCAGCAGCTGTTTTCTGTCCCTTCTAAGCCCATCTTTCTTTTTTTATTTTTTTCTTCTTTTACCACTATTATGTTTAACACTGTTTTGCATTTTGCTTGAAAATGACGATAGTGCTCCAAGGTACTGCAGCCCAGTGCAACCAAGTGAAGTCAATGCCCTCACACAACACTGATATCAACACAGTGATGTTGGATTTGGGGCAAAATGAGGGCTTTTGTTCCTTCAGAATGTTCCTTCATGGAGGCATAATAGGTCTTGAAAACTTCACTTCTTAGTGGCAAAACTTCCATCTTTGTTTGAGCAGTGCTGATCCATCTTTAAGAGAGGATTTTCAATAGCCAGTACTGATGGCCAACTCCCACTGGCAGACTGTATGATTTACATGCCAAATTCTTATTCCTACTTTGGAAAATCTGTCTAAATCTTTTGAAGTTTTGTAATGCAGACCTTTTAGTCCTAGTATTAAGAACAGGATTGTTCTGATTTATTTTTCCAAGATTGGCTATACAATCCAATGTAGTACCACACAGTCTCGCATTCAACACTGCAAAGTTCATTTCGTAGCCCATGGAAGAAATCATTTCATTTGTCCATGATGAGTATTTTTTTCCATGTTTTGGGAGGTGAGGATGAAGGCAACACAGAGCTGCTATAACACGAAGTTGCTAACACACAAAGCTGTTCTGTTCTCTGGGGCTGGTGGCATTTCATCACTTGCAGTGAGGAAGTTTACTGGGCTCACAAGAGCTGCTGCAGCTCCTCTATGAAATAATAGATAGTGATTGAAGACTGGCAAATGCATCAAAGGGAGTCAAACAGACCTATGGCTTTAAAAATTTGGAAGGTGTCATTTTTCCCAGATACGGTGGCTCTGGTTTTAGTAAGGCTTATCAGAAGATACTTCACAAGGCAGGGAGCAGCTTCACAGTGGAGTTGGGGGAGTTGGCTGTGTGATGTGTCCATTTGCTCAGAAGGTGACCATTTTGCAATTATGGAAACTTTCTGGGATGCAGTGCCCAAGGCCAGATCTCTCTGAAGTTAATGTCATTTTCTGGAAAACAAGGTGTGAATTCTTTTTTTTTTTTCAGTTGAGGTACCTAAATGCCTGCCTCACATAATTTTTTCCCCTCATAGTTTTAGTACTCCATAAAAGTCCTTGGAAGATTCAAGCACGCAAATTCTTGGAGTGATGGATCTCAAATTTTAACATTGCTTGCCTCTAATATCTTCTGAGGTTACACTCCACCAATCCTTCCTTTCTTTGAATTTCCACCAAAGATATGGGCTAGAGGAAAATGTGACATCTCCAAGCAATGTGCCAGAAATAAATTAGGATGTGATTTAAATTGTCTTGCTGTTCAAGAATCTTCTTCCCACAAAAAGCTGAAGTCAAAGAAGTGGGTTTCTTAGCATGTTCCTTGTATTTGGGAAGGTATAAGGCATCCTAGCAGCCCTGGAGTAACAAACATGTACACAGTATATGCCCTTAGCAGGTGAGCAGGGCTGATCCTCCTGCAATGCTGTTGAGATGCCCCCAGCGGCGATGCTGGTGCTGGAGCCTCTACTGGGATGTTTCCAGCTCTGTTTCCCTTCCTTTTCTTCTAGGAAACAAAAAAAGCCAGACACCCGTGTACAGCAATGAGTTTCCAAGTTGTAATACAATAAAACATAAAAGCTGATTATTGCTAGTCAGAGTGGAAAAAACAAAAGAAAAAACCCATACCCAATGGATGACAAAAATTCCTCCATTCATCAAAACACTTGAGTGTGATCTTTTGCAGAAGAAACATTGCAGGAACAGAGGAGCAGATGGGAACAGGAGCAAGTGATATCAGTTCTGCAGTCAAGCTTCTCTGGCTTTCATGTCTCTTCATGTATTTTGCTGCAGTAGTAAAAAGTTCCTGGCATTTTTCCCCCCTCAAGACACTTTTGGCAAAGATAAGTGCAGTCCAACCGTCTGCTACTGATAACGTTTTCACATTCTGTGCTGGAGCTTAGGTTGTAGCTGATTTACCAGCTTTTTGTATACAAGGGGACATTTATTCCCCATGTTTACTGAACTGATGAGGCAGTTTCTTTCTGGCAATTTTTTCTGCAGGGGTGGAATGTGCTAAAGCAGGTTTGTGTCATTTATGTAAGGGCGGGTTTTCTTTTAATTCTTATCTGCATGTCATCTTCTGGATTTTCATACTTGCATGTAGGGGGGTGATATGTTTGGTAAAGCTGTGTGTTGTTCGTCCTGCCTTTTTGCTTGGAAAAGGTCCTTTAGGAAGACCATTTCTCAAACATCAGGGACAAAGGAGTTGCAGAATGAAATTTAGCTGCTGCAGTCATCTTTATTATGATTTGAATATGTTCACAATTAAACAGCCACTAATTCTGACTATATGTGAAATAATAATTTGACTTAAAAAGACACACCGGTCAATACAAGGCACAGCCGTTTGATAAATGTGAGGTTTTGTTCTTTTCAGAGAAAAAAGTTTCACCTACCCATTTTCAATATTTGTTTTATTAGTATTTTCAAAGACAATAATTAAAAATTTAAAAAAAATTAAAAAAAAACCCAAAAAACCTCTCAGACTGTTTTTTTCTGTGACCTGCATAAATGAACATTATGATCATGGAAGTCTAAGAGTGTTACCAGAGCTTTATCCAGCATTACATTATATTTCTGGAGTTTTTCTGGGCTCCATACTAGGCCATGCAGCATTTGCTTTGCTGAAAAGTGTGAAAACACATGAGGAAGGAACCTTCCAAGTCATGAGATGGAGAGGGAACTTATTCAGAGTTTGAACAGCATGAAATGTACTCCCATATTTCAAATACCTTTTATAGTGTTCATACTTGTTTATGTGTCTTCACAGAACTGAAGTCTGGCATTAAATGTGACTGAGATTCCTTATTGCTAAATAAGACCAGCTCTAAAAGCAGTCCACTTGCTATAACATGCAACATTTATAGTAACAATGACTAAATTCAATGTTTTCTCTTCCCAGACTTTTGAAGATAAGTTGTTCTTTATCTTCAAAACTTGCCCAGGTGCTGTTAAATCGTTTTGTGGGTTTTTAGCTGGGCTTTCAAAATGTAATTGTAGTTCTCCTCCTTCCAGAGTAAAGGGTGGTAGAAAGTCTATTTACCTCATTTATTAAATTTCACACAGTTAAATTAAGTGAAATAAGTACTTGATTCAGATCCCATTCGTTCCAGTAGCCGTCTTTCCACTGAGTTTTAGTCAAGGTTTAAATGAAGATCAGAAGATGATCCTCATTTACATGTAATATGCTCTTCTGCTATGCCTTTTAAACTTAAATATTACTGGAGGCTTTTCAAGCCCAGCAGCGTGTATTAACTTGCTTGCTTGTCAACATGCACAAATATCCAAATTTCATGTGGTAGCCCTTGAGTAAGTGTTAGCATTTATTCCCATGAATGCACAGTTGTTGACAACAATCTTTTAAAGCTTTTTATCAGCTTGCATTTGTTCTTTGTAGTCAGTTGACAGGACATTTACTACAGTAACTTAACAGTACCTCTTATTGTTTGAAGCAGTAAATACTGTTTATCTTAGCCCTGTCTGCAGTTTTTGTCTTGTTTTAGTCTTGCTTGAGAAGGTGACCTCATTCTTAAGGGACAAGATGTCCCATAGGGAACTTTGAAGCATAGATCTTGCTGTAGCTTTCCACTTTGACTCCATAGGAGGCTGAAACTTAGACCAGCCTGGGGGGAAATGTCAGGACTGATGCAGCTGCACTGGCCCAGAGGCTTGGGCAGCATTCACCGTGGGTGCTGGCAGCACTTCCCACGTTCTCAGTGGGCAGAACCACCCACAGAAGTAGATGGGGTTATCATGGACATGGGCAAGTGTAGTTCAAGGCAGCAAATCAAGCTTGAGTGGCTGCTGTTGTGTTTCAGCAGTACTCCACGTGCATTGCATCTCTGGAGATGTCCATCTGCTCCTCTGGGAGAGCTACATATATATATATATGTATGTATATGTGTGTGTGTGTAATCATGTATTTATTGGTGGAAAAAATAAGGATGTGTTGTATTTGTAATAGCAAGTTTCCAAGTGTTCTACTTGGAATCAGCTGTAAGTGGTTTCTCTTGTCCTTTTTGGGCCAGTGTGTGAGTGCTCACATAGAATTTACACCTCAGGGGATTCAGAAATACGTGCATGAGAACCACAGCTTACTTCAACATAAGACTTGATTTAATATAAATAAAGAAAAACATATGACTTTTTTCATTGGAAGGCACAAATTGAAATATGCAATTGCAGTGTCTCAAGAAATCCCACATGCTAAAGTGTTCACAGCATAGTTTAATGCCTTTAACTCTCGTTTCTCAAGTTAACTCATTTTGAAACAATTTTAAACAATTCAGTGCTGATGTAACTAGCAACTGATCCCATATTTTCATTGCCACAAATCTTCAGTTTCTTTTTATTGTGCTATAAAATCCTGCTGCTTCATAGATGTTGCCAGAACAAACAACAATGAAGAATGTAGGGAGATTTTTAGACACAGACTTATTTATCCATTGTCATCTACTTGTTTTCCCAAATATTTTGGTGTAGATCTTGAGGTGCCACAGCCCTGCCAGACATGTGTCACCAGATTCAAGGCTTGGTGAGCCATGCTCATTGTTGGAGGTCTCTTGGCTGCTTGCTGCTGTGGCTCTATACAGACTTTTTACGCCACTTGCAGCAACACAGCAATACAAACTTCACCATGGATGCCAGGAGAACCATTTCATTTCTATTAGCTATTTCCCAGGGCCTGAACCTCACATGAATGGAGCTGTGTGACTGTCCTTCTCACACTCCAGAGCTCTGCCTAGTGGGTGCACACAGTTTTTTTGCAATGAATATAGTAGCTATGCTGGTGTGTGAAGCTGGAGGGTGGAAGGACTGCAGCCATGGACTTTTAGCCAGGCCTGTGTTACCTGACAGACCCATCCTTGGGAGAAACAAACCACTGAAGTGCACAGAGCTGCTGGGACTGACCCCGGAGTCTGTTTGTCCTTTGCATTGTCTTGTTTGGATACACACAGTACAGTGCAAGACAAACTGACTTTGGTCAGTTTGTGGATTTTACACAGCATGAAGATCACTGTTCTAAAACACAGGCATGAGCACTGCTTTCTCTTGGAGGACCCAGAATAAGTGGGATGGCAGAACTTCCATCCAGCATAACCAATATACCACAAACTCTGTCTTTCCCCCACTCCTTAATTTCCTCCTCAGTGGTTCCCAAAGTCTCATTCCTTTCCGTAGCACTCAGTGGTGATTCCCTGTGTTGTACACCACTAGAATGTCTAAGCTGCAGTTGGCATTTTGTCTTGAAGAGCTCCCTTTTGCACTCTATAGCATCCAGCTTCAGTTGGTCTGTTGTGTGTAAGGAACAATGAGTCTAAAAATGGAAAGCTAGAGCAAAACTCATCACTTTGCCCATCCTGATATTGATATATTTGTAGAGCCAAGCCCAGCACCCTGCTCCATTGGGCTCACATGGAAAAACTTCATGGGAGGACCTCAGAGTCCATGCTGACTTATCATAGCAAGTCAGTATGGCTTGACTTTCTGTAAATATGGGTAAAAAAGAGGGGAAGGTGCCTCTGTGGTTTTCTGCACAAAATTTTTAAGTGTTTTGTCTAATATTTATAAACTATTCTTATCTTGATGTATATATGTGTGCATACGTTTGCATAGTGGCCGAACAATATGAAGTTCCCTTTTCCTCACTAACAGACTGTAAAAGCAACTCATCATTTAAGTTCACTGGTGACTGCACTTGCAATAGACCTGGCCTTTTGACCTTGAGCAATAGCTCAAAAGAAAAAGTCCCATGCAAGCTCTGAGTTACCTTTGTAGCAGCCTCTCCAGAGGGTTCCAGTGGGAAGAACAACCCAACAGCAGCACCCCAGCTGCTGGGGGTGACATCTTGGGCAGCTTGGCTTTCCAGATATCACTCTCATTAAATAGCCTGCAAAAGTCAAGGCAAAATCCTAGTGCACGAGTCACTGGCCTTGTGTCAGGGATGTGGGCTGAAATGTAGCTTGGAGAAGGGCTGAAGCCTGAGGAGAGCATCCTGGTAGCACTGGGCGTGGGAGCTGCCCCGGGTGGCACCTGCTTTGCAGGGGGAGGAGAGCCCTCCAGTGCAGAGGCCACCACCCTCGGGGCATGCCAGGGCACCAGCAGGGATTAATGCCAGCACCCACCTCCCTTCCTTCTGCATTTGTTACTGATGGACCCAGTGGATCCTGGTCTCTCTCTCTGGTCACCTCACACTATTCCAAGTCTTTTTCAGGGCAATTGCATTCCATGACCCCATTTTCTGTCTACTATGTGTTCTGCAGTCTTTGATGTAACACCTTGCCTTTGGCTATAGTGCATGTAATGTTGTTCAGGGAGCTTATTTTCCTGAATTATACAAACCAGCCTGTGCAGATCATCTGTCCCTCTTTGTTATTTAGAACTCCAGCAATGCTTGTGTCATCTGCTGGAATCCTCAGCAGTGGCTTAAAATCTTCATAGAAATCACTAACAAAACCATGTGAAGAAAACTGAGCTAAACTCAGGTTATCTTTTAGTACCTCAGTGGAAATAGCCTCTTTCAAAATTGCCATCTATTATTCACTTTTGGAAATCAACTTTTCCCCAAACTGTACAAAATTGCAAGGTCACAATTCCTGTTTATTTGGAATTTTGCTGGTATTTACAGAAAGTATCTGTATCAACCACAGTTTTATTGTGAGACATTCAGAGGGCAAAGCTTAAATCTGGGCTAGTCCATCCTGTCCATGTACTTACTTCAAATTAATACCTGCATCAGCAAAAGAAGAATTTAATCCCCCATCCAGTTCACATTGAAAGCAGTGGAAAGACTGATTTCAGCACATCCTGGTCTGGCCTTAATCTCTGGAAGATTAATAAACATACATGCAGAATTAAATAATGGCAACAAAGAAGAAAAATAGAAATATTAGTAAATGATATTGGGGAAGGAAAAAAAAGCACTCTGGGGAATTAATAAGGTTGAATCCCTTGTTGTCAGAAATACTGTGACTTTGGTGAGGTCTTCATCTGGGAGCCAGTTGATGTGTATGTGATTATTTGTTCTTTCGGGCAAAGGCAGTCACCAGCAATCAGAGCATCTGTCATGATGCCTCCATCCTTTGCAATTTAGGATGTGACTTTTGACAGGGCAGGTCTCCACTCCCAGTTTGAGTTAGGAAGGGAAACCTAAAATTATGTTTATCTGGAAAAGTTGTTTTTATCAAGTAAATAAACATAAGAAACCATCTGGGAAAGCTATCCCTCGAGGCATATTCTTTTTTTCCACTTGGGTGTTGGTAATTTTGGCAATTACAGTTTCCATCTAAGTATTTTTAAGAGCTCTGTCATTGTTTTGGTCCCAATGTGTCTAAAAGTTGGAATTAATCTCAGCAACTGCATTACTCTAAACCACACTGTTTGAGCAAGAACTTACTAAAGCCACATGAGGTTGTTTTTCACAATATTTTAAATTAAAGTATTTGGATATGTGAAAAAAATCATTATCTTCTGCAGAAGAATTTCCAGTGCCTGAATGTTGCTGTCATTAAGCTGAAACTGGACTTTTTAGGCATTGTATGCATTTGCAAGCACTGTTCTTGGGGAAAACATGTGCCAGCATGAGCACTGTTTGTATTCCTCACCTGTTTCCTAGCTTTCCTTTTCATAACTTCCCATGGCACATTGCAGCAGACTCAGTTTTCATTTTGTGTCACGTGAACTTTCCTGCCTCTTGAAATTCTTAATCAGTGTGTTAAACACACTCAACCCAGCAATACTGAAATTTCTCCATCCTTTCTCTCTCTAGAGTTGTGAATATAAGAAATCTCTATTTGTGAATATAAGAAATACTTCTATTTAAGTGATTCATTACATAAAATGTAATGTCACTTTCTTATTCCAATCTCTGGTATTTCATACCCTGTTTTCTTTAGGGAAAGCTTTGCATGGTTCTTTCTCTTTCTAATAGGTTAGTCATGATGACAAATGTCCTGTCTGTTCTAGTGCTTTGTTATTAGTTTAAATGTCATTATTTTGACCATTTGATAGCTAGTAAGCTACACTTTGCTGATTTCCACTGCAGGTTATGTGGATCCATTTGATAGCTGAAAGGGTATACTTTAAAGCTTGTTTAAAAAATACCTGATATTTATGCTTGAATGAGAAGCATCTTCATTTAATTTCAGAGGGTCCATTAGATGAAGGTCCTCATAAAAAGGAAATAGTTTTTCTCTCAGGGAAGATCATGGAGATGCAGGATATGGCCAAGATCCCCTCTGTGTTGTGCAGGTGGGACCCAGAGGATACAAGGGTCAAGGGCTGGGATGGTGTGATTGCACATACAGACCCAAACTGAACAGTATTTCCTATAAAGTTATTCCAGTTCACTTGAAAGGTTTTTTGCCCCACACTCGGGTAAGGGTGTATTGGGTGTGGGCAGCACTGGTGGTAGCACATCCAGTAGCATTGTCTCCCTGGGCATTCAGTGGCAGCTGTGTATCCCAGCCAAGCACCCAGGGTACTGCTCTTCCATAAAATACCTAAAAACAATCAAAAGTGAAATTAGTGCTAACCAGCGAGGAGAGAGGAACATTTATAACAGCACTGTCAGATTAAATTAACATCCCTTATCTACAAGTTTTGTGTTATTGTCAGTAATGGCTAGAAAACATGCAAAAGTATATAAATTTAGCATACCAGGGCATTAATAGTTACAAGTGACATATAAAGCATGGAGATATCTCAGAAATTGCCTTTGTGGGTTATTATTTTTATCTGTCCATCATCCCAGGAGACTAACACAGGCTATGTATGCATGGATAGAAACACAGGATGATTTGGGGATTGGTGATAATTTGGTTTCAAAGCATTCTCTGGGGTTTTTCTCAAGTCCAGGACAAATATGCATGACAGGCTTGGGACTTCAGTAATCAGAGATTTTCTGGGGAAAAGGTGAAAACAGATTTTACTTGTATCAGTGCAATTCTTGCAGGGACCACTTTGTTTAATCTGAGTTTGTATAGATTTGGGAAAATATTGCTGCTTAGCATTACAGCTGTACAGATGCCCTCTGTCTCCCCACCATCACTTGGGGAAAATGCCATTTACAAAATGCTTTGATTTCATTCCACTACTTCAGGCTGCACAAGAAAAAAGTGGCCAAGGAGCAAAGGGTTGCAGAGGATGAACCAGTCTGCATCACCTAGAAATACTCCTGCAAATCCAAGTTTGAGGCAGAGAAGGAGAGGAACAAGCATGTCTGTGGACACACAGAAGGTTTTAGTAGCCAGGACAGCCAAACCTGCAGTTTTCATAAGCCCTAAATTCAACGAGTTTGAATTTATCAGTACTCTGTGCCTCTTTCCTGAATCCTTTGATTGCTGCTGCCTTATACAGCACCTGGCATTTGGGTCGTTTCAGCAGTATCTAAGTTTTTGTTAAGCTATGTGTTAAGGTAATGCTGCAACTGATTCAAGATCAACATCACTTTGGCATTTAGCAATTGTGGCATATGGGTTTAAATCTATATCACACAGAACTTAAATGCTTCATTTTGGTAATCCCATGATGCTGCCCCACAGAACCCTGGGTGGCCCCCATGTGGCAGGAGTGGTGGCTGAGGCACTAAGGGTCCGGGAGATCACCCTGGCTGGGGTAAGAGAACCCTGCACTCCCAGCATGCAGCCCTGCTCTCAGCACTGCCACAGACAACAGCCTCTTGAGACTCGCCCTCTGTGTCAAAACTTTCCAGACCGGTTGTGGTTTTGTTATATTAACATCACAGATAAAAACAAAGCTTTCATCTTTCAAGGAGCAGCCCATGCCCTGAAGTTCAGTTCTGGATTCTGGCTTTTCTACTGGTCAGGGATGTTCTCACTCTGAATGTTTTATTCTCCTTTTTAGCTAAAATGTGTAAGTGTCAACATAGAACATGGTACATGCTACCACAGCTTCCAGCAGTACCATGCAAGTGTCCGTGCCCACCACCAACTCCTAAACCTGGATAGTGCTGGCTTTGCTACACATTGAAACAAAGTTATGTAATGAATGTATTGTATGTGGCATCAGAATCTGTCCTTTAGAGGGCAAATAGGTTGAGTTCAATAGAGGTTAAATCATAATAAATTCCATCCACTCAAGCATGCACATCCCACTTAAAACTCTGCAGAGCAAGGCAAACACCTCATTGTCTGTGCTTTAGCCTCTGGCCAGAGTGGCATTCACACTGTGATGTTATATGCAGATAGTTATAGTGTGTATCTTTTTAGAACACAGTTTCCACAAGCAAAGAAATTGCAGGAATGATGCTATTCATCACATACAAGCAGGACATTTTCTTTTCAAATGTTCTAGTTGGAAAATTATTCTGCACCTTTGCCTGAGTTCAGTAATACTGCTGCAGGGATTTACCTTGTTTTTTGTTTGATCTGGGTTTTATTTGCTCAGCATATACTGCTTATGACCCAGGTTCTCATTTAGTAAATACTGGTGTGATGAAGTTCACTCTGTGGATGTACTTAGATCCCTTATATCTTTTTGCGCAAACAAAAATTTGTGCATGAGGGAGAAAGCTCCACTGTTGTGTTCTGACTGATACTCTGACAGCCACATACTGTTGATTTCTTAACAAAAGCAGCCTTTTTTCTTCCTCTCCCCAAATCATAACTAACATCTCATCTACAGTTCCTGATTACTGGATGGAGGATATGATGAGGTGACCAGTGGTTTTGCATGTAGCCTAAGATATCTTTGGTAGAGAGCCATCAAAGTGCTCTCTGCTCACAGTACTGGGGGAAAAAAGTAGGTCCTAGGGGACCAAACTGAAGCCTTTTCAGTGCTTGTTATGTCTGGGCTTTCCTGTGCAGCTTCACAGGCAGGGAATCTCCTTCTCTTAATTATTTGCTTCTGTCTCCTTGCTGTCCTCTGAGCTGTTTCCGATGCATGGAGCATCATGGTGAACCAATTCAATGAGGTTTCCTGAGCTAAAAATACCCTCTGTCCAATTATTTATTCATTGTCCTATATTATTTGTAGCTTGGATCAGCCCTTTGGCGCGGTTCCCTGAGAGGTCCCATGGGAGAGGGGAGAGAGAAGTGCAGGCGTAACCATGCCCTCTGACTGCTGCCTCAGCCTTGACCTAGTAAGCAGAGAAAAAGTCTGTCTTTCTCAAGACAGCTGACTCAAGTTTAGAGCTCCAACACTTGTCTGATCCCAAGAGAAGCACATGAGTGCAGTTTGTCTTAGGGATTGTTTCAGCAAGCTGGGCTGTTTTGTTGTATGATCTGACTGGTGCCAGGCTGCGTAGAGCCAATCAAGGGCACAGGTGGCCAGGAGGATGTCACCAGAGAATGGCTCCTCCTTCCAGCCATCCTTTGGCTTAGGAGTAGCATAAGCACTGCAGCTTTTGCATTGGGCCTGCCTTGAGTATCAGGGCAGATCTTTGCTGGTAACCTCAGAGATGCAACAAGTGCATCAGGTTATTTGTGGACCCTGAAGACCACAGCAGGATGACTTACATACTTTTATTTCTGTGAGCAGTCTAAACTGCTCCTATGTTGTGCTTGTGTTCCTGCACTCTTTTGGAGTGCTTTCCAAATTCACACTGTTCTAAAGATCAGATATGAGATCCCTAAACTGAGTATCCAAGCTGAGATTTTAAACAGTCTGAGAATCTGTTATTACTGTTTTTTCCTTAGTTGTAGGATGACATGGTTTATAATTCAATATGCCCTCTAGGATGATTCCTTGACTTTTCCAGTCAGTTCAAAACTCTTCATCCCTGTCCCCAACAACAACACTTTTTCCAGAGCAGACTAGCCATATGACAGTATTTCTAACTTTCAAAATGTGACCACTCTGCAGAATAAAAATCTGCCTGTGACTCTGATGATTTGTGGTCCTTGCACTTGAAGCAGACAGCAAATACAGACTTGAAGTGTGAACACAATGCAACACTTAACTGTTCAAACAGTTAGGTTTGAAACTGGAACAGAAGCTGAAACAGAAAATCTCACTTAAAATTTCTAAAGCAAATATTAAGAAATTCAGAAATTCAAAATACATAAAAAGGGTCAAGCAGCTTAGATGAAGTTCTCAGAGCCCATCACAGTATTCCCATTTACCAGCAGTTGCTACTCTGATTCCAAATATAAACTATAAACTGTAAACTATATATTCCAAACTTTATCTGGATGTATAATGAGAAATAACTGAAGAATGTGAGTGAACAGACTTGCTTTAACAATGATCCAGAGTATGTAATGTTATCACTGTAACTCCTAATATTGATGATTGTACTGAGAAGTACCACATGTTCAGTAAATTTTGATGATTGGTAAGTGTGGTTTTATCACTGTCATCACATTGTTTTTTCTACTTATAAAGCATCAGTTGTTCAGTAAATCTTCAACAGGTGTTGTCTTTTGTTACTAGAACTGAAACATATTTCCAGCTTTGTCAAGAGTCTTTGTTACTTGCTTTGCAGCACCCCAGTTTGTGATAGGTGCTTCTATGAATTACGGCTCTACAAAAGTATCATTTCATGTATTCGTTTCTCCAAGTTAAAAGAATACAATTCTTTCGATGTGTTATGGAAAGCTCTGCAGTCAAGCTGGGGTTGCATTATACAGACAATAACAGCCTCCCTTTGCTCCCACTGAAGAGCAAAGCAGAGCTGAAGGAGCCCCTGGAAGGGGTTGTGAAGTTTTTTACCACATTGTCTTCTACATCATTCTCCTTTGCTCTATATTAGCATAACTGAGAGATGTGTTCATTTGACCCCTGTAGGGATAGCCCAGGGAATGACTGTATGGGTACAGAATTTTTGAAGGTTGTGTCTGGTGTTTTTCTTCAGAGTAATTTTGCATTTTGCTCATTCATTGCAATCAAATACAATGGTGATCACTTTTTTTTCAGTTCCTCTAGATTTAATTAAGCAGAGAAATATAATTTCAGGACAGGAAAATTTTTTCCATCATGCTGTTATAAATATTTGGAATCTCAGTGGTGCTCTGTGTGACACCTCTTCCTTCCCCACCAGGCAGAAGTGGATTTGAGTGCCAAAGATGAATATGCCAGAAAATCTCCTGAATCTGTCATACCCCAAAAATGTCAGAGTGGCAAGAGATATGTAAACCCTGGGGGTTCAGTTAGACCTTAAAACCAGAATTTGTAGCTTAAGGGGCCCTTCAGGAAGACCCCCTTCCTCCCTCTGAGCTTACAAGGAGACGCAATGTCCCTGAAAGTAATATAAAATAGGTCCTCAGGGAAATCACCTTTGATGATACCTGGCAGCATGCCAGTTTTAGTAGTGTTCAGTGAAATGTATCAATGCCCTCTCCTCAGGAACTGAGTTATGTCTGTGATACAGAAAACTTAGTGCTACCTATGTACAAAACCCTCATATTTAAGCTTTTCTATAACAGAAGGTGATGGAGGGTTATTTCAGCTCTAAATTCTGGTACATCTCTGTCCCTGGGAAACACTGCATACTTCCTACACTATTGCCATTAGAGTCATGAGAGATAATGTTCTTCTTTCATATGAAGCTGATGCTTAACTTACTGTGGTGCTTTTAAAGATAAGTGAGCAACAAGTTTTTGCCCTGTAGTTGTTCTTTCTTTCCTTCATGGAGCTTTCTCCTTTACTCCACAGTTTGTCAAGGGACAAATAACAAGCTGACCCAGCTGGGACATGTGGAGGACCATTTCACCAGCCTGCAGAGGATGTACAACAATTGTGAGGTGGTACTCAGCAACCTGGAGATTACATATGTGGAGCACAATCGTGACCTCTCTTTCCTGAAGGTTAGTGTTCATGGTCAATGGGGCCTTCTCTGCTACAACAAATCCTGCTCCATTTTTCAAGTGCAAAGGATCAGCTGCTGATAACATTCTGCACTGATCCAAAACCGTAGCCAGTTAATGTCAGAGGAATTGCAGCCTACTGTCTAAGCATACCTATAGGCTGCAGGATGTGCTCAACCCTACTATACAAATCAGGTTCTTTGAGAAATAGCTTTTCAAGCACTTGCCAGCCTGTGCTGGGTACCCTGCAGATGGGTTTCTTCTTATTTATAAGTAGAATTCCACGCTTATCTGTTACCTCACTCCTTGGAGAGCAAAAGTCTTTGTGGTGCTGTTGGGCAAAGCAAAGCACAAAGAGAATGGCAGATTTTGAAGTGTGGAGGCCTTTTCACTGCCCTCCAAACTGCGATCCCTTCCCCTGCCATGGTGGTGAGTTCTCTGCTCACACCCTCAGCAGGCAGGCAAGTCCTGTGCAATAACTTCCCACATGGATTCTTGAAGTGATCTTCAAGATAATCCCCTGTGATTGACACATGGGCTACTCCCATTTCAATGTTTGTTTTGTGCACGAGTTCATGGGTAAATTAAGGCAAGCTGAGGAGGGAGTGAACAGAAGACGGATACTAAAATGCAGTCACGGCATGGGGAGGAGCCATGGCTGACATGGGGACTTCCAGGTTCTCCACCAGCAAGTAACAAGCAAGATAAAAAAAAATTATGGTTTGAACATGTGGGTTACAAATATGATGGTATTGCCATTCTTCTTTCCCAAACACAACCTGAATCACAGAGCTCAGGGTAATGAGGAATGTAACCAGTGTCTTGAAAATTTAGTGGTAATCTTCATAGAAAAGGAAAATATCCTAAAGAGTAGCCGGAAGGATTTTCACTTGCAGTGATTTTTATAGGGGATAGAAATGCATACATTTCACAGTGCAAGTTAAGAATTAACCCACAAGTAGGAACAGTACCTCATTTGTCTTTTTATCCAATAAAGATATATATTATTTAAATATATATATTATTTTAAAAGGTTGCCAAGTCTTCCCCTCTGATGAGCAAGGGAAGGGGCACAGAAGAGACAATATAAAAGCCTGAATCAGGTGGCATCTGTGTCCTGCCAGTTGTTGCAGTCTAGGCATGTGTTTATGGGAAGCGTCACACTTAGTTGCCATTTCATGCATGCTTGCCCTTTTCTCCTGCATGCCCTAGTCAGCCCCACTTACCCTTACTTGGGGACAGAACAGGGGTATGCTGGACGTTTGGAATGACCCCCTGGTAGCTGCTGAAAGGCTGGATTTATAGATGCTTAACCACCTAGGTTTTTCACATAGTCCCTTTTTCTTCATAGATTTATTTATTTTTAATGAGATAAAGTGATCTCTCATTCCTTAAAGTAGAAAGATGGTGGATTGGAGGAGTGCGAGGAGGAAAGTAGTTATTGAAGAGTACTATGATTAAGCACCTTGTTTCTTCTGTTGTTCTCTTAGACAATACAGGAGGTCGCAGGCTACGTGCTCATCGCACTTAACATGGTGGATGTCATTCCCCTCGAAAACCTCCAGATCATCCGAGGCAATGTGCTGTATGACAACTCCTACGCCCTGGCAGTTTTATCCAACTACCACATGAATAAAACCCAGGGACTCCGACAGCTGCCCATGAAGCGCCTTTCAGGTGAGACACGGGCAAGAGGTGGAGGCACCTCTAAGGCCAACTTCAACTGTCAGCTTATTGGTGTCAAGATCTATTGGACATTGCCTCTCAAAGCCATGTGCCATGAAACTCTGTTTAAAAGCAAAGATCAGAAAGTAGTTTTCTAATTGCTTTCCTGCTAGCCAGTCTTCTGCAAAAGACAAAGAAAATCCATCAAGATTCATCTTTGTTCCTGAAACTGGCAAAGAAGCATCCATTTGTTATTTTATATTATTTGATTCCAGTGCGTACATATCAATATTTTCTGTTAGATCCCTGTGGGAACTGGTAATATCTGTGTCTCACATGATCTCTGGCTATGCACACCAGCAGTGCCTACTCTGCTGAGCACAGTGGGCCCAGGCAGAACGCAGGTGACACCAGGCAGAAAACTCCCCATAGTAGCATCTTCATGGCACACAAGAAAAGCTGACTCTTCAGAACCTGTCGGTCTGATCCTGGTGTTAGTTACACCATCAGGAATGCTGATGCCCTGCAGCTTGTTCCTTTCTGTCAGTATCATGTGACTGAGGTGGAGAAATATCTAACTTGTTTCTCTTTCTTTAGATCAGAGACATTTTGGAGACCTCTCAGGGGCAAATTAGGGATTTGGTTCACTTAGCAATTTTTTTTTTTGTTTCTGTAACAGAAATTCTGAATGGAGGTGTTAAAATCAGCAACAACCCCAAACTGTGCAACATGGACACTGTTCTTTGGAATGACATCATTGACACAAGCAAGAAGCCTCCCACAGTGCTTGAATTTGCCAGCAACCTGTCTTCTTGTGAGTATTAACTTACCAAAAGTGCTATGTGTCCCCCTCCATTTCAGAGAGTAAAATGAACATCCCATCTTACATGCAGTGAGTTCCTAGTCCAACAGTTTCTAATGAAGGCCACCAAGCCCTGTTCCAAGAGAAGTGCTTTAATTTCTGCAGCACTGGCCTAGAATAGAATTTTTCATGATGGTTAGGTCCTTAACTCATAGCTCAGCAAAGTTCTTGGGGAAGTTCCTCTTGGTTTAAGACAATATCCTACATATGTTCTCAGCTCAGAAAGACAGCTCAGAAAATTGTGCACTCATTGCTTTCCAGAAATCTTCTGTTTACAATGTAAGGCTCTGGTCTAGAAAAACCATATGGATAGCTTTATGGATTACTTGAAGTCTTTTTAGAGCTAAGGCCCAAGTTGAATGGCATAAAATTCTCATGTTTTGGGCTGCACAGATTACCCTGGCAAAAGTCATTATAAACAGGTAGATAAATCTGACACTTCAGATCAACAGGAAGGTGATGGGATATTTAAAAGTTTGTACAGCATCTGCTTAGAGCAGCCTCAACTTAATTCTTCAGCCTTATGAGTCCCTCGTAAAATCCCAAGTCATTTCACAGAAAGGAGGGTTTATTTTCATTTCTGAGCATTTTATTTCTGGCATTATAATTTGGCAGGAAAACATATTTTCGTTATCTTCTTCCAGTTGCATAATTGCCTGAGAGCTAATAGCCAGCTTCTGTGTTGACTTATTTTTCTACGGAGGCCTGGCGTAATCAAGGAGTTGCAAACTATACATGTCAGCACAGGAGTTTGGCTCTGAACACCACAGAAATGTTAACCTTTAACTTTTCAACTAAAAAAAAAAAGGAAAAAAAAGCTCTTTGGTCCCACACCAAATCAATTAACTCTTGGACAAGTATTGGCATTTGTTCAGCTATTTGATGGCTGATGGGGGGAAGGAGAATCGCATGCTATTAGTGGGAAGAAACACTCTAGTAGGAAATGCCTTTTAAATGTAGTGAATTCCACTTTAATCTGCTAAGACAGCCTTTTATGGCTTTAATAATGGTCCCATACTCTAAAATAAGTTGTTTCTCTGGGACTTTGCTTGTCATTAAGAGAAAGAAAAAGAAGGAACAAAGCAAGGAGGGAGGAATGAGAAAGGACCCAACACTGAACCCTCGAGGTCAGGCAAGGTGTCTCTCCATCCTGCCCATCTCTTCATCAATTGTCCATCTGCAGTGTAGTCCTACACAAGGAGTATTTTTGGCAGAGGACAGGAGGAGGGCACGAAGCAGACAAGTCAAATTACTTTGTGGTCAGAGTAGCTGGCAGTTGCCTGTGAATCCAGTTGGATTTGTTTTCTTTTTAGAACTGTCTTGTTCAGAAACACTTATTTACATGTGGCCTGTAGTGAGCAGCTGGCACATGCCTGACTTCAAGTAAGCCAGTGGTGACTTGCCAGTGCATGAAAACCCCAGCAGAAGGGCCAGACGGCCAGTAGCTGAGATTCCTGTTCCTGGGAAAAATATGCCTCTTTCGTAAACTAGACTGGCTAGGTATTGTGCTCACTTGCTCAAAGGTGTGGAGGTGGAGAACTGCACGTACGAAAGCAGAGGTGAACAAAGGATAACAAATTCAGCTCTCAAATTTTTTGAGCACTGTTATATAGGTGCTTCCTACCCTGGTTTATCAGGAAGGAAATCTCAAGTCATTGTTCTCTGTTTTTCACGGTACATTGTTGTTTTCTTTGTTTACAGAATATTATACTCTCTCTTGTATTTTAGGTCCCAAATGCCATCAGAACTGCACAGAAGACCATTGCTGGGGCCCTGGTGAACAAAACTGCCAGACATGTAAGCCTGCAGATTAGCTAAGGAAGAGCTTGTGTGCTCTAACATGCATACTTCATTTCTGTTTACTGAAAAACTAACCGTAATTATACAGGTGGTATGCTTGCCTGATGCTAAGAGAGCAGCAGAAACGTCCATTTACAAGTGCATGAGATTTTGCAACAGTTTATTTTTCCTAGAGTAAAGGTTGAGAAAGAACATCATGTCAATTTGTTTCACTGCTTATTATTTTTTTCTCTAAAACGTGGGGAAATACACTGGGTTTTGTTTTCTGAAAAGTTCAGTGGAAAGGCTGCTGATCTAGACATAACGCAAATGGAAGTAACATCCTACATTCATTTTTCCATTGCAAATAGTCACCTCAATCTAAGTTTTTTGTCTGCAAATATAAAGCCAAATTTGTATGACTTAAAGCTTGAGGAGAGAGGAGCATATACCTTTCCTGTCTTCAAGCAGTGTAAGCTTCAGTTTTTGTCAGTTGGCTCTCAGGGTGGACAGTGGCTGTGCATACAAAGCCCTTCCTGGGTTGGTTCCTGCAGCTGAGGCTGCACAGCTGTCCCAGGACCTTGCGAAACCTCAGGTCTCAGCCCTGCAAGCTTCCAGCATTTACAAACCCTTGCTGGAATCAGGAGGTTGATGAGCGCAAAAAACAAAATCTTTTGCAGGCTCTTGCTCACCTCTCCAGGCATTTGAGAATACCGTCAACTGAAAATGTATCCCACATTTTCATATGTGGGAAAGTTTGGGGGGTATGTCTCTTTCTCCCGGAAATGAACATGGGATACTCTAGATGGAGTAAAAAGGTTTGATGTAATACACGTTTCCAGCAGGAAACTCTAGTCAATAGTTATCAAAGTGATGAGGTGCTTTATTCCCCTGCTAATTCTTATGAAAAAAATTGTATCAAAACGTCATTCATGTAGAACAATGTGCCTTTTATTCCCCTGTTTCTAGTTGAATGGAGAAGTTGCTATCAGAGAAGCTAATGCGTACTATGGAAATAATCTGTTTGCTTGAAAATACACTATCTTGCTTACAGGTCTACAAGAAAAAATAAAATAATACAGTTTGGATACAAAACTGTGTAATGGAATAAGAATATATGATTTTTAAAAACCACTGTTATTTACCCTGAAATTACCCTGGCTAATTTTTGAAATATTTTCCTGTTAATTAACAACCATGGTTTTCAGACTTACAGGAATTCCTGATAATATTGTAACTCATTTGTGCCAACTGTGAAGTTGATAACAGTTAGCACAGTGCACAGCTGAAGTGCTCAGGGTGTTGTATGAAGCAGAGTGGCCATCAGGTTCTTCTGGCACCTTATGCCAGGCTCCACGGATCAGTATTTTTTTTTTTTTGGAGAACAAACAATCCCATTTGGGGTCTCTGGTACAAAAACATGTTAGCTGTTCATTTGTGGGGCTTTTAAAATTGTTATGATTATCCTTTTCTCTGCTTTGATATTCAAATGGAGAAGCTTTCCCAATTCTCAACAAAATGTTGCAGGCAGTTTTTGCTTCCCTGCAAAAAGCTGGATTAGGGCCAGTTCTTCCTTCTGGTTGTTGCACTGCTGCAAACCCTGAGGGAGTTGTGTAATGAAGATAAAATTTAGCCAAGGATTTGAACATTAAAGAAAAATAATCCAATGTGCGTATGAAATCTGCTTGCTGAGTGAGTCTCCCTCATCTCCGCAAATTTTGGAAAGATTTTAGTGCAATAAAGGGACATTTTAAGAACCACACCAACAGTGTACAGTTTCCAGTTATAGCACAGAGTCCCAGCAATTCTGTCACATTGTTTTTCCCAAAGTTAGCACCAATAACAGCAATTTTTCTCAGTGAAATGGAGACAGATTCTACCCTGTTGCCCAGCTATAAGATGCAATGACTCTGTCACAGAGTTTTACTTGGTCTAAGCACTGATGCAACAGGGTTGTTCTTTCTAAGCAGGACATGCTTCCTGGCTGGGATCAGAGTTCTTAGCACCTCATAAGAGCCAAGATAATTACAGGCTGAACATGACCCCTTCTTACCACCACCCACACTCTCTCTCACCCCTCCCAAACTTTGGCCTTCAATGAGGACAGCATGTCCCATAAGGAAAATCTAGCACACAAAGTGCACCAGACCCTTTCTCCATATTTCTTGATCTCATTGCAGCTAGTACAGCTGATGTTTTTCATTTTTTCTTGTATCTTCCAGTAACAAAAGTCATCTGTGCTCAGCAGTGCTCTGGTCGGTGCAGGGGGAAGGTGCCCAGCGACTGCTGCCACAACCAGTGTGCTGCAGGGTGCACCGGGCCTCGGGAGAGCGACTGCCTGGTAATGATGCTACACCACCACCAAAATGCCTTCAGTCCCTGACGTGGCGAGCAGGGCTTTCAGCTGCATGTCCTCTAGCCTTCTTCAGCCCCAGAAGGCCTCCTAAGAGATGCTGACCGGGAGGGTGCTCCAGGGCTTCCCTGCGTGGATAGTTGCTGGGAGGGAAGATGGCATGAGCTTCACAACACCCTTAGGTGGTCTTTACTGACTCTGCCCATGGACCTTCCTAGTGTGTTCCAAACCAATGTTAATTGGTTTGACTGCCCAGTGAGTCCAATGCTGTCGCAGAGCATCTAAGTGTTTGCTGTAGGCAACTACATGAACAGGCCCACAGGCCTGCAGCTGACCCCATGGTGCAGCAGCTTTCCAGGCCAGCACAGCTTTGCCTTGTACTCCTTACCACTAGTCAGTAATAATCTTGGTTTGCTAAAGGAAGAAGTTGTAAAGAAAGCAAGAAGTGATGAGTCTTCATTTTTTTGCATTTTGCCAAACTTCGCGCATGAAATCTGGGTTTCTCTTTCTGCTTTTGACTTTCCACAAAAAGCACTGTGTTTCGGGAGCCCTGGGGCAGTGAAGAGAGAAGAAACAAATGGAGCTTCCTTAGGGAATAAAGGTCCCATTGCTTTTTCACAAGAGTTTCAGGGGTTTGGTGCATGCTGTGGTTTTTAAATCTTCCCCAGGTTTGCACTACACTTCATTTGGAATTAAGTGACATTCAGTAACCACCATAGAAATCATCCAGCCTGGATTTTATTGTTGTTACCCCTGTTCCTGGTTTCCTTTTGAGATGGCCATGATCTCCTTACTGGCTCACAGAAAAGACAGTTACTCTCTCTCATCTGGAAAGCCAGGGGAGAAGAAAGGGAAAAAGAGAGTCATTATTAATTTAATGCACATTTAGATTGGAAGAACTAACTTGCCCTTCATAAATGCCTGCTAAATTGTTCATTACCTGCAGCCAAATATAATGGCTTGAGTTTAATATTTAGCCAGAAAAGTCAGTAATTGGCAGGAAAGGACTTGATTTGATTTAGGTTATTAAAAACTGGCCAAGAAAAGTACAATTTCTCTTGATCTGGTTCCTGCTTGTAGGGAAAATTTTTCTGTCTGAGGCATGCAGATTTGCTCCTGTTCCCATGTGAATCCCAGCAGCTCTCCAAACAGAGTGCCAAGGTTTCTTGTTCAGAAAAAGAAAAGCTTGTGGTTTCTTTTTTAAAAAAATATTAAACTCCATTGCCCAGCCTGAAGCAACCTTTCAACTTCAAATCCCGAGGAAACATCCCTGTAGCTGCTTGGGGTTTCCATTAGAGCTATGCAGGAAGCAGATGAGTCTGTCAGAGTGTTTTGAAGGCCTGATGTAAAATCACTGTCACTTTTTAAGGAGAAGCAGTTTAATGGGTGCTGTTGTTCAATGGCAGGCATGCCGCAAGTTTCGGGATGATGCTACGTGCAAGGATACATGTCCCCCATTGGTCCTGTATAACCCCACCACGTACCAGATGGATGTGAACCCTGAAGGAAAATACAGCTTCGGAGCCACTTGTGTGAAGGAATGTCCACGTAAGTTCATTTCAGGTTGCAGCTGCAAAGGAGGTGGGGAGTTGGAGAAAAGGGGGCAGGGTCCTATGTCATCCCTCGGTGTTGTGGTCAGGTGAAAGAGCACTCGTTCTCTTCAGCTTCTGTGAGAACTGGGAATGGGTGACAAAGTGAGCCTCTGCAAGTCTGCATCCATCACCCCGCCTGATTTTTAATCTTTGCATTTTGACTTCTGAAATTTTTTCTCTTGATGAAGAGAAAATCATCTTCTAAAAGCCATTAAACAATGGCTATATGGGATCAATGCTATGGATTACCAAAGCATTATCAACTCTTAAGTGGTTCTTAATTAGGACTGTTAAAAAAATCGATTTTAACACTCCATCTCAAGGCCTGTGGTCATTGTTTTCTCTACAGATGCTTGCTTTTCCTTTCTTGTTGTTCCATTTCTGTATTTTTTAATCCATCAAGACTTGAATGTTGTTTTATCCTTCTGTGACCATTCCCCTCCCTGTAAAATAGTGATAGCACTATTTTATGTTCATCTATGTACTATGTATGTTCATCGACCTTCAAATGGTATTTGTGATGTTCATAGTTAATGCCTGTACATTCCTGAGTGTGCCAAAAGCTCAAATCCCCATTTTCTTGCAAGTCTTGAAGTTCTTGTCTGGACCTCAACGCATCCCTCTTCTATTTCAGTCATGTTTGTATCCTTTTTTTTTTTCAGACAACTATGTGGTGACAGACCACGGCTCGTGCGTTCGCTCGTGCAATGCTGATACTTATGAAGTAGAAGAAAATGGTGTTCGGAAGTGCAAAAAGTGTGATGGGCTATGCAGCAAAGGTATAAAAAGCATGGAATAAGCCAGTAAGGCTTCGAGATGGTAGAGAACTTGCTAGGAAAGGTGCAGGGAGTTCTGATCCTAGTTAAGCACAAATTCAATATAAATCAGGTCCAGTGATAGTTTCGACATCCAACAAGTGGTGTGATCAGGACGCATGACTGTGGAGCGTGTTTTCCAGATGGAATACACCACAAGTACAGATGAACTGTGTGCTGTGTGCATGTATATCTTGCATGTCAGCCTTCTCCTTCATTTGTCCTTCATCAAGAGGAATGGAAATGGGACAAAGAGAGAAGAGACTGTGCCAGAGCCTGTGTGCAGAGATGCTCAGACCAGAGCTGCACAGCTGGGCAAGCAGGAAGCAGTTATCCTGTGGCACTTTCTGAAAAGCAAAAATAGGCAAAACATGTATGAAATTCAGAGTGGTAGGTTTGACCATATAGGAATTCTTTCTGAACTCATGGCACCTCCATGTTTCTACCCTGCCATATGACTGGGCTTCACTTTTGTCCCCACTAACTTTTGTATCTCTCCTTTAACAGTGTGCAATGGCATTGGAATAGGTGAACTTAAAGGGATCCTCTCCATAAATGCTACTAATATCGACTCCTTCAAAAACTGTACCAAGATCAATGGGGACGTCAGCATTCTCCCAGTTGCATTTCTAGGGTGAGTTACCTGCTGGTCATCAAGCACTGAAAGAAAAGGGCTAGGGAAAATCCAACCTAAGCTGTTCTTTTCCCAATTTCTCATTCTGTTTGTTTCAGTGATGCCTTCACAAAGACCCTGCCTTTGGATCCCAAGAAGCTGGATGTCTTCAAAACAGTCAAAGAAATATCAGGTTAGCAGTGAATTTAAGCTGAGGTGTTTTTTGACTGATACTGCCAAAAACACAAATAGGGAGGAGGGAATTTTTTTAAGCACATGAAGAGAAGTGCATGCAAAGTGTTTCTTGTCTCTGAGCTAACAAGGGTCACTCTTAACCAAGGTGGTCAGCAGCACCTTGCCAGCATTACGCCCACATAAGCCATACTGGTCTTCAATCCAAGGTGTGTGGTTTGGCCAGAACATCCCTTCTGCTGAACTGTCAGCCCTAAAGAAGAGTAACAGCAGTGGAGATCCTCAGCCACCCAAGAAGCAGAGGCGTGTCACTCTGGCTAAAAAAAGCCAAGTGTGTTTCTATTTGTGGAAAACCTTTCAGCAGCTCCTTAGGAAAGCGTGCATAGTGGCTTGCATCATCCTTATGGAGACACCCTCTCCAGCCTGAAGAGTTCTTCCTTGGGGTGAATGTGTCTCCATGAGCACAAAGCAGCCAGCAGAACAGTCTGCCACTGTCTCGCTCCTAGTATCAATTAAAGTAATTGTGTTCAGCCCATTATGCAATGAATGTAACACTGGGGATAGGTCTACAGACACAACTCCAGTTCTCCTTTTCTTTCTCTCTCACTTGTGTGTTTCCCTTCAGGGTAGCAATGACTACCTGCAGACCTTCAGACAGTACACTGCAATTTTCCGAATTCTCCCCTTCCTCCCAAACACTTCAGCTGAGTGGAGAATTCTGCTTGCCTCAGAAAATCCACTACAAGTAGCTATTCTGCTCTGTTCCTGCTTTTCAGTTTTCCTCTTCCCTGAGGTCAGCCGAAAAATGGGATGGAGTGCTGCCTTTCTCCCACAGATCCAGAGTCTGCAGCCTCTCAGCCAGGGTATCTCCTGGCAAGGGCCATCATTGCTGGAGCCTCCATGTGGCGGGATGTGTGGCTCACCAACATGCTCTGTTATGCTCCTAAGCCCTCATGGCAGGCTAAGAAGTAAACTGTTTATAAAACAGGGTTTAAAAATATCTCCTTGCTCCCTAAAATGTCATGTTAGACTTTGAGATCCTTCAGATAAGCATAGGGAAAGTACAAGTACCTTCTCCTAGTGGAGGATTTGCTACAAGAGAAGGTTCTGCTACCAGTACTAACGGTGAGTTTATTTCCATTATGATTATTTTTTAATCTTCTTTTCCTCTTTCAGGATTTTTGTTGATTCAAGCCTGGCCTGAAAATGCTACTGATCTCTATGCTTTTGAAAATCTGGAGATTATACGAGGCAGAACAAAGCAACAGTAAGTAAATCATGTGCCACAGCCACTCTAAGAGAGACCCTGTTTTGAGCTGCTCTTGTCCAAGCACACCAAGGTTACAAGCAGTGTGAGATTTAGGTGTCCCAAAACTGATGCAAAATGGGGCAAAGCCTGCAAGGACTAGAGCATCATCTCTGTAGATGCATAGATAATGTGCCCTGGGAGTAAAGACCCTCAGCTCTATACCATATATGGAGGGCTGCCCTGAGCCTGCTTTCAGGACTAGAGTCTCCCTCACCATCCTAGAAGCACAGGCAGTACAGAAAGAGCTCTTTACAGTCTAGGGTAAGTTACTATGTGATCACAAGCACTGTGGGATTTGAGGTAGCTGGGCAGTCATGGATGGAAGCTGCCAAGCAGTGCAGATGTCAGCAATGCTTCCAGTGCCCTCCGAGGCTTGCCCCAAGAGGAAGAATGACTTGATGGACAAGCACAAAACAATAGTGGCTTCACCTACAACCATTGTTCCACATAATTTACTTGTCAGAACGCTTGTGTCCTGCCAGTTTTAGCTTAAAAAGCCCTTGCAAAACCAGATGTGAGTATTGCAGTTGTTAGGTAATAGACATGTCATGTACAAGGCATTGAGTTTAGAGGGCTGAGCAGAATCTTGCTTGAAGAAAATGCAGTTCGCAGCAAGATGCATTTTACAACTAAAAGAAAAACATGATGAGGTAATCCTGCTTACTAATTACTTTTCTTGCATGTTTTTTTCTATTTGTCCATCTCCATTTTAGTGGCCAGTATTCCCTTGCTGTTGTTAACTTGAAAATACAGTCTCTAGGGCTGCGCTCCCTCAAGGAAATTAGTGATGGAGATGTTGCCATTATGAGGAACAAGAACCTCTGCTATGCTGACACCATGGACTGGCACAGCCTGTTTGCAACTGAGAGCCAGAAAACTAAGATTTTACAGAACAGAGATAAAAATGAGTGTGGTAAGTGAGTGCTGCATTCCTGCTCACCATCAAAGCTTGTGCTGAAATTTAAGAGTAAGCTTACATTTTCATGATTCAAGCAATGCTTTTTTCTCCATGTTCCTCTGGCTACAAAATTCATCAGTGATACTGCTTTAATGAAAGTGGTGAGGGAAAAGTGGGAATTTTTTTTTTCTTCCCACCAAAATGTGGACTTTGTGGTGTCCAGTAAATCAGGAGACTCTTCCCTACTATAAACAAAATGAAGCCACATCAGCTGAAGGACACAAAAACTAATTCCTAACACTGGCCTTTTTTGACAAGGTCAAAATAGCTGTTCAATCATACCTTTATTGACTGCAGTGGTCCTTGGGCCAAAATCTAATTATTTCTTTTTGCAGAATATGAATTTGTTGTATTTTAGAAATCTTTCATAGGCATACAGAATGGTTTTTGTGAGAAGGAACCTTTAAAGGTCGTGTGGGCCAATCCCTCTACTGTGGGCAGTGGTGTCTTTCACTAGACCAAGCTGCTCAGGGCTCCATCCAATCTGACCTTGAACTTTGAGGGATTAGGCATCCGCCCTATGCAACTCACCACCCATTGTTACTATGTCTTCATTGTATCCATAAATATATCTACCCTTTCAGTTCAAAAGCATTTCCCCTTGTCCTGTCACTACAGGCCTTGTTAAAATGTTAAGTGCTCTTCAAGTACAAAAAAGTTCCACTAATGTTTCTCCAGAGCTGTCTTTTCCCCAGGGTGGACAGCCCCAGTTCCCTCAGCCTGACTTCACTTTATTATACATCTGTTAAGCTGCCACAGAAGAAAACAATCTTATTTTGAATTGCCAGAAGTCATTCAATTTCAGGCTTTGGGGTTTAGAGAAGGGTGATTACTCCACTTCCACTCTACTAGAATCATTCATATCTATTTTGGAACAGGTGGGGAAACTGGTTGGTTAGATGGAGTGAGAATGGAGCATTTGACCTCTCTCTTGCCTTGACATTCATGTCTTTCCTTGTTCCCCTTTCAGCTGCTGCCAAGCATGTTTGTGACCCCCTGTGCTCAGACATAGGCTGCTGGGGCCCAGGGCCCTTCCACTGCTTCTCCTGCAGGTTTTTTGATCGTCAGAAAGAATGTGTGAAACAGTGCAACATCCTGCAAGGGTAAGGTGTCCCAGGGGTGCTTTAGGGGTGCTTCAGGTGATGGTATGGGAATTTTGGTTTTTAAAATGTGTTGTAGCTAGAAAGAAAGCAAGAAACTGGGTCTCTGGTTGAATGGCATTTCCCCAGCCTTGCAGAGATATTGTGTGAACCACAGTACCTAGCTAAGGTATCTCTCCTTCCCCATTCAGTATTGCTTAGGAATTTGCTCCTGACGTGGTGACTGCTAAGAAAACATGCTATTAAGTCCACAAGGAGACTGTCTGGAGGCCAAAGGATGCTAAAGTCTCTGGGAGCTCAGTCATCTCCAGAGCCAAGGCTTCACTGCTTGATAGACTTCTTTCCTCTTATATTTGCCCAGATGAGCAGCTCATCTTTGCAGTGTGTAAAGCTGAAGTCAAGGGAGAATGAACTTTCATCCAAAAATCAGTGAGAGCAGCAATTTCAGGCAAAATTATTGCCTCAGCCTTACTCAGGACATGGAAAAAATATTGCCTTGTGTGTCAATTCAACAGGTGATGTAGGTGGAAAAGGCATGTCCAGCAGCAAAATTACAAAATATGACTTTTACAGCTCCTGAGTATTAAGCAAGTACTTGTTGAGGTGCTGATGCCTCTGATGTTTGTATTTCTCTAATGGCTTGCAGTTTAGCAGCTGCCTTTTTTTTTAAGTGAATTCCCTCTAGCAGCTATTATAACCTGAAGGGCAGATCAGGGCATTTTTTGTGTCAAATGATGGGTAGATTTAGTTTAATTAATAACACCATTGCTTGAAGTGGAACAGCTTTATTGCTATTAAAACCATCTGTTCCCAACTTTCATATTTTAATGATTCATTGTGTGTTGTAGATAGGACATGAATTTAATTATCAGTGCCTTGCTGTTTAACTTTCCTAATTATTATTTGTAGCCTTGGAATCACTTGAACTGTTTTTGCTGATCTTTTTGCATCACTACCATTTAAAAGCCTCTAGAAATGGTTGTGAGTATTCTGTGACATTAGCTTAAAAGGGAAAGTAAACTAATTTGTAGTGTGCAATCTGGAGTGCCATGTGTTTCACTGTCAAACAAATTTCCCTTATTCCTACATACTCCTGGTCGCACTGAGCAAGTGCTACTGGTGTAGCCAAGAGGGTCCCTCCTCCTGTCTTGGTACCATCAAGGTAATGTGGAAAAATCTGGAAAAGAAGACCACAATTTATCACTTGCTATTGTTTCTGAGGTTTAATTATTTCTGTTTTTTTGTTGTTGTTTTCCAGAGAGCCAAGAGAATTTGAAAAGGATTCCAAGTGCCTCCCCTGCCACCCTGAGTGCCTGGTGCAAAACTCCACCATGTACAATGCAACCTGCACTGGACCTGTAAGAGAAAATTAATCTTAGCAAACTGAGCATCAGATCATCTATTAATATGTATTTCCCATGTTCAGATAATCCTGAGGTCTCATTTTAACCCTATTTGAGGTGAAGCAGAGAACGGGGGTGGTTAGAAGTCAAGATCTTGGGGCAAGGGAGCAGGATAGGAAACCCCAGGGTGTTTGTTTAATTTTGTGACATGTAATCCACAGTCACAGACATTGTAGAGTCTTCCATATTTTTTGTATTTTTACAGAAAAAAATACTTACTTTGCCAAATATGGCAAACATTTGAGTAACATGTAACCACTCAGCCTCCAAGTTGATGTGAACACATTAGATCAAATTCAGATCTTCATTGCAAAAGTCCAAATCTCTCTTTTAGGATCAAATCTCCTGCTTCCATCACTGGTCCACCTCTGTGTTATTTAACCCAACTCTTTAAACACCTCTTGCCACTGCCAGCAGCCTGTTTGACCCTTGTTGTGGTGTAAGAATGGTAGTCATCAGCTTAGTACTCCCTCTGAGACTCTACAAAACACTGGCTGCTCACTCACTCCCTCCCCCTTTTCCCCTGTGGTTGGCTGGAGAGGAAAACTAGAGGCATAAGAGAGGAAAATCACGGGTTGAGATAAGAACAATTTACTGGAAGCAGCAATGAGATAAGGAAGGGAACAGTTACAGCAACAACATGAACAGCAGTGTACAAGAAAGATGAAGGATTCACATGTAATTGCTTAGAATCAGCATTACCCCACTGTTCTCTCTACCATGCTTGCTCAACCAGAGGGAACCCCTTCTCCCCAGAAGAAAGTCATACCCCCTCCCCTGGCAATGTCATGAGGGGATATAGAATAACCTCCCACCTCCTAGCCATGACCCTGCTGGCTACAGCAAAAATTAACCCTGTCCTGTGAAGAACAGGACACCCATCATCAGTTTGAAGAGTCACTGCTCAGTCATGTGAAGCATTTCCATCCTGCCTCCTAGCTCCATGGCCTCAAGGATGTTATTTACATTATAAAGTCCTTCAGGTGGTGACCCCCTGTTCCATATTTGCTTAGCATCTAGTAATCATTACATAGTAGCCCTTAGACATTACAGTGATTAAAGTAATCTTCCTATAGTATGTATTGCTTTCGTCCCACTGCAACCAGCACTGTGGATCTGCTCTGTTTTTTCTCCATAGTAGAATTTGACCCACAATTGCTGGTTCCCCTGCTTTAAAATATTTAGGTCATTCATGGTGCTGTTACAGTCTTAATAAGAACAGTTCTGCCAAAAATGGCTGAAGGCAATGCCTTTAAATACAAACCAGGTGCTCTTCAAAGTGGACAAAAACATGCATGGACTCCTTCGGTTGCCTTCATCATCCTAAGCTTCTTCCTAACAGAGGAAAGAACATGTGCTGAGAAACCAGAAAAATAATGATTTGATTCCAGTATTTCAGGGAGATACCAGGGGGTCTATATGCACTTTTTAAAATTATGTGACAGTAGATTGCACCAGGTAGCAACCGAGATGTCTGCTTTTCAGCTAACCCCTTATCAATAACACCTTATCAAGGTGTTGTTAAATTCTTCCCCATTTAAAATGCAAAATGAAAGTTTTCCAACCAGACAGAAGGCAGAGGGAAAAAAGAAGCAATATTGTAATGCAAGAAAATATTAGCTTTAAGCAGCAGGAGCTGTCTTTTGTATGGTCCATTCTACAAGAGCAGTTACGTGCAAGAATATCAGGTAGCAAGGTAACAAAACAAGACAATGCTGAAAACTTAGAGCAGTGGAAGGCACTTAGATTTATCTTCTAAGTTTCCTCCTGAATAGGTTGATGTAAGGGCATTACAAACAAGTTGTTTCTCTCTGCAGGGCCCTGACAACTGCATGAAGTGTGCCCATTTCATAGATGGTCCCCACTGTGTGAAATCCTGCCCAGCAGGGGTTCTGGGCGAGAATGACACCCTCGTCTGGAAATATGCCGATGGGAATAATGTTTGCCAGCTCTGCCATCCCAACTGCACCCGGGGGTGAGTAAAACCTGGGACTGAATGGCAACAGGGAAGAAAAGAAACGGAGGAACAGCTTGCCTCCAGCTCTTTCACTTCCTGACAGTCCCATGTCAAACCACTGAGAAGAACTAGCAGGGAGCAAGAGAGGTCAGGAGGACACAGTTAGTGTAAGCAGAGTGTGGCAAACTTTGTAAGTAAGGAAAAAGGTCAGTGGTACTTTGTCTTTATGCAGAATGAAAGAAAAAAAAGTTTAAGGGGTTTGAAACAGGTTTATTCGATAACTTGAAAAGAGAATTTTACAGGACTCACCCACCAGTGATGCACCTTTTTTTTTTCCATCTGGCTTGTTGCTGTGTTCACTGGTTTTGAGAGGAACATCAGTGACATCTGGTGGATGCTCGGTTCCCAGGGCCATTTTTCTCTATATCTTTCAACCTTCAGGAGGGAAATCCCAGTAGGGTAACAGAGTGATTTTCTTCTGCCTTCTTTCCATATGCTAGCACTTGTTCTGAATTTAAAGCCTTGTGAGTGTGGCTTTTTTATACAGGTATCACAGTAAATCCAATCTATATGAGCCATTTTTGTCCTCATTTGGGGACACGCTTAAACTACAACCTGTAACAAGGTGTGAATTGATCTGTGTAATATGCATCACAAGTAATAGTGGTCTTCTCTCCTGATTTCCAACCTACAAAAGACATGGGATTTACAGGAAAAGGTTTTAGGGTTTGAGAGCTGATTATTGGACTGTGATGCTTTCAAAGCAAAAAGCCAGCCCATGTTTGGTATATTTTCCTTCACAGCCCTCTGCTTTCTACCTTGCAAGTCTGTCTGATCCAAAATGCTTCTATAATAGGCCCATAATAAGTGTTGCAAGAGAGGAGACCGACTCAGACCAACCATCACATCATATATTAGCTAATCCAACTGCCAATTCCCCACCTTCGTGGAAAAAAGGAGATGAAGGTTGGATTCAGCAAGTAACAGCCCTTTCTAGTGCTTGTAGTGAAACTGAGTGTAATGGTTTTCAGACAGTAATTATATCAGCCTGGTGAATTTGCCACGATTTACAGTGATGCCCCTTGGTTTTGTTATGGTCACAGACAAGGCTTATCATGGCTTCCCACTGCAAGCCTAAGAATAAATTTTCTCATTTGAAAAGGGATTGTAATAAGTTTGCGCTTTATTAATGACCTCAGTAGTCCCTGCTGATGCAAACTGGCCACAGTGGTCTGAAACACTCCTTCTAACTGGCCACATGGAAATGCAGCTGATTACTGGAATAGTGTAATGAGTAACCACATCTGAACAAGGCCTGTTTTTCTCACCGTGTGGCCTCAGTAGTGAGCTCAAACACTAGACTCTAATGTAGATTTGGAGAGGATAATTTGGCAGACAGGGATGTAAAATGAGCCACACAGATGCTCTTAGTGGACAATTTACTTCCCCAAGCAGAACTGATCCCCAAGCAGATTGAGAAGTCAATTCCTGCCTTGCTTTAGCAGTGGATGGGGGAACCACAAGAATCAGGCAGGAGATGAGGCTACAGTAAGGAGACTTTTTTAAAATGAGGGCTATTCAACATATGCCTCAGTGTATTTGGCCCTGTGTTGTTAAGGTAGAACATAAAAAGTAGTGTCAACTTCATCTTTCACATGAAAGAGCTGGGCTGAGTTTGCATCAGTTACATTGTGAACATGCTTAATAGCCCAATTCAAGCTGATGCCCAAATGTGGCAGATGAAATAGGCTGTATCCCTGAAGGGCTTAAAGAGCTAGAAGGAGGTAGTGTCTCAATATTTGCTATACAGATGGGACATCTGTGGCCCTGGGTGAGTAGGGAGCCAGTGTCAGGGTTATAATATGGGAACATGCAGTCAGGCACAGCATTGTTCCTCTGAAGGCAATCCATCAGCAATGCCATTTCTCTTCACGCCTTTCCCTAGTTTTGCTGGGGGAATGGATCTGTTCAGCAGTGGGTGGAAAACATCTGTCTCACAAAGCTTTTGCATCCCTAAAAACCACAGTCTCAGCGATTCCTGCATGACAAGAAACAACTTCATTTTGTCCCTGTCCAATTTCACAGCTAGAGCCCACGAAATCTTATCAGCATGATTAAGTGTGCTGACTTCAGTAGTCATGCAAGCAAGGGTTCCCAGGATCTCTCTCTGTTTTCCTTATTTGAAGAAGCTTCAAGTAAAATACTTCTCTTCCCAGCAGACTTTCATTTTTTTGCTTTAGGTATGCATACTGGTCGTACATTGCTTCTTCTGGAATGTCATGAAGAATCTCTTTGAGTTGCATTTTCTTTGCTGAGTCCATTTTTCAGCCTTCATTAGGAAATAGAATAAAGGCTGCCTTGTGCTTAGCCCAAAAGACCCCTTCTCTCTTAATTCTCCTGTATTCTCTTGGGGGTTTTGTACATGAGCTTCCTTTTGCCCTGCCACTAGTACAGCTGAGAATATGTGCTCAATAAAGAAAGCAACATCTCAGAAGTCCTGGAATTACCCCATATGTTCAATTAAAAACACTCACCATCTTAATTAATCTGCTTAGTGTTGAAGGATTTGATTCTTCCTTGCCAGTCTCACAGAATACAGGAAATAAACTCAGACACA
Source organism: Cisticola juncidis (assembly GCA_013400215.1). NCBI lineage: Eukaryota > Metazoa > Chordata > Aves > Passeriformes > Cisticolidae > Cisticola > Cisticola juncidis. Next base: position 244,448 of record VXBR01003921.1, on the reverse strand, counting down.
GCCACTGGATAAGCAAGGAGGAGAAGAGGCCACCACTGTAGCCAATACCACTGGTGGGCACATCCTGCCTCCATCCACAGTTGTTATCAACATTCTGTGTCTCATCAGTCCCCAGTTTAAATGCTGAGGGATTTTTGAGGGAGACGTGAAAGTGGCCAGGGGATCTGAGAGGGAAGGCTGCAGAGGCACAGCACAAATTCTATGCCTTTGTCACCCTTGGAAGGCTACTTAGAAAGAAAGGGCAAAGTAATTTTTGTAAAGTTTTAAAAGATTTAAAAATGGTTTTCCATTTCTTTTATGCTTGTGAAGTAACTTAGGCTGTTACAGTGTGAGTCCCTTCTGAAAGGCCATCAGTCATAACAACTTGACTGTATTACATCAAATTAGGAACTATAGGTCAAGGACAAAGTTGATAAAATCTTGATGGATTTAGGAAATAAATAGCTGTGTCTGCACCAGGACAAGTAATATTTACATAGACAGGTAAAATGTGTCATTCAGGATGAAGTAGTTTTCAGGAGCTGTACACAGAACTACTTTCCCAATAAATAGAGAAACATATCAGAGACTACAACTGCTGTTATGTTCTTCTCATATATCCATAATATCTTAAGTTACTTCATAACATAAGGTCACATTTGTCATTTTGGTTTCCAAGCAGAAGAAAAATTACTCAGGAATGGAAAACATGATTGTTTGTATTCCATATAATCTGGGTTACTTATGTAGGGTGTCATCCTAAAATTCCACATTAAGAAAGATAGTTATATATAGTCCTGGAGGGATAATTCTTATGGGCTTTGTTTCTTCTCTGACTTGTGAAATTAATCAGAAAACCAAGTGGGATTTGAAAAGCACAAGCTGATTTCTCTCTTTCTTCCCAAACACCTTTTTTACTTTATCTGACCAGACTTGATATACATGGATTTGTGTGGGGAAAGGAAGGAGACTGATAAAAACCTACAGTTCTCCTGCCTCTACTTTAATGTGTAAGAGAAGAACTGGTCAGTCATTCCTCAGACTGTAGCTACGATCCCCTCAGCCAGTCTTGTTTGCCATTAGGAAGCACATAGAGAACTTGCCATCTTGAAGTAGCATGGCAAACCAGATTTTTGAGGAAGAGATACTTTGAGGGACAGTAGTCATATTCTGAAATTAGGTGAGGTCTTCTAATTTCACATTCTTATCAAGAGCAGCTGCACCCTGATCAGTTTTCCATTGAGAACTTGAAGAGAGGCAAGATCTGCCTCTTATGATGATAAGCAAGCTGGTGGCTCTGCTCTGCATGTGCAGCCTCTCTGTGCTTAGTTACACAACTGAGCAAACAAAGCAAGCTGTATGCTGGTAGGAAAGCTAACAAAGCTGAGGACCTGGAATCCGGGAACTGGTATGCACAGCACTTCCAGCATGTCCAGGACACCAGGATGCACATTCTTGCATGGGAGCCCAGTGAACTTACAAGACCTTCCAGATGCTGGGACTTGGAGCACTGTGTTGACCCAGAAACAAGGCAAAAATACAAGGGAAGGTTGGAGTAATGAAAACAAACAAACAAACTAACTAAATCCCAATAAAATGAGTAGTTGCTTCACCTCTTCCTTCCCCAGACCCAGACCAGGTTATGAGAGAAGATCTGCAATTCTACCTGGCATTTTGAAATTATTCTTGTTCCTCCTCTCAGTGAAAGGGATTCCAGAGCAGTTTTCCTGGCATAGGCTCAATCTTTACCCCCTACTTGACCTCCTCTGGAATTGTTTTGGGATGATCCATTTTCTTTAAGTCAGCACAGGGAGCAGATACCACAAACTGGACTTTACTCCTTCCTGTGCTCTGTTTTCCAGAGGTGATGTCACCCTCTCAGTAATGCTCTCCTTCCTCAGTAGACACCACAAAGACCACAATTCCCATGAAGAGCATACATCTCATCGCCCAGCAGCACCTGGGGAATGCACTGTGCCTCTCACACTCATTAGACCATCAAGTGAATGCAGTTACTGTGTTTTATTTTGCACTGCGCTGCCAAAACTTTGAGCATTTTAAACTCAAATGGAGGGTGAATGACTTGCTTATTAGAGTCCCTGGCTCTCTGGATAACAATTGTACCTGTTTACATTACCAGTAACATAAGCCTTTGGATTCTAAAGGAAAAATGCCACGAACACATGCCAGCAAACTGTATTCCAAGAGAGTGCTGTCAAATCCCATTTTCTGATGGAAGTCTGTGTATCTGCTACCCAAGTTTTCCATTCCAATACAAAGTCTGGAAATTGAAATCTTTACCTTATCAGGAAACAAGGATTATGTAGGAGGGTCTGCAATGACACGTTTCCACATGCATTTCTGTCCATGTGGGAGGAGGAGGCTACTTCTGTCTTCCTCCACAATCAGCCTTGGGCTCTGCACAGAGACAGGGAATCCATGAATTTTGTGTATCTGTGTCCTCCCCCATGTCTACCACATGCTTAAATGTTGTTTTAAAACATCCCTTAAACTAAGTATGCAGCCTAGCTATTTCTCTAGATAAAAGATTTTGGAGCGAGGTTGTTGACTGATATTGAATGGAGTGTATGACTATTATAAATTCCTATGTTAACACTTGGACTGCTCTGAAACACAACTTTCAAATCAGTAGCACTCTTCTCAGTAAGAATTACAGAAGTATGTAGGCCAGAGCTACTATGTTTGTAACGTTCACTTGTTTTTACAGGTGCAAAGGGCCAGGTCTTGAAGGCTGTCCAAATGGGTGAGTATTTCATCTGCTACAATTAATGGCAGAGCTGAAAAGAATGTGTGTGTGTGTGTTTACATTTCCACACTGGACACTGCAAGGCTGGGACTAAAGACTTCAGCTGTTTACAGGGAAGTGACAGATTGAAGCAGGTTTAGAGCTATAAAAATGGTTTCAAGAACTGAGAAATATTGCTGCTGGCACAAGACTTCAAAATCTTGTTCTGCAATTTTTGTCAAGGTGAGACCAGGGATCTGTTACTGAAGAATAAAAGGAAGGGCTGGAAAAAGAAAGGATTAAGAACAGAGAGAGATCTGTTTAGGACTGATATAGTTACCTGTGTTACAGGACACTCAGAGATGCGGAGGGTCTTTTCCAGCCCTGTGTACGTCTCCAAATACTTTGTGCCCAGATGGATGCTCATTCATCACACTCAGATTAGATCTTATATCACACTGTTTGGCTTCATGATGTGCTTGAGGTCATGCAACAACCAACCCATCTTCTCTGACTGAGAGAGAGGGATTTAATTTCTGGCCACAAAGTCATGCTATGGCAATGTAAATTCAGCCTAGAAGTACTGTTAAATAGTGACTGCATTTAATAGTAATCTCTGGGGCAACTTAGAAAAATGCTGGGAAGAATCTCTAAGGACATACCAAAAAACAACCTTGGACAGGCAGTTTTTCTTTTCTTAAATTTGCAATTATCTAGGCTCTGATAAAGAGGCAGCAATCTGTGTGTACAGTGGGGATGGTACACAATAACTGGCTTCAGACATTTGTACTTGTAAGGAAGACAGATGATCTGACTTCCACTGTGACTCTTACAGCATCCTTCCCCCCCAGAAATAATGGGGGGATTTTAGCTACGTTGCTGGTATCACAACTGTGGATACCTTTCTGAGAGGCCTTCTCTCCACATGCTTCGTGTCTCTGATCACACAAGGGCTGCCCACAGCTGGCACACACAAGCATCACAGATTTGATGACCGTGTGCTTGGTGGGTTTGTCAGAGGCAGGAGAAATCCCCTCACTTAAGCCATGAGGATGAGTTCCAAGTGTGAGTTTGAAGGAAGAATGAAGACTTGTGGTTTAAGCCCAGATGGAAATTAAGCACCACTTTGAGCAGATTACCGGATGAAGGACCTAAAAATACAGGTGTCCAGGAAATATGAAATGTCAAATAGGCTTATGCAGGTGTCCAGATTCTGTGTTTGATCAAAACATAAGGCTTCCTGCAGCCTCTGTAGGGCTTCTTCAAAATCAAACAGCTAAGAATTTTTTTCCCTTTCCGCATGCCCTCCTGTGCTGCAGCTCCAAGATCCCCTCCATCGCCGCCGGGGTTGTCGGAGGCCTCCTGTGCCTGGTGGTGGTGGGCCTGGGCATCGGCCTGTACCTGCGCAGGCGCCACATCGTCAGGAAGCGCACCCTGCGCCGCCTGCTGCAGGAGAGGGAGGTGAGCCCTGCCACTCCCCTGCCTCACCTGGGCGCTGTGTCCTCCTCCCGTACCGGGGGATTGAGGCACTCTGCATCTGCCTGCTCACTCAGCAGTCCCTTGGGACGGGGAACGCGGCGGCTGCCATGCTGCTCAAGAAAGGAGCAGCATGCACCTAACACTGTTTCAATCTCAGATCTGATCCCTCTGCACATAATTTGCAAAATATTTAAGGGATTCAGATGTCTCAATCCCAAGGAAAATCATTGAGATTGTCTACTCAGAAAAAAACGTGCCTTCGGGTTGAGGTGCAATGCATTTGCTGATCCATACTACCTTCCAGTTTAGAACTTCAGCCTCAAATCCAGTGTCCCTCCAGACAAGCCTTGAGGCTCCTCTGGCAACTTGGGGCGCTTTTGAAAATTTTACCCTCTCGATCAGGTGCATGCCTGATCCTGTGGAAAAAAAGGAGAGGAGGGAAAGGAGTTGAGGAAGTGTTTGTGTCTTGTCTTTGGTTTGTTTTTAGCACAAAATGCCCACAAACCCACAAAGTGAATGGTTCACCCTGTTGAGCATGAGTAAGGTTTCTGCTTTTTGCAAGGTTTCTGTGCTGCTTTTTGTTTTTTGCATGGCTTTGTGTGCATTACAGCATCACCCTCTGGATACCTCATATACAGTAAAATTCCTAATCCTGGGTGAAAGCTGCTCTTCTGCGGTTAGGTCCCTTCTCTTTCTAGTCTGGTTCTAGTAAATTAGCCAATTCTTTTTATCATTTTGGTAAAATCCCAGTTGCAGCTTCTTTCTCTACTTGCTAGCTTTGCAGAGTCAGCCGCTAATATCCTTAAAAAAAAAAAAAGAAAAAATCAATCTGGCTTGTTTTTCATTGCACTATGAAATTATATTTTACATACTGCTCTATTCTGCAGTTGTGATAGTACAGTTCAATTTGTCCTCAGCTCATATTGTACCCTCTGGACTCCTCAAAATGAGGATATTTCATCACAAAAGAGAGACTCCTGGTCCTCTAAAATCAGATTGAATCTAACTAAATATGGTTTTATTTAAAAAAAAAAAAGGAAAATCACTAAGGAAAAAGCTGACTTATGCATCATAAAAGCATTAAATATCTTCAGAAGGTGTTCTTGCTGTTTGCAATAAGGCTAAGATAAAATTTTGAAAAAATCAATAGGCAATTCAACGTCCTTTTTTGTTTTGAGGAAAGAAACACTGTCAGAGTTTCAATTGCTGCTTGTACATTGAGTGGTCTGGGGGAACCATCAGTACCATGGGAATTTTATTAAAAAATTAAACAAGACCAGACATGAAAGGGTGCAGGTGATTCTCACCCATTATTTTAAATATTTTAATAATTTATTCACAAGTTCAAAACAAAAAATAATCTCCTTTAGCATCTGTGGTAATTACATTATTTTTCATGCCATGTGTTTCAAGGCTTTGAAGTCATAGCCTCCATTTGAGAAGAGGTATTCCTTCATTCTCCTTCAAAATGGCAGTTGCCACTCCGTGCTTCTTTTTTGGAGCAGGTATTTGTTTCTGCAAGTCAGAGCAGAGCTGTCCTCCTGAAAACTTCAAATGGAAGCAAATGTTCATTATTTTAAAAGCAGTGTTTATTTGCTTCCACAAAGTGTTCAACCTTCCAGACTGTTTAACCTTCTAACATCATCTTCTCTCTGCACTAGCTTGTTGAACCACTGACACCCAGCGGGGAGGCACCAAACCAGGCTCATCTGAGAATTTTAAAGGAAACAGAATTTAAAAAGGTCAAAGTTTTAGGCTCTGGAGCTTTTGGCACTGTTTATAAGGTAAGATCGCTGTGTTTCTGTTCCCCCTTTCATCCTGCTCCCTCCTGCAGAAGCCACCTAAACAAAGCAAGAACTGGGAACTTCAATCATGGTGTAGATTTTTTTTTAAAACTAGATTTTATAGCATATATCTATCTGTTGAAGGGTAGAAAGATTACTCAATCTTCATTAGTTTTGTTAGAAACTGGGTAACTGGAGAAGGTTTTCATAAAACTTTGCCAAAGCCGTACTGCTGAACCTGGAGAACAAAGATCTTGACTTAAAAACTGCTACAATAAATACACCCCATTGTAAATATTAAGAAGAAAAAGAAATGCACTTTGGTTAGCTCAGTGCAAAGCCATTTTTCTGTGTCATCTGGGATCTTCTTATAATTTTCAATCGTTCTTTTGTTAAAACTGATTCAGATGTGTGAAAAGTGTCTGCACACCTTCAGTTGTGTAGGTTCACAAGTTATTTTTTCTCTTGGTGTTTGTTTATCCTTTGTGCTTCTTCATCAAATACCTCTTTTCTCCGCTTCTCCTTTAATTCAGGATGTGTGTTTCATGCTTTTCCATTAACTGTAGGCTCCTATATTTCTTTATAAAGCTATATATTCTGAATCAGACTCTGATTAGGAACTTCAGGGGCACAAAAGGATGTGCATTGCTGGGGATTTCAGCAGCATATCCTCACAGTGCCACACTGCTGACCTGCCACCTAAATGGCCTCCTGACACTATAGATGTAGAGCACTGCACTAGTGGCACATAGATTTCCCTGCCACTGCATGTGTATAGCACTGGATTATTTGTACAGTATAGGTGCCATCTGGTTTTAATGAGAAAATGCTAATTATTTTCATCCCATGATTTATAAATTGGAAGTGGCAAGGTTTTGCACATGCAGTTATTGTGATGCTCTAATTAGCTGTATTTCCATCCACAAAAATTGCTCTTTATCTATCTCTTGGGTCATTTACACAAGCATAGTAATGAACACGCTTTTTCAAGAAAGCATGCTAGAGATTACTGAAAAAGAAGTACCACCCCATTAACAGAATTTGGTAATACCCACAAGACACATTTGTTGCATATTTTTGTCCTCTGCCATGTCTTTCCATTGCTCAGAATATTTAAATCTACTCAGAATATATGAAATATATATGTAACTGTGAGAACTAACCTGTTAGGTATGAGATTGAATAACTCTTTGTACTTCTTTTTGGTAGGGACTTTGGATCCCAGAAGGAGAGAAGGTTAAAATTCCTGTTGCTATTAAAGAGTTGAGGGAGGCTACATCACCAAAAGCCAACAAGGAAATACTTGATGTGAGTTTTCATGTTTGTTTTCTTAAGTTGTCAATGGTCTGTGGATTTTCTTCTCTAACAACTAGAGGGGTTTCGGGATTTTGTGTGGGAAGAAATATTTTGCATCCTAAAGTTAGTTCTCCATCTAGAAGTTCTGCACTTTGCAGCCCAGTCTGTGCAGTGCTTTTGTGTTTCTCATGAACCCAGTCCAAGTACAGATTTTATACTCATGGGGTAGCACCTAAGGAGTGGTCAAGACCATACATTTGCAATTAATTCTTTTTTCTCTATTCTGATATTTCAGGCCTTAAGCTGTACATTCATTGTCATTATGGTGATACAACTAAGCCAAATAACAACAGCCCTAATGAATTATGAATCCTGTGTATTGTCATAAACTAGTTGCTTGATTAAATAGGATTAAATTAACTATAACTCCAAAATAAAATTTAAAAATCCCAGCTGTCTGATTTCTCTGTCATAGAATGCAAGAAATTTTCTCACCTTCTGAAAGAAGCTTGGGATTTTTATTTTATTGTTTGGATATAGCTCATCCCTTCAGAAAACGGGAGGAAAGGATATGGGACACTGATTTAAGAGTTCATAAATATTTGGGTTTACAACAAGTGAGCCAGAGTCCTAAGTACAAAGTTTCCTGAACCTGGAATTGATGAAAATCTTAACTAGATCCAAAGCCATGGAATATGCAGCACCAAGGGTATATAAATTTCTGTACAAGGAAAGGAGAATGCTGAGTGAAGACAGGAGCACTTGGAAGTTCCGTGTAACTTCAGATTTCCCGTGCTGTGGTTCAGTTTTAAGCAATAAGAAGAGTGTGTCTGTCTGTCTTTCTGTCCTGTCCCAAATGGACCTGTTTGTCTGGAATTGATGGTGTTGTTAATCAAGCACACAAGTCCTTCAGCCATGGGAAAAACTGTGGAGTTTTTTTTATTTTTGGTAGGAACTGAATTTAGGAGGACGATTTTTTTAAATTCAATTTTAGCCACCAAATGACACCTCAGGTAGGAAGGTTCATCTTAGATCATTGAGGCTAGTGAAGATCTTAACAAAAAGACCATCCTTGTAGTGAGAAGTCTCAGGATAAATGTCTGTGAACAAACCACCACTTGTGGTTTATTATCTGACAATAATAAAGCTCACTGGATTTTTCAAGTCACCCTGAATAAACAGTGTTATTCCAATACATTACTCTGCTTCAACAATTTGTGTGTTATGCACTGTATGATTTGATTAGCATATTGCAGCAGTGCAGAAGAATAGGTGGTCCATCTCCAAATCCATCCAGGAAGCAATATCCATTCTGGTTTTAGTTTAGACTCCAGACAAGTCTCAGCCCTGCCCCAGGTCCCTACCTATGTGACCCCCATTCCTGCCCCTCACCTACCTGTGATCCCTCCCTTCACTGGCATTCTCTGCACTGAGGAACTGGCAGAGATGCTGCTCAGCTGCCTGCCCTGACCTCTGCCCCACATTTTGCTCTTCACAGTGATAAGGAGCATCACACAGTGTTCACAAAGGATGCATTGGACTTAACTGCATTAAAATCCTGAAGGCATATATCCTGAAGGAAGAGTTAATCAACAAGCCTATAGTACTTCATCCTTCCTTCAGCAGATCAAGATCACTGGATAGGGCAGTTAATGCAGGGACTGTGTGCCCTTCAGTGGTATCAAAGTGCTTTCTCTTCTAAAAGAAACTTCTGTAGCAAATACCCACATTAACTTTTCCTTTGAATTAGTATGCTTAACAAAAAGCTCTTACTTTTTCAATCCTGTTAATTTTAAAATAATTTGGCTGGTGGAACTCTGTAATTCAGAACTAAATATAAAAAAAATACAAATCTAGTGAAAGAAGTCAAAGGGATGACTCCAAAAGCACTTCTCAAAGCAGATTTTTGCTACACAACCAATTTTCCAAGGTCGCTGGAACCTCAAAGATAATAATGTCTCATTAAAGATGATTTGTCTTACAGAATCACACTAGGTATAGAACAAGAACAGCAGCTTTAGCTCTTATAATCCGGGCAAGCTCTGGCTGACTTTATTAGGGTAGGGTTAATTCAGAAGGTTGTTGTTAAATACCAAGCATACTTGGAGCAGGTCAGAGCGCACCCGAAGAGATTTCCAAGATAAACAGTTGAAACAAAGACCCACTTTAATGTTTTGGGCTATTTAGAAGGACCCACAACCGCACAATAGCTCCGTTCTGCTTTCTGCAAGGGGGAGGCGGTGGCCTATTTTCCTTTGCAGTATCAAATGGAAGAGGAGGTGTCAGCCCTTGGACGCTCTCGGGAAGCCGTGTGGCCCAAACGCCCGCGCGCTCCCGCAGTGCTGAGCCCCCGGGTCAGCCCCACGCGGGCTGCGCAGCAGATGGGCACTGAGAACAGGTCCTGCTCTGCACTCTTCCCCCACCCTGCCCTGCCAAAAGGAATGCAATGTGGATCTGAATCCCAGCAGGGCATCCTTCATCATTACAGTGGCTCTGTTTGGAAGCACAGGGAAATTAAGTTGTTTTGGTCTCTGCTTTTGTCTGAGTATTGGATAACAAATTTGCAAGAATCTCTAAAAAATGATACCACAAATATGTACAAACTGAGTAGCAGATTGTGCTCCTGCTTTACTTTTCCTTGAGCCCACACAATCAGTGCTATCCATAGCAGAGGGATGTTTTTCAATGGTTTGCTCACATCATGCTGTAGGTTAATGAGCTCTTACCAGTTATGGTGGAGATCCTATTTAACCTGTCTGCCTGGAGGCCATTTTCATCCTGAGGGCTCCAAAATAAGGATACCAAATGCAGAACTAGTACCTCAAAAGAGGCTGCATTACATCATGATTTGCTTAGGCTGGCACATTAAGCAACAACACAGAGGCCAGAAAGTATTGCTTAAGAATTGGGGTTGCTTATTCCTTGAACGTCATTGCCTTAATAACTTTGTTTAATAATAGTTCTCACCAGCTATGGAGCTATGTGACATCTGTGGAACGCTTGCTAGATGATGAGTACAGTGCTATGGTATTTATTTTTTTAAGCTCTTAGAAAGAGCAGATTTGCTTTTTCCCTTCCACCATTTGTGTCTTCACTATGATTTTAGGCTTGAGGAGACTGCTAGCCTGATTTGCCAAAGGGTGATTAGTAGGTGTTACTCCAGATGCTAAATCAAGATGCTGACCTGCTCACTGAATGGAAAAATTCCCATTCATTTCCCCTTGTGTTGCTTTTTAATCAAATCACTTTTAAAATATCTAAAAGTGACAGACATACTGTAAATCAGACACAAAGTTAGCTAAAGAAACCAAATAACTGCAGTTCTGACTTTTTTCTCCAACTGGAATCCATTCTTTGAGCTGGCACTTGACAGTGGATTTGAGTATAAATATAGATCTCAAATTCCAATCCATAAGTAGCTTTTCCACGCAAAAACCATGAGGAATTTTGACCCCATGGCCATGTTAAATAATGTATTTGAACCAGCCTCTGAAGGGGGTCTTTCCCTTCCCACAGAAGAACAAAAGAAGAGGAGGTATCTTGGGTGTTGTAGATAGTACCTAAAGCTACCAACTAAAGCTACTACCTAAGTACCTAAATGTACCAACATTTGAAAAGAGTTTTTCACATATTTATGAAATTAAACTCCAAAATTCCAGTTGACCAAAGGGTCTGTAATGCTTGACCTCCCACATTCAAGTACCTTCCTAGTACCATTTATTGCTATATAAGTCTAAAACAGCTTTTCCCATTGAGGACAGTATTTTCATCATTGTTACTTAAAGACAAGCATTCAAGCTTCTAAAGCAGTGAACCAATTATTAACCTATTTGGTTCGCCATGGACTGAAGAACAACATGGTCAAGAAGAACATGGTTTCTTAAAGAATGAGACTGTCAGTCACGTTCTAGATGACAACTTTGACTTTCTGGGTTAGTACCAACCTTGACAGGGGAGCAGAATTCTCAAAAATACTGATTTCCAGTCAGTATCATTAAAAGGTCTGTGGGGAAACCCATATGACACATGTTCACAAATGTGTTGCCCTTGCAATTATTAGGTGCTCAAAATGATGAAATCCCATCAGCTTCCAGTTGGTGTTCAACTTATTAATTCCTCCTTGGTCTGTAAATTTTAATCTCCCAGGATTTTATGTCCAGTGCTTGCTTGGTGTACAGTAGTGAGAGACTGGCTCTTCTGTGGCATCTCAGTGATGATTTGGTGTTCAAAATCTGGACATCCCACTGAATGGAAAATAATCAGTCCACAGAGTGGGAAATATGTGTATTTTGTATGTGATATGAGACACAGAGTTTGCATATAGTATTTTAGCAACTTCTTGGCTGACCAACTTATTTTAAAGTGCCTCCAAATATTCATGCCATGCCAAAGGGAGTTTCACATTTCTTTTTTTGCCTTTCTTCTCAGGAAGCCTATGTGATGGCTAGTGTTGACAATCCTCATGTGTGTCGCTTGTTGGGAATCTGCCTCACTTCAACTGTTCAGCTCATCACACAGCTGATGCCTTACGGCTGCCTCCTGGATTACATCCGAGAGCACAAGGACAACATCGGCTCTCAGTACCTCCTCAACTGGTGTGTGCAGATTGCAAAGGTAAGCACACCAGAACTCCAGGTCAGCTAAAACTCAGAGATCTGACACCATGTAATGTGTTTATTTAGTTACCTGTCTCTTCAAATCTTTGTTTCACCACCTGGATCCTAGATATCCTACACGTGGCAGTAAGCACGTGTATCCTACACGTGCCAGTACTTTTTTTTGAGCAATTTATTGTTTTCATGCTGATGAGAAAACCCTAACTGTTCTTCAAAATGCTTCTAGGCAGCATAATATTGTCACCTAGACATTTATGTCCAAAACAAACACCCAGTATTGACATGAAAATGCAATGCAAATGTGATGCAGCACAGGCGGTAGGAAAGGCAATAGAACTTGTCAATTCCCATAGCAAAAAGCTGCTTCCATCAGTGGATTTCTTTGGGCTATGTCACAGGACAGCGATGTTGAATATCTTCTTGTGTGCCTTGGAGAGTTTGATGCTGAAATCTCTGAGGCCAGGGATCAAAACTGCTGACTATTGAATACCAGCTCTGTCCTTGCTCAGGCTGGTTTTCACCAAAAGGCATTCAGGCACCCCAGAGCTATTCTGTAATTCACAGGTGCTGAGCTAGGGTCTGTAATCTAACTGCAGTGGCCATAAAAGACTCATTATCACACCTGGTACTGTTTGCCAAAGAGCAGCAAAGAAACTGCAATACAGTCTCCGGCCCTTAGCTGCAATATGCTGTATTTGGATGGTGGTTAGCTGTTTGCAAGCATGGAAGAACAAAGCAAAACCAGCAAAAAAACCCCCTGCAATTTGTTGGAGATTCATCATATGAGGTGGCAGTGTCCACACAGCATGGTTGCTTTAATGCTGTTTATTTCAGAAATGTTGGTCTCCAGGATAACCACACACTTAAAAACTTACTAGTCCCTTGAGGCCTTGTATACACCCCAGGCTTGCCCAGCCATAGTTTGCTTTCAGGAAACATGCTGAGGACTGTAGACATGGATCAACCAAATGTCTATAGAGCACATTTCTCATCCCAGGGTGTGTACTTTTTTTACATTGTGCTCCACAAGTAAAATCTAATTTATACATCCACTTGGGATGTGAGTTGCATTTTTTTGTGACTTTTTGTGACTCCTTTACTTCTTTGTTTAAAATTAATTACTCCTCTGTCCTGGTTTCAGTCTCTTTGGAGGATGAGCTGGAAACCTCCTCCATCTTCTCCTTGTTTTTAAGGTGGCAAAATGTATCCCCAAATGGGTCCTTGGGGTATTACTTGCCCAAAAGGTTGCCATTCACAATTGTTTCTTTCGTTTGATTTTTTCATAGCAGTTCAACATTTGCCCATAGCAACTTCTAGCCTCGCCAGCAAAGCTTGACCTTCAACATACTCCTTTGTGCTGCTCCACACTGAAGTTTTCCTCAAAGCACTCATAAATCTTATGTATCGCCAGCTTTTTCCTACCAATGTGTCTGGTGTTACAACTCTGATATGCCAGATTTTTGAACATTCTCTGACTCTTTAAAAATTTACTTAGGAGTGGAAAAAAAAAATTGAAACAAATACATGTCTGGTAACTAACCACCAGGAGACAAGTTCCCTAGGAAGCTTATTTTTGTTAATGTTTTCACAGCTTTGAAATAAGTTTTCTTTGCATCTTTTACAAACATTATCTTTTGCTGAGGTATGGAGTCCTCTCTTCCAGGCAAGATGTTATGACAGAGCATAAACGCTCCATGTGCAGAAACACTGTTAAGGAACTCTTTGAACACAATGGTCTCATGCTTAGTGATGAAAAATGGATGAAACTCCAGGCCTGCACACAATTAAAGATCTGCTGAACTTTCTAAACGGGCAGTTCAACATCTTCCGTGTATGGTTATGCATGTGCAAGAGTCTTCAGCCATCAGCACCTTAAACAGCTTAGTGTGACACTGATATTCTGCCTTTCAGCAGATCTGAGTCTTATTAGCCTCTGCAGCAAGTCAATTTTAGCAGGAAATTTTTTGTCCTACTGAGGCTAGATTACAGAATTACTATTTTTTTAAGATAGTCTGTTTTCTGTCAGCAGCTCAGAAGTTTCTGTTTCAGGAGCTCTGCTTGCTAAAGATCTATTTGTGTGATTCAGTGCATGCTCATAGTGGCACCGTGCCAGTTTGTTTGGGTGGTTTGTTTTGGCAACATTAGCACTGCATGGGTGAAGTTCTGCTGAGGGACTTGGAAGGAGGATTCCATGGTGGTCCAGCTTAGAAGTGGGCTTAGGAAGCAGGTGGAGGATGGAAGGCAATTATTCCCTTCAGTCCTCTGCCATCACATCAACATAATCATTTTGGTGCTAACTTTGTAGGTTAAAAGTAATTTTTTATCAATTCTCTTCATAAAAATACAAGTGCGTAAGCTACCACCAGCAGAAATGTATGGACTGGGATTAGTAGAGGATTTTGAAAAAGATACTACAGGAAACTTGGAAATCATGAACTTCTTGATTCCGTGTACCAAGAGACTAATGTTGAAGGAAAGAAGAGTAATCTCTTTGGTCAGAAACACAGCTGTTAAATTCATGCTTTAGAAGTCTAACCAGCACAATTAGTTACATTCTTCCTTGAGAGGCAGTCATACCAAAAAAGCACGCTATGGCAAATCCAGCCTAATCATGGGAAGCGGTGAAACTGGAAGAGCTTGCCTTTTTCAAAGAGGACTGGGAAATGGATGCAGCTCTTGAGTTCAGACTTAAAATTATTTTTTAATTTTTTTCCCCCATTTTTACCTTTGCAATGGACTGCCTCATTGTTAGCAGGAAGAAGGCAGAGTACATTGCCTGTAATAAAACACAGTATGAGCAGCTTTGAATGTCTAAATATTCTCAGTAGGGTTGGTGTGTGTACTTAATGGCAGGGGATAGTTAAACTCTGTACTGTGCTCTCCTGAAGTCACTGGGTTTGCACAAGTGCAGCCGAAAGAAGAGTTCATCCCTTTATTTGTAAGTTCCATCCTGATTTTGTATTTCTTGAACTAAGTCCCAAAGGAACCACATCCCCTACTGCTATCTACTCTACCCTGCCTCTTTTTCCTTCATGACTCCACCAGTACTGGGACCCACAAGAAGGTTCCTGGAGGGTAATAGTAACGGTGCAAGCACTCATCCTTGCCCTGCAATAAACATCATGTAAATGGAGATCTCAGGTTGGTTTTCCCGAGATATGTTGGTTAAGAGTCTTTTTTCCTTGAAAGCCCATGCCAGAAGCAGAAGAAAAAGTCAGAGTTCACTAGTTCAGGTTTCTCAAATTTGTTTTTTATTTCTTATCTCTCAGTTCTTTCAGCGCCCTGCCAAGGTCCTTGCTGCAGCAATGGCATGAGACAACTCTCCCCAGGTCGGGAGGGCTCGGACCTTTGGTACCTTTTCTCTGACCCAACCATCATCCATGATGCCTTTTCTATTTACAATTAACTACCAATACGTACTACCTATGTGAAACCTGTCACTTCTATTCTAAACCAATCCCCCCTGACCCACCACAACAGAAGATGGAGGACAAGAACAAGAAGGAAGAAGGACAGGGCTACACCCTGATTTCTCCATCTTGCCTTCCCTGACTCCATTCTAAAAACCCCAAATTTTATATTTGCACCCTGTGATAATCTAACTACTATTTATATCAAACTCTTGTGGCTTGTAATTCTTCGTACAAGGTTGGCAGTTTCTCCCATGGACTAAGGTCAAAGACAGTGTCATTTTGGGCTCTGTGCCAGGGTCTCCAATCCCCCTGCCAGGGTCCCAGACCATCCAGCCAGGGCCTCAGACCATCCAAGGCAGCCAGAGGGATGCCCTGGACTCCGACATGGAGAGTGCAGGTGGCATAACTTACCACGCGTTCATGGTGGTGTCTGTAGCTACCACAAGGCAGCTGAGGTTTGGTGATTTGTGTGTCAGAGCTCCGAGTGCACGGGCCTTACCAACAGTGTGTTACATTGCAGGGAATGAACTATCTGGAGGAGCGGCGCCTGGTGCACCGTGACCTTGCTGCCAGGAACGTCCTTGTAAAGACTCCTCAACATGTGAAAATCACGGACTTTGGGCTGGCAAAGCTGCTCGGTGCAGACGAGAAGGAGTATCACGCCGAGGGAGGCAAGGTAAAGCACACTGCAGAATGAACTACTGCACATTTGCCGGTGTTTGTGCTTGCACACAAGCTTCAAACAAAGTGGGGGAAAAGGGGAGTGTGTTTTTCAAAGCTCTCAGCTGCCATCTCAGCAAGCTGCCTTTGAAGTCTATGGAAGTCCTTTGAAATCAGCCAAAGCAGCACCAGGCCAGTGGGTCTGCAGTGGGAGCAGAGGTAGCAGCTTTTGAAATTCCCACCCAGAAAGAATGTCTGGAAAAATTAATCAGTGTAGCCAACACCAATAAGACTGTGCAGTTTATAAAGGGAAAGGGAATGTTGTATATTCATAGCAGGAGAAAGACCTGTCAGACTTGGTTCAACACGCCTTCGTGGTGTACTGCGTGCTGATGGAGGGAATGTGTCCTGCTGAGAAATTAAAGAGAAGCTGCTTGCAAATATTGCAGAGGCCATAAATAGAAATCATATGAGTGTAGATTAATCATGTAGCCTAAGATTGGATTTGTGCCCTGTTCTGATAGAAGGCTAAAAAGTAGTTATTTGACTGTTAAAAATATTGTAAAACTGTTTAGTAAGAGATATTTCTGATATACCTAGTATTCCACACATTTCCAGGTTCTTCATAATGTATGAAAATCATAAAGGGAGACTCAAAAGTTGCCTGTTCTACCATTCAGATAGTTGTGTTGGCTGTTTTTGTTTATTTCCTTCTGCAACAAAACTATTGATTTACACACCACCTGGTGGTAAGTATCCCTGATGAATTTTGGGTCAGCCTTTTAAGGATTCTTTGTGAATTTTCCTAGGTTCCTATTAAATGGATGGCACTAGAGTCAATTTTACACCGGATTTACACTCATCAAAGTGATGTCTGGAGTTACGGTGAGTTTAAAAGCAGTTACAATTATTGCAGATGGGATGGAAAATTTCAGGATTTGCTCGTGACTCTATACCGGCCTTTGTATTTTGTATTGTGAGAAGAACAAGAATATATGTCTAGTATATAAACACAGTGCCCAAATCACCTGTTCAACAAAGTAAAATGCCCAGGAA
Organism: Cisticola juncidis; assembly: GCA_013400215.1. Classification (NCBI taxonomy): domain Eukaryota; kingdom Metazoa; phylum Chordata; class Aves; order Passeriformes; family Cisticolidae; genus Cisticola; species Cisticola juncidis. The sequence continues at coordinate 227,419 of VXBR01003921.1, read as the reverse complement.
ACTGCATGTGAGTGAGGTGTAAGATATTTCACAGAATATGCTTTGAGTAATGAGCTCCCCTCTGAAAGGGCCTACAGGTAACAGACTCTGGTCTATTTGCTGAAGTTCTGTTAAAGTTTTTCTTCAGCAGCTTCACGTGAAATATAATGGAGCTGGCAATAGAGCTGCATAACAAGGAGGACTTAAAATCACTGGTCACACTATCAGTCAGTGTCAATCAGTGTAACTCTGCTGAGGTCTAAAATGCCTATGCTGTCCTGGTATTGAGAGGACTATGCTAAAAGGGAAGCAGTGTGATAACCTCTTTAGAGAATTTATTTTGTATTTGGTATAGTTCATAAAGTCAGCTTTAAAGAAAGGAGCAGAAAGGAAACTTTTCAAAGAACCTATTGCAAAATTTTCCCCCCATGGGCTCTTATATTCCTGGAAAATATTTAATGCAGATGGTCAGACCTAGTGTCCTTTTTGAAAGAGTACAGCCTCTGGACTTCTTAATCCATTTATGTATCTTGGCATCCAAAATCTTGTTTTGTATCCTAAGCTACTAGACAATCACAACAGCTACATCACAAGAGTCCATGGTATGTCAGCAAATGACGCTTAGGCAGCTGGTTTACCCGTCTTTCAAAAACCACTTTTGCTCGTCTCCAGAGAGATTGTTTTCAAACAAAAAGACAACTTCCATTTTTAAAAACACTTGTTGTGCTGGAGTTGGGAGACAGTAACCTGCATTTCCTTTCTGTGGGGCCAGGAATTTTGTGGAATGTTCAACACTAATATATTAGCTGAGATTTAAAAAAAAAAAAAAAAAGTAAAACCTTACATGGAAGCAGGATGATTTCAAACTGTTATATTAATCTCTCTATAAAATCACAGAAAGCAGAAAATGCTTTCTCTGGTTGGGGTTTTGGCACAACAGTGCTTCCAGGGGACTCCTCTCTGCTCGCCACCTCTCCACACCCAAGCCCAGCAGTCCAGCTCCTGGCAGTCTCTTTCATGATCTTGTCTTTCCACCCTGCAGGTGTGACAGTTTGGGAGCTGATGACATTTGGGTCCAAGCCATATGAAGGAATCCCTGCCAGTGAGATCTCCTCTGTCCTGGAGAAGGGCGAGCGTTTGCCCCAGCCCCCCATCTGTACCATCGACGTGTACATGATCATGGTCAAATGTGAGTTCACACTTGGGGTTTTGGCTGCTCATCTGAGTTCAATAAGTAACTCAGTTGCATTTTATGCTGTGTTCCTGGTAATGGCGCAGAAATAGGGTTGTGTGAAAAGAGTGGTGACACCTGAGAGTGTTCCCATACCTTGAGCTTTACCTAGGAGCACGGGATGTGCTTTCATGAGTCATTCATTCAACCAACTAATTTTTTCACCATTCGCACCACTGACTGATGTTGTCAATCCTTTTATATGGTCAGGCAGTATAAATTAGCATGACACCAATCACTTTGCCTGATACTCTGGTTTTATATGTCTAGGAAATAAAATTAACATTGCCTTCTCCTCCAAGCTCCCCCTTGGTTCAGTGATGTGCTTCTCACTGCAATCACACAGGGGGATTATTACTAAAGGAGAGTTGGGAGTGCAGGCACCATCATAAAGTCAGATACACATGAGGATTCAGAGTTCCTTTACAAATTTCTTCCTCATTTTTGGCTGGTCCCTTTTTGGCATGCAGCTGTTGCAGTACAGTAGCTCAAAACCAGAGGGTTTCTGAAGCACTTTTTGGCCAGTTTAGGGTACGTCAAAGGGCTTCTGAACCTCAAACCCGCTTTCCATCTATATCATCTACTAAATGTCAGATAACTGCCTGGCTCCCTGCACATCTTTAGGCCATGACTGCCACATCCCTGCTCACTTCTGTGAGGATGTGATAAGCAGCCCACTAGGTGGCATTTAAGACCTTCTTGCTGGAGCAACATGTTCCTGGAACAGGAGCCACACTACCATGAACACTCCGTAGTGCAGCACTTTTGGGGAATCCTAGAGCACCCACATACTGCTGTGGTGGAAAAAGCACCACACAAGGTGAGCCCAATCCTGTGCTGAGAAGGGCAACAGGGACTGCATCCAGAAGTGTGCACCTAGCCTGGAAGGAGCCCAGACCCCAAAACAATGTCCTAGAAACTCCTCCTGAGAGATTCTAAACCCTCCTGACACCTCAGCCCCTGTCCTTAGGGTCAGTCCAGATGTTGAAAGGACGCATTTTGCCAGGCACCTAATCCAGTACCTTTTAGTTGCTTTTAAAACACAGCCAATTACACTGAATTTAAACACAAGAGTGTGAGGATCTGGGGTCTGAGCCTTCCTGCTGGCACAGGACTCAGCTGCACATCTCTGCTGCTCTGGTCACCTCATGTGTGCAGGCTACAGTGCAGACCCTATTGAAGGTGTGCCATTTTATCATAAGGAATTCAGGATTCCCAGTCATCTCTTTTATAATCAGAAAGTATAAGCTGAAATGTTCAAAGCTATTGCAAAATAATTACTATTTTTTAAATTTAAAAACTAGCATTTAAATATAGGCAAATTAGAGGTAAAATCAGAAACAGTAGATACTACTCCTGCAAGAACAGTGAACTTCCAAACATTGCATTTTGTCCAATAGCAAGAAGCATTTCTTTTTGAATTAGTGTGGAATCATATATCTAGCATTGTAAAAAGTCACTGGAAATGATGAGATTTTGTCTAATGCGGATGTCTTAGTCTTATGCAGATTTCAGAAGGCAGATTACCACTTCATTTTTCCATTAATATAGATAGGCTGCTTCTTCTGAGTTCCTCTAGACACACTAAGCTTGACCTTTATTATTTTTAATTTTAAGCACAAGAGTCTCTAGATCAGCTCATCTGTTAGTTGATTACAGAAAATATGGGTTTCCTAACTAATGTCATATGTAAAACCTCCAGTATCTATATTTGAAATCTCTTCTAGCATTGATCCAAACTAAGTTGTCAGGACTTAATTTTGTTGAAGTCAGTGTACTAATTAAATACAGCTTAGCTGCAGTAATCTTTCAATATGTCTCCAGTGAGGATGTTCTGAATTTTAGAAGACATATGGTAAACAGGGAGGCTTCTGCTGTAGATTGCCCAGGACTTCATGAAGCACTCCAGTGACTGTCAGACACTCAAATCCTTGTACCTCGGCAGGCACCCACTGGTGTCTGTTTGCTTCTTCTCCTTCAAACTAATTGGGATTATCCCTCGGGTGGGACCTCCCTGCCCATGTGGAGACAGGCCAGCAGGAGAGAGACAGACTCAGTCTGAAGCTTTTCCAACATGGGGTTTTATTACCATCTTCCCCAAACTGCCAGGATCTGCATGTTAAATGCTGAAATTCAGACCCGTGGTTGGTGAATTAACTCTTTATGGTGATCCCTTAGGGGTTAGCTCTTTTCTTTGTTCCATGCATGGAACTGCTTTTTTGCTGTTCTATTTTATTTTAAACTCTGTGTTTGATCCCCAGAACAATTTTGTTTGTGCGCTGCTTTTCCTGCAGGCTGGATGATCGATGCAGACAGCCGTCCCAAGTTCCGTGAGCTGATAGCTGAATTCTCAAAAATGGCCCGTGACCCTCCACGCTATCTTGTTATACAGGTACTAACCACAGTGGTGGGAAAACATCTAATGGGTGTTTCATCTGAGGCCCAAAGTAAATAGTAATGCATATGAGAGCATATGCATAACTGAAGGCCAGATTTATTGTTGCTTTCCAGGTTTTAACACATTCAGCTAGACCTACAAACAAAATGTCAAGACTGGTCACTATTTTCTTGGTACTGGTCTCAGTGTAGGACTAGAAATAGTTCATACTGTAGTCATGAGAGGAGAGCAGAGTTTGATCCTCTTCAAAATGCAGTTATTTTACAGCAGCATGGACCAAGATTGCAGGCCTAAGTTCCCCTAAACTCTAGGTAAATTTGGTTAAATTCACAGATCTCTGTATGGGCCATTTACTTAAGCATTGGGCTTGCTTTGTGTGTCCCTTCCAACTCAGAATATTCTGTGAATCTGTGAATCAAGATTTTGCATCTTGTGCCTCTTGTTAAATTACTTTGTCTCAGAGAGAAGGGGAGAATGAGGTCTGGAAAGGAGTCTGCAAGGCTTGTCTCATGCTGACTTTTTAACAGGGAGATGATAGGATGCACCTGCCCAGCCCGACGGACTCCAAGTTCTACCGTACCCTGATGGAGGAGGAGGACATGGAGGATATAGTGGATGCGGATGAGTACCTTGTGCCACACCAGGGCTTCTTCAACAGCCCTTCAACATCTCGCACTCCTCTCTTGAGTTCATTGGTATGAAAATTTTCCACTGTGGAAACATGACATGAAATTTTAAGAGTGAACTGCTTCTCATAATGTCTATATTTTCTTTCTCTGTCTTTTAAGAGTGCAACCAGCAACAACTCTGCTACAACCTGCATTGACAGGAATGGGGTAAGTAGAATGACCTTTAATAAGGGAATAACTCCTCCTATGTGGATCAGTTTCTACAAATCAGTCCCTTTAATGCTGTTTTTCTAGCAGGGGCACCCTGTGCGGGAAGACAGCTTTGTCCAGAGGTATAGCTCAGACCCAACAGGGGCTTTCTTGGAGGACAGCATAGATGATAGCTTCTTACCAGCCCCAGGTGAGTAACTCTCCTGTTTTTCCATCCCATGGCTACTCATTCACAAGTCATTTGCTTGCAAATATCATCATTTTCCTTCCTTTTCTGTAGAAATGAAGCAATTCAAATGCTTTCTACCCTTTTGGCTCAGTAAATGGGAGTGGAAAAGTGTGTACATATCATTTTTCTAGCCTTTATCTTTCTGGTATCATTTCTCATTACAGTTCCCTCATGAGCCAGATTCCTTATGTTAGCCATGTGTGCCGTCTAAGGCAAGGAGTTTGTGTGTGTAGTTATATGTTTAAAGTTTTCTACTTGAGAAAGTAACACCTAAACTTTGGGTTCATTTTTTTTACCATTTTTACAGTTTCAACAACATAAAGAGCTTTATGGATGCTTTCAGAAGTTAATCTACGGAAGGCAGTTCATGGTTTCACACGGACTTACAGTGTAGGCAGTCAGAGAGAGAGCCAGTGAACACTGAGGGAGATGGGGCTGGATAATGCCGTGATGCTTTGTGTCCTTAAAAACCCCCAACCAACCGTTCCAAGAATATACCATAGCTAAAAAGGGTGAAAGGCCCTGCGAGGAATAGCACTGACGTGAAATGTGGAGTCACTATTACTGCCAGTACTGTATTTTCTAGGCATTTTCCTCATCTCTAAACATTTTTCCAGGGAAACAGCTTCTGGCAGCTAACCTCCCAAACTGCCATTTCAGAACACTATCTGGGACACAGCCACCCACACGCCACTAAAATCAGCAGTAGCTATCTCACTGTCTCATAGTCCAAGCAATCTTTCTGCTGGTTGGCAAACAAAATTCTTGAAGGTTAACCTCAGGGCAGCATGTTTGGTGCCCCAGTGTGGCACTCCCTGCCTTTGGCTCTTTTCCACTCTGGGAAGTTCAGAGATGTGCCATGTGCAAAGAGCAAGTGGCAGCTGGCTTGAAACTAAATGTCAAGTGACACAAATGGCTGCATTAATTTTATATCTTCCTTTTAATACCTTCTCATTTTTATTTGCTTTTTATTCTAGAGTATGTAAACCAATTGGTGCCCAAGCAAGCATCTGCCTCAGCAGTCCAGAATCCAATCTACAACAATTTCTCTCTCACAGCAAACTCAAAGGTCCCCACAGACTCCAGCTACCAGAATTCACACAGCACAGCTGTGGACAACCCTGAGTATCTCAACACCAACCAGTCTCCACTGGCCAAGACAGTCTTTGAGAGCTCTCCCTACTGGATCCAGGCAGGCAACCACCAAATAAATCTGGACAATCCTGACTACCAGCAGGACTTCTTACCAAAGGAAACCAAACCCAACGGTCTCTTGAAAGTTCCCGCAGCAGAAAACCCAGAGTACTTGAGGGTAGCAGCACCAAAAAGTGAATACATTGAAGCCTCAGCATGACCATAGAGAATTTCTTCTTGCAGCAAGGCAAGCTGGATAAGTGAACTGTTGGCTGCTGCAAGAGTGGACTCAGAGCCATTTGGCTGAGAGCAAATGGCAACCACAATGCATCAAAAAGCACCTCTGCTTTTCAGTGTGGGACTTTGAAACTGCAAAGCCTGTCTGATGGTAGTTTGGGTCTTTCCTTGCCCATTTCCATGCAATAACTGAGGCTCATAGCCTGTGCTTGGATGCATTTTGGGATGGAGCAGGATCTTCCTGAACTGAAGAAATATGGATGCATTCCTTTCATTTTCAAATGGTAGCATGGTAAAAAGCCACTCTGGGATGAACTTGAGAGCTGTACACATTGTACAGTCAAATTCCTTTCTACATTCTGTATTTTTATAAATGTTTCTAACAGAATTTTTGGATCTTTTACAAGATCAGATGCTTGTAATCAGATGTACTGCTCGTCTGCTAAGAGTTGCTCAGATCACCAGCAGGAAAAAGAATTATGTTCCAAATCTCCTGCAACTGAAACTGTTATTCCAAACCACCCGATTTTTACAAATTGGCTCCATATACTGCCTTTTGGCCCAAAGGTGAAAAGTGCATCTAAGGGACGTATGGGTGATTCTGCCCAGGGCAGTATGGAGTGGGTTAGTCTGGGGAAAACTAGCACAAGGAACAAAATGGCACAATGCATCACCTGCTGACCACTACTGCTACAAACTGACACGAGGAACACGTCTCCAAGCCACCTATACATGATTATAAAGTGCTCACTAGTCTGTTTTCTGATGGTGAAACCCAAAACTTTTTTTGTTCTGATCCCTTATGCAGCTGTCAGGTTGTCAAAATGCCATTTCTCTTCAAGAAAACTGTTAAAGATGTTGCTGTAACTGAAAAATGAAGTGTCAGATAATGTTTAACAGACTTCAATTAAATGTTAAGGAAATGCAAATAGTGGCAAATTGGAGCACTCACGAGACAGACTGGAAGAACTATACTAAATTAAACTTGACTAAGGCAAGAAACACAGGTAGCTCTAGCCAAGCAGCTTTATTTCCCTTTTTAAAGGGGCTCAAAGCAAAACTAATTTTCCCTTATACGTTTGGCAAAGAAAAGGGGCATCTAAGTAGTACACTTCACTCACTTCAAGGCAAAATACTGCCACTTGTTGTCCCACACTTGGGCAGGGGCTGGGACTGGTTATATGTCCCTTTGGGGTTACTATCCTGGCAATGCAGGAGGAGCAGTGAGAATGAATTAAGGAAAGAAAGAATAATCTGGAATGATGGAAAATATTATCGCCCTCTTCTGAAGCACAGAGTTGCCTACTGCTTCTTTGAAACACACAGCATCATCTTCTGGTTATTAGTGTGGTATAGGGAAGCAAGGCAAGGCAAAGATTTTGGCTTGATGGTACAAATCAGTCACAGCAAAAGAAGCTACTCTTTCCAGTGACCCATAAAATTATTCCATCACTAACATTTCTTATGAATGTAGGAAGAGTAAATTGCCTAAAGTGTGAATTTAGTCGATCCTTTAGATGCATCCCACCAGCAGCTTGGCAGTGCTATTTTAATCAAACCACTAGATCAGAGAGCAAATTCTCATTTGGGGACAAAGGCCCTTAACTAGTTGAATGTTGACAACTTGCCTGAGGGTAGCATAAGCAGCTGACTTGGAGAGGATCTGTAGTCTATATTAAGTAGCAAGAAACAGTCAAATTTATGCTACTGCTGTTTTTGAATACATCACTATGTGTTTCAGTTCATGTATCGCATCAGAAGTCCAGGATGAAGCAGCAAATCCTTAGAGCACTGTTTTTACAGATTTACTGAGGAAAGGAGACCTTCAGTCATGTGAAATGAGCCCTTTTTTAAGTAACATGCAATAGCAGTTTGTATGTGTACAGCTCATGGGTCCCACTACAGTACAGGCATGTTGGGTCGGAATCCAGAGATTGTTCTGTTTGGTAGATGTGTCTCACCATGCCCAAGTCCCAGACACAGCAGTGTGGAAGATGCAATGTTTGACTTGGATTATCAGTGGCTTGTATTAAAAACAGTAACCAAAATTCAGTTCCCACGTCCAATTAGCGGCAGATTTCTCCTTGCATTCCTGGGAGCAGATTTGTTGTGTTGCTCTCACAAGTGTGCAACATGTGCGCACAGGCAGCGCTGCTTTTCCCCGCCCACCGCCCTGGCAGAAATGTACATAAAACTAAAAAAAGATCTGAACAGAATTCACAGATAATTTTTCAATTTGCTGAATCTGTTATGTCTCCAAGCAGAACACTAGAAAGTCACACAGTGCATATTCTCCCACAGAATCTGTCAAACACTACTGCACAATGGAATTTACTGATTTTGATCTGTTTAATCTGTTAGCTAAGACAAGAAAGCCACTGAGAAATGGCAGTCTCTATCACCAGCATTATGTAGCATGAATAGAGGTTAACACTTGCCCTTTTAAAACAATTCAGGAGGGATTCAGTAGCAATTCATTGCTAAAAACAAGGAGATTCATCTAAGAATTAAGCAATATGAATTTGAAAGAATATCTCCCTTGGAATGTGATGTTTTTGATGAAAAAAGTAGGAAAAACAATTAAGACCACAAATTGTTGGTACCAATGTAGATTCTACATTGGTGGGATCAACTATATATTGTGAAGTATTTCTGGTAAATAGGCATCCTGTAAGCCATGATTTGGAGGCTGGCAGCTCAGTAATGATTCAAAAGCCAGCAAAAAATAAAAACTGTGTAGTGCTTGCAGGGGCAGATACGGTGGCACTGGGAGCAGATGGGTGTGTGCAGCTGCTGGCTGTGGATGGAAGCACAGATGCTATGCAGTGATGCTCACAGGGTAACAGACAATAGCAATATACCAAATAATTTCCACCAGGATTAAAAAAAAAAACAAAAAAAAAAAACCAAAAAACCAACCACCAACATGGTTAAGCAGCATAAATCAACATCTTAACATCTAGAAATAACTTGAAAGGTCAGCTGGAGGTGTGGGTAGAAAAAACTGATTTTAAAGACATAACTAAATAGGGAAATGTGGCATTCCAAAGCCTCTTTTAAAAGCTAACAGTCTTACCACTTAAGAAAGATAAAATTTTACTTTTTACTGTATTTCTCATGGAAGGCAAAATAAAACACAAGGTTTACCTTAGCATCTATCATAAAGCAGTAGTTATTACAGAACTCCTTTTGCCATAATAATTTAGGACTTTTAATAACTTCTAAGTGTGTAAAAACATAAGTCAAGAGTCTTCATCTTACTCTGATGTTTTCCAGTGATTGTGTGCAATGTCAGCACGCTTGATTTCATTGTGGGCCTTGGGTTGTTTTCTTGTGCTGAAAAGGGAGTTGACCTGGGAAATTTTCTTCATGTTGCAATTGATTTTGTCAAGTAAATTCATCGGGGCCAGGGGCTTGCTTTTGTTCCCAGCTGACAGTCAATATTGAAGTAAGCTTTTTTAGAGAAAGCAGTTGGAACAAAATGGTGGTTTCTGGAATGCCTCAGGGTGATGCTCCATCCACCAACCTCACCACAACTTGAAGCCTGCCCTAGCATTAGAAAATGTGATGCTGTTGTTTGTTTGAAAGGAAGGGGCTTGTATAGGGAGAATAATGCCAGGGAAGGACTTCAGCTGACCAATCCATACCTGAGACAGCTGCTGACTTTGCACAGGGACATCACTGAGGCCACTGACTGTTCCTGCAGGCAGAGGTGCTCCTGTCCCTCATCTCAGCTTGATGTGAAGGGGGTTGCAGAGATTGCTCATGCAAAAACCAATGTGCATGGCATTCATACTATGGGGAATATCTCTTCTCTTCCCTGGGGGATGGAGTTAGGGTTACAACGTCACGGGACCCCAAACAGCTTGAAGAAGTCCCATCACAAGGTGCCTGAGGTGTCTTGGTCTGTCTTGTGGGTGCTCCAGGGTGACAGGAAGAAACTTTGCATTTCCAGACAAGTGCTCATTTTTCACATTCGGGGTTGGACATTTTCTATTAGTATGACCACTGCCTCTCAAATGAGCAGTTACAGTACTCTGGCTATTGTTTCCCCCAAAGTTTCGCTATAAGAAAACACTTGAATCAGGACAAAGTATGAAAATGTACCTATGTCCTCCTTCTTGGTGGAAACTGTATACTCATGAAATGTCAGACTGTGTATAACACTTAGCAAGAGTGCTTTGTAATATTTTATTACCACTGGTTCAAATTTTTGTATTGGGATCCCATTTTCTATTTTCCTTCTTGTAAGTGTTCCTTCTTTGTTCTGACCTACAATTTTCAGGTAGCATTTTTAAATAATAAAGAAAATAATAGAAAAAAAAAGTTTATACAAAAGAAAAACTTGACACCTTCAAGTAGCTTGTCAAATGGGCTGCATTAGGACCAAAGATGTAACGTCTTGTTTTCTTGCTTTAAAGGAATAAGGTATTGATCACCACTTCCACAGCCTTTTTTTATAGAGAAGAGCTACAGAGCTCCACCCTTCATTGTGGGGGTCAGACCTCCACTGAGCCAAGAGAGTTTGGCAGGAGAGTGAGGCCTCTCCATAGAAAACCAAACTGAATATCAGGACCATGTATCACTTCAGGGCCACACCAACAACCTCTACTCTGTATTGCACTTAATGCAATATCTAAACAGAGACACAGCCAAGAAAAAAATAAAGAAATACATGATATTTTGGCTCAGTATCAGGAAAAAATACGATGATGTGAAGATAAGACATGATGAAATAACTTTTTTGTGTGAGGAAGTGTGTAGGCAGGCAGTGAGACTTTCAAACAGTAACACTTTTGGTTATGTATTACTTTAATTATGCAGGGGAATTGAAATCACAGAGCTTCTATGATATGTTTTGCTTTCTGCCATGTTTCCTGCCTGTGTTTGATGTCTGGTGTTAGGCAGATCACCACCTCTATTACCATGGCCCTGTGGACTAAATTGTAGGTTGGTGCAACCTCTTCTTTTATGCAGGGAGAGAAAAGTGCAACCATAGTTGGCTGTTCCAACTATGACTTTGCAGGTCAAGCAAAGCCCTCAACAGCATCCAAAAATGGGTTTCCCAAGGGAAAAAATTGGCAACTGAAGACCTACTTGGCAAAAGACACAGCACGTGTTGCATTGATGAAGTCAGAAGGCTGAAGACCTTCAGCCAAGATTTGGGGCTGGTGCTTCACCAGCTTTGCTATCATCTTCTGACATGGTGCAGATGGGGCTGTCTGGATGTGCAGCAGCACAGGTCCTGTGGTCTCTTTATATCTCTCACTTTGAAGTAATGGATTTTTCTGATTAATAAGGTGAGAACTAGAAATTGAAAATGCCTCTAACAACTGTACTGGTAGAAGGTGCTGTTCCTACACAGCCAATATAGTCCATCATTTCCAGTCAGGCTGGAATTTATCCAGACTCTTCTCCTTACCTCCCACAAGCTAGCTGGAGAGTGTGCATTTGCAACCACCATCAATGTTATCCTCATATTTTATTAAAGGGAATAATCATAGTTGTCTACAATGGTAGGAGGCTTGGCTTACATACCTACATTGCTTTTTTAATCCTACATTCGTAATAGTGTTCTCCTTGAAATAAATGGGATGTTTAAATTGATTACACTGAGAGTATAAAAAAAGGCTAATGTTGAGTGATTTTTGAAAATCCCTCACAATAATCAGGGATCCTATGGATCCATTGCCCATTTTAGGCTGCTTTGTATTGATGCAATCAACCGAATATAAGGTATGATGACTTGGTTTTAATAAACTGTCAAGCAATATATCCATAGATACAGATGGTACCCTCACAGCATTGTAAAGTTACTCAACTATGAAAGCACTATTTGTACAATAAGAAACTCTTGACTTTTATATGGTTTAATGGTTTATACTGTTGATCAAAGATTGTTTGTATATGAGCGATGAAAAAATGAGGTGTATATTATTCTTTTTAATTGTTTTTAATTTTTGGAGGACTTTTATTGTAATATACTGTTGTATTTGGGGGGAACAAAAAGCAGTGGCTAGCTTGTAGCTTGTAGCCAGAGGAGAACTCACAGTAAGGGTTCTTTATTGATGGATCTAGATTTTTTTTTTTTCTAGTAAAATTTGTCACCTTGGGGATTTATCCAGAGCTTAGTGAAGCTAGTAACAGCACTCTTTCCTCTCTCTTTGGCTCTCTGCATGCACAATGCTGGAGTTTCATAATGTGAGCAATAATACAGGCAAGCCTTGTGACCAGTGGAAGTGCAATATGAAAGCCCAGGTGCTGCTTATCAGGCTCCTAAGAAGCTGCTGTTTTATGTGTCAGGTTCCCACTTCACTTCAATGACAAGAGCAGAAGCAGAGTGAAAGCAATCCCTCCAAAGCTGATCCATGTGGCATATGAAGCCATAGTGTTGGCCATTTCCAAAGTGCGCAGCTAAGGCAAAATAAAGTCTCAACCAGAGTCACACTGATTACTTAAATTATTATACCGTACTAGGCAGGAAGAGAAATTCTGTTAGCAAAAGCAGCCAAATGATGCCCCAGTGTACCTTGAGTATGGGTGTTTAATATCCAACTGGTGGAACATGTGGCAGACAAAAATTAAAGGAATTGCAGGGTCTTCAACATAACAGAGCAAAATACACTGCATTGGCAAGACAGTAAAGAAGAGAGGAGCTGGAACTGTCAGTATGCATTCAGCCTGGATAGGTCCCTAGTATCACAATTAGTAAATGAAATAATTTTTTATCTTTATAGATGAATTTTTTACACGGGAAAAATAAAAGGCTCCAACAGCACCTTTCTTGTTTTCATCTTTCCATCCAGTCCCTTTCAGTATGTAGGCTGCACGTTTTACCAGCTCAACCTATTTTATGCAGAAATTATGTAGTCTTAATCTTCATATTACTTGTTCTCAGAAATGTCTAATGAGTACTAATGCATGATATTTTTATTTTAATAAAAGTAATTAAATAAATATTTGCTCTTCTGGCACATGATTTCCTTCCTCCCACTTTGAAATTTTCTACCTTGAGAAGATTCTAGATAAGTTAGTACTGCTCTGAAGAAGAATAATTAGTATCAAGAAGGAAATTAAAATATACATTGTACATCTATGCACCTCCTCTGTGAAGATTAGAAAGCAGCTTGTAGATTTAAAAGTCCTTATCAGACAGGAAACTGCTGTTGTCTGTATTTGACAGAGGCAGAGCAATGCCTCTGTATTTACCCCAGAGAGGTGAGGACCCTGACTTGCTAAATCCCACTTTCAAAGCACCAAAAAAGAGGAATTTAAAATGAGGAATGGTATAAGTATAGAAAAGCGTGGGTGTTTGGGAAGGATGAGCATTCAGAAATTCCACTGGGTTCAGTGCAGTCAACTTCAAATAAACAGAAAAGTGACAGAGGGTGCAAGAATAGAAGACAGCCAAAGAAACACAGCTGCAGTTTAACCTCCCTATCTGCCTGCACAGGATATGGCAGATTAAGATAAGATATAGAAAATTGCTATTAAAAGATAGGAGAGGAATACAAGGCTCTTCCACAGTCTCCATCATTATTAACAGCAGCCCTAAGCAAGCCTTACCCTTTGACGCTCCTGACCTCAACCCAGGAATACAACAAAGCCAGCCTTTGGGGAACTACCAGAATGCCCCATAATTACATCAGAACACATCAGAAATGTACAAGGGAGACAGTAAAAGATAATGCCCTAAGGCCCATAGCCACAGCTGGACCACCTACCATGGCACCTGGCACAGACCCACATGCCTCCTACAGCACTGAACATGGATGGGCTTCGCCATCACTCTGAGACACTCAGATTTCAGCAGTAACTCATCACAAATGGCCTTGTTCATTCTTGTCCTAAGGCTGCTGACTGGGGCAATGCTTCTGCAGCAGCATTTGATAAAGGGTGTTTGTACCAGGCATGGGACTGGCAAGAAAGAGGGGCCTTGCAATTGCCAAAGGCAGGGGCTGGGAACAGCAGTGAGGGTGACTCAGCTTCCTTAGAGTGGCATCATGCTTGCTGAGCCAAGCCTGAGATGGGCTCGGTTCTTTTGTCAGCACCCACCTGCATCAGAGCCAAGGCAGACCCCAGGAGGGTGCCACTGCCATGGCAGGCACAAAGGGACTTGTCCAGCTCAGGGTGCTCAGTGGGGCTGATCTTGCTCCCCACATCATGCGGTGTCCTGCTTGGAGCCCATCTCTAAGTATAAATGGAGGAAGTAAAGCCCCAACCCCACAATGTGAATTAGTGTTGTTTATTTGAGAGAGGAGCTAGAACTGCAGATCAGGGGGTGCTTTAAATTGTTTGTTGGGAATTGAAATCTCTCTAATAAGCACCATCTGCATGAGGGTCAACATCAGAGTTCTTGTTGCAAAAATCCTTTTACTTGAAAACCTGTTTTCTTTCTAAAGAGAGCAGAAGGAATGTTATTCAGTGTGTTATTCAGTGTTAACCTCAGAGACTGTTTTCTTCAGTGAGTTACAGCCCTGAAACTGAACTAGCTCAGAAATAGCACAGTAAGTGTTGTTCATCTTTATCCTGTACTGTATGTATATATTTATGTATTGTGTGTTTGCACCTTTTTTTCCTTTTCTTTTTTAAAGCACACAGACTTATGAATTGCACTAGACTTTGTTGGACACTGTCCCTCTCAGACAGGAGCAATGATGATACAAGAGATGGATATCCTTGTCACACAGACAGCTTTTATTTAGCAGTGTTTGTCCTGGCATGGATTTAGCAAGCCGAAGTACAGCTAGTAAGGGTCACAGCTGGTTGTATAGATTCCCATCTAGCTCTTGGAGCCTGTTAAATCATCAAAAGCTGAGGATCTCTGTGTGAATTTACTGGTTGTGGGTAAGAAATACAGCAACGTGTAACTTCTACTGCTGCCCATACAGACCAGGCCATGCTAGGTCAAACCAAGCCTGGCTAGGCATAAATGTCACATGAATGCAGCTCTGGCACAGCACAGTGGGGGAATCCTTCAGGCACAGCCCTTGCCCCTGTGGCCAGACATCCTATGGGGCACTCGTAGAACACATCTGCAGCTATTTGAGATTTCCAAAAGGAACACAAGCTTGCAAAGTCTCTACGGGACTATTCCTATTACCCCTGCTTCAAAGAGCACCAGAAGGAAGGCTAATGGTGCCCTCTCTTGGAAGGAAGGAACTCTGTCCAGAGCATACAAAGCTTTAAAATAGGCCTCCCAGCAAACCAAGCTGAAAAAATGAGCTTGCGTAGGCGATTTATTTTCCAGTCCATTTGGAGTACAGGTTCATGGTACATTAATCCAACCTACGTATGGGATGCTGCTAGAAAGGGTCGCTGCACTGATCCAATGGAAAATTAATCCTTCTCTTTGGCAGCTTAGTTTTAGCAGACTTGCAAGGCAATTGCATGCACCACAGAGCTGACTCCTGACGTGGCAATGTACATGCAAAGGACACAACCATACCCCTTGGTGACAAATGTACAAGTGACAGCATCATAACAAAGGTGACATTCTCTTGGCCTCAAAAGCCCTTGTGCATGTTACTGTAAATAATTCTATCTCCCCAATTCTCAGTTACTGGGTTTCTTCATGTCTTGCAAGAAAAGCAATATTGTACAGATGAGGCTGTGAAGAATCTTAAAGTAATGCAAATAGGCTGTGTCAGAACAAAGAGATCCAGGTGCATGTTTGGTTTGTGATCATTATACTGCTGGTAGGGAGAATCCTTCATCCTGCCTTTTCGTATCTTGTGGGAATGCTGCAGCACAGGTTTAACACAATGCAGAAGCAAAAAAGGCTATTTTCAGTGAATGGCAGTTTTAGAAAAGCCATGGTTTTGCCTAATGCAAACACTGTCTCCATGTATTTTAAAAATTAGTGTATTGGCCCCTGGGGCTTGCTAATGCAAGATTATTTCTAGTACTTGTTTTATTGATTTAGAATCCAGTGGGGATCTGCCTAAAAAATCTGACCATTTTATGTTTTGCTGCTGTGAATAATGATGATGGAACAGAATTGTAAACAAGTGAGACTTTAAATTATTCTTGGGTTTTGAGTGCTAAGCTAACAAACATAACTTCCATCAGGCATGAGTTGCATCAACGATGAAAGAAGCAAAATGTCTGTGTGCCAAAACCTGGGAACTTGAAGAGCAGAGAGCTTTGGACACACCCCTGCGGCATGTGTCTACAAGAAATGTGTAACAATACAAGAGCACACACAAAGTTGCACTCTTGCCAAATGTCAGGCTGCTGTCTCCCCTGTCTCATATCAAAGCCTGAAGAGGAAGACTTTGTACACCTACAGGGCCTTCCCCCACCACAGGGGAGGCAGCAGAGAGGGACACCTTCATAGTTACTTGATGGTCAAGCTGCCTCCAGCGGGCACTTGAAACCAACACAAAAAGGCAGGCAGGCACCAGGCAGTTCCTGGGAGAATCAGTGATCTATATGTAATTAAACAAATTAGATTAGGCAATAGTTATTAGAGATAACACCAACTCCAAATTCATCTTTGTAAGCAGCCCTGTCAGCATGCTAACTGTATTGGCTTTCTAATGCTTCCCTTCAATAGAAACTGGTGCAGGTCAATAGGTCACTTCTCCCAGAGGGACAAAGCCCACTGGAAAGCTTAAAACAATTATTTAGCCAGAGATGAGCCCATTGAAACACTGGTAGCTGTGCCAGCTCCATCAGAAGATTTCCACCAGGCTGGTTTACAAGGGGGAAGCCAGAGGAAGGAGAAAAGAGGGTGTAGGTGGGACATTCAGGCTATCCAAAGAAATCCTATAGAGACCTTGAAAGGAGATGACCCTGTCTACTTCACAGTATGTGACTGGTATTTAGTCCTACAAGGACCCTGGAGGTAGGAAAGCCTGTTACAGACAAGTAATAAAAATAACTTTTTTTTTTTAACTTTAAAAAGAATGAGAGAAAGAAGCACAACCTGGCCTAGTGTGGGATGGCCTAAGAGGAAGGAAGCAAATAAGTATTGTCAGGACTGTAAAGAGCTCTCAGGATAGAAGGAGTGCAAATTTTATAAGGATGGGAAGAAAATGTGGTGGAGGATTGAGCTAAGAAGAGGCATATCAGAGACTGGTTGACTGACTTGGGAAAAGAGGTATTTTCTTTAAAATAAACCTGCAGCAGAATTTGGTTGTGGTTGAATAACCAAAGGCATGTGCACACAAAGAGCGTTTTATTTCCTAAATTATTAACTAGATCCCTTTATACATGTGGTTATTTTGTTTTACGAGGGACGTTTGAGCCTCTGGAGATGTTTTGGACAGCATTGGATAGATTTCCTTCTTGGATGGTCTTTTGGACTTGTATTACCTAGTGGAGAATGATGTAGCAAGGGGCATGTGGGGCAGTGCTGCAGAAAGAGAAGTGACTGTAGGTCCTGCCTGGAAGTGAGAAGAAGAAGAGTGGGCTGTAGCAGGAGACAGTTTGGAGGATGTACTTACAAAAGTCAATTTTTGAGCCCTTGCTCATGCCTTTAGCTGAGGTGATGGCAGCCTTTCATACAGTTTCTTTATCAAAGGATCAGTGCAATTACACAAGTATTAGCTCTGTAGCTGAACCACACATAGGCTGCAGGCTGTTTTGTGCATTGCATGTTTCTTAGCAAGTTTTTTTAGGTTCTTAGCACAGTGAGGTCCCTTTGAAATCAGACCCTTGGATTTTCGGGGAGAAAAAAGATCCCAAGTGTGCCTTCTGAAGAGAGCTGCTGGAAGTCTAGTTTTCTGGTCTCACATTTCCATGCAAAAACATTTGCAGAGCAGGTAGAAGAAGCCACAGGCCCAAATATATATCCTCTTGCAGGGTACAATTTCCTATTTTACAATCACCTGCTTACATATTGAAGGTATTACCTCAAGGAATTTTTAATGGGCTCAGAGATGATGTTTTGTCCTCAATGCTGGATTACTGTGTATTGAGGTTATCATTCAAAATGTTTGCTCAGAAAACTTTCTTGGATGAAAGACTGCTGTTCTATTAAAATCTGTTTCAAACTCATTTAATGATCACAACTCAAACTTATGCTTTCTCACACCAAGAAATACAAAAAATTACCTAGGGGCTATCAGGAAATGAATAAATAGGTTCATCATAAACTGGGTCATCCCAAGATGGTGGATGCCCTCTCTTTCATTGAGCACCTACTTTTTAGCCACCAGGAAAGATCTTTTTCTATATGGACCTTTGGTCTGAGAACACTCAGACAGAATTTTAATAATATTGATGGAAATTTGAGGGAAACCTTGGCTCAAGATATTCTTGAAACATTTTGGCAGGTCAGTCCTGCACACTGAGCAGAAGAGTTAGCTCCTGGTGCTAGGGCTGCTTCAGCTCTCTGGTGAGTACAGCACAAAAGGGTCTGACAGGAACTCTGCTGGTTTACAGCCACTGAGCCAGCAGAGCTTTATATCAGTTTATTGGCTTATGGCTGGTCTTCTATTATACTGATCATGATTTTTGCCTTGAAATATTTAATGAGGACACTTTTTATTTTGAAAACATAAATGTAGAGAGACTGCTTACCCATATGTGCTGAGAAATTAGTGATCAATAAATTAATAGTGATAATTTATAGTATAATTTCAAGAAAAAAAGGGAGAAATATTATGTAGTATGGATGCCTTCCCTATGATATGCTGCCGTATTGTTTTAAAATAAATATTTTCATACAGATGGGGCTAAAGAGGATTCTTAGCTCTTTGTTGAGGAAATACCCTGTTTTTTCACTGTATAAAATTAAATTTTACATTTACTTTTTTTTTTTAATTTTAGAAAATTCTTAATCTGCTCATTGCTCTGATCCAATACAAACTCAGTAACACCACAGGTTTGCTCTAATGGTGGGTTTTTGTCATAGTGCTCTGGATGCTTTTTCTTATAAGGAGGGTGCATTTCACCCCACGCAGAAGAAATGCAGGCAAACAAAGCAACATGCAGTCAAGTAACAACCAGTGGCTAAGATGAAGTTCAGTGGTTGCTGTTTGCATCTTCTCAAGGTATCCTCATGTCTCAGCTATAAACACATTCAAATATGTAAATGACCCAAACCATGTTTTTAGCAATTTAAGCTGTTTCATAAACCCACTTGTATAGGTATAAAATTTTCCCATACTGCAGTGGTCTGATTAATGAAAACTTAATAAATTTGGCCCATCAAGGTTGCTGGTAGAATAACATTAGCTGATTTTCCTGGATATAAAAGTATACTAAATTTTGTAACAAAGGAGGCTGCTCTTTGCCTTGTTCCAGCTCCTGAGGAAGTGTAGGTAGTAGATGAAGAACAACCTAATGAGTTCACTGGAGAGATGGGGAAGTTTTTATATTGAAAAAGCAGGAAGCTTGCAGAATTGAACTCAAAGCCTATTGTTGCTGCTGAGTTATGTTTAAAGGAATAAGATGCACTCCTTAAATATTGGTATTTTGTACTGGATTCCCTGGAAATAGGGTTTTGTCAAATTTGCCAGAGACAGAGCTGCTGTCATTTTTTCAATCTTGCGTGGTTGATGTATTCTATTAAGCAGAATGCCAATGTGGTTTGCCTTTGTAGATGAGAAGAGCTGGCCCCACAGATCTTGTTCAATAAGCACCATTTTTTTCCTGGGTTGCAAGGTTATGTTTCTGTTGCTTGTTGAAGTCAAGGAGTAACTGATGGAGTTAGAGAGAATGAGTGTCTTTCATTTGGCCCACCGTGGGGTTGCTGGTGGTGTGCAGGGTAGCACTTGAGCCCAACGTCTTCCTACCTCAGCTAGCACCCTCAGCAGTGCTGGTCCAAGGGGGAGAGGGCAGCATGGCAAACGGCAGCAGCAGGTAAAGCAGAAAAACTAATTACTGAAAATCTGGCAGCAAATCGAATTCATAGCAAACCACTTCAGTGCAGCATGCAAAACAAAGAGGCTGATAGAAATCCCACCTTTATAATCATCAGCATGTTTAGCTCAAAAAAAGAAAAAAAGGGGGAGAAAAAAGAGAAAAAAGACAGAAAACAAGCTTTTCATCTTCAAAGTCCTTTAAAAACATTCACTAATTAACCTTCTATGTCTCAGTATTGCAGCTATCATGGGAAGGGCCTTAGGGAAAATAGTAGTAAAGCTTCTAAATATCCCTTTGAGATATCAGCTGAACCACAGTTTGTTGTTTTTGGTTTTTTGTTTTTTTGTTTGTTTTTTTTTTTTTGGCTCACCACTGAATGCAAAACACTTCTATAAATACTTCAAATAGCACTAAGTATGCTATTGAAATGCATATGTGTGTATACAACCTGTGTAAAAAGTTATGCATCATTTATGTCCCTGTTAAGTCTTTAAAGCATGATTAATGGCACATCACCCTCTCTGCTGGAATGAACTTTTCTCTATGTGGGTCTTTGAAGACTTGCATACAAGATTAGCTCTGTAAAGTAGTCCCAGAGAAGTTCAGTGAAGTCATTCCTGGGGTAATACAGGAAGGTAACCTTAGCATGGGCAAAGCTGTGGTGAGTGTAAACTGCCCTTTGGGATCCTTTCTCTTGTTGGCACACACTGGTAGGTCCTTCAGCCCTGCTGAGGTTACTACTCTGACTTGGGTTTTTACTAGGGAAGCTCCTTGGTGATTCACTTCAAGTCCCAAGCCAGAGAGTGCCCCAAGAAGCCTCACCCCACAGCAGGATTTGCTGCCATGCCACCAATAAGAGCATCAATCATTTGTGTGTGATAAAAGCTGAGGTCAACTCACTAGCTTATGATTTTTATCCAATAGGTTAAACTGTATTTTAAACTATATTTTTAATCTGTGTTTTAAACTACACAGTTCTGTATATATTTCCTCCTGGATAACATCAAAAATACTGTATGGCATAATGTTTATCCCTTGATGAAGGTTCAGAGAAATAGACTTCTAAGTAGCTGTCTCTCTTTTACAATGAGATTTTGAATAGCCAGATCACTTATGACCCAATTCTTCAATGCACTCATACACTTAGACATTTAGACAGTCTCCTAGCAGTTGGATTACCATCTGACTCCCACTGTTTTCAAAATGTAGTTCTGACTCATTTACAGAAACTTTGCTTTACCCTTTTCTTATAAACCTTCTTAGCTGTTTTAAAAAGTGGTCATAAAGTTTAGTTTCCCATTCAACACTGAGTAATGTCTTCACAGAAGGTGTTTCCTCCTGCACTAAATTAATCTCTAGAAATCTATGACTTTCTCATATACTTTGTTGGCTGATACTGTTGTGACTACTTTAGTCACACAACTTTGCTGAACACCATATTTCATAGTTAATTTCAAATGCAAATTTTTAAAGGCTTTGCCATTCTTATCCTCTATGAATACTCCTGTTCTTCAGGTTTTTTGGTTTCTGCAGTGACCACCATGACAGAGTGAAAAATAATGATAAGATGGCATCACTGAAAATTAAACAAGACTAGCAAGATTTGCTATTTACTGGTCCAGCTGCAACTTTTACCAGTTTTAGCAGTTTGTCAGTTAAGAGAAATCAGGCAAGTGAAAAACTAGGTCTATAAAGTTGCTAATGAGTAACTGAATATATCAGAAACTTTTCCTCAAGTATGATTTGTTGACAGGGTTAGAAGGAAAGCAGAGTTGCCCAAATGGGGTAGGACATTCTTGGTTTTGTGGGGCACAATTGCTGGCAAACACATACACTACAGCACCAAATGGGCCACCACTAATGGGAATTTTCTCTTAAACTTTCCTATGGGAAGAAGAGTACATCTGTTGATACAAGAGAAAACTTTTAAGCAGGCCTCCATACAGAGATGTCAATGTTCATTTTACTGACTTTATGAAAGGTTTTCATTGAAGCTTTTATCTTAGCTCCACACAAGGCAACCTTCACATCTTTTACTTCTTTGAGGCATATAGCTAACATTTGTCTCCATCATACAAAAGGTTTTCTCATCTTTCAGGGAAACTTTCAGCACCAGAAAGTTCAAAGAGGACTTGAGTTCACATTGCATAGCAGAAGGGCATCTCCTTGCCACTTATAAATCCACACCATTTCTTCCTTATGCAGAGCTCTGTGAGACTATAGAAGCTACCAGGACAGTTGTTTTCCACAGTGGATCTGGTCTTGCCCAGCTTAGAGGCTTAGTCTGGAAGTTAGCACTGCTGATACATACTGGTTGGGTGCCTTGGGGTATTTGAGTTCCTGCTCGAAATGAACTCTTTTTAAAACATTCAGGCCCTGAATGAGCTCATGCAAGTTTTGACCCACTGTTTCAAAATTGCAGAGTTCCTTTTTCAGACAGTTTGGTAGTATATCAAAGTTTATGTTGATTTTTCCTTGTGCAACAAGGACCAAAATACACCAAAGTTCAAAGCCCCATCTTCACTCTCATCTAAATGATGAAGAATTTTGCTATTAGATATATGCTAGCACAAGGTCTGTGTGTCTGTGTGTTTGCCTCATCATCTTTCAGCATCTCTCATTATCTACATTATGATTTGTTCCCTGTTTCGCCCCTTCTTTTAGTACTTGAAGTGGTGGTTGAACACATGCTGTCCTCTGAGCTGCCACCTATTTATTCATCAGCAGCCCACACCAAAACACACACTGGGCAGAGCCACATATTGTAAAGACAGACCACTCTGGAAGCAAATGATTTCAGGAAAAAAATCAAATCAGTGCTAATTCTGAAAAAAAAAAAAAGGTCAAATAGTAGGAGATGAGGCTGGATAAGCTTCTTAAGAGCTTACTTCTTTAATCTATCGAGGACACTTTATCTGGGTATTTACCAATAGCTAGAAACCATACAGCATTTCCTTTTTGTTTTGTTCTAAGCCCTCCATCTGTTTATATTTAAAACCAGAGATGGAAGGAAAGAGAAATATTCATAGATCTAGAAAACCAGTGGAATTGGTAGGGGACTGGGGTGAATTTCAAAAGTGGTGGTACACTGCTACTTAGAATTTGTGTTTGATCAAAGTTAAGTCATCTCCAGACAACCGTTTCAAGTATGTAACGTAGATAGATGGATTCAGTTTAAGGACTGAAATAAAATTGTGACATCACCAACATGTTGAGTCTAATCATCTTGGAGAGAGGTTGCTTGTTTATGCTCAGAACTAGCCCTTGGAGACCTCAGTACCACAGAAGCTTAAAATGTCTGATTGTACTTCACATGAAAGATTTCAGCCTCTTCAGCTACCAGAATATTACTTTCCTTGAGCATTAAGAACAGTAAATAATCAAGAAAACATACCCATTTTGCCCACATTTAGAGTGGGAATGGAAGCATCAATCCACTCACTCCTCTTTCCCATCCTGCAGCATCATTTGGCTCAGCAACAACTGAAACGGCGCAAGGAAACACTCCTGGTGAGAAGAGCACACCCCTCCTCCCCATCCCACCTCACCAGGACTGGGATACTAAATCTGCACCACTCATACCAGCAACATGTCTGGTCTTGTTCCACTTGACACCTCCCCTGCCCCATCACATCTCACACAGCTAAATATAACACTAAAAACCACCTTCTGCCTCAACTATCATAGTTCTTAAGCAAGATGTGTCTCTCTGAGAATGTCACCCAGGCTTTTAATTTTCTGTCATTCCACTCTCACCACCTACTTGTGTTACAAGACCAAAGAGCTCTTGGCCAAGATCAAGGAGCTTTTTCTGATCAAAGTAGTAGTAGAAGGTTGTGCTGTTGGCTTGGTTTTTCTTCTTCTATTTTCAGTCCTTCACATCTTCATTCTACCTGTTGTTTAGGCCATCATCTTTTTCACCTTATAGGATCCTTTACCCTCGTTCCTACCTTTCCTTCACATCCTTAGACCACCTGCTTGACTCTCCAGCTTCTCATCTCTCATCTCTGACCTCAGTCCTGCACTCTTTTGCATTACGATGAAGCCCTGACTAGAGCCATATGTTCTCTGGGAGGCCAGATCTGACACAGCCATGAGAAGCAGGCACCTCCACTGCTGAGGAGGAAGATTTCATAACCAAAGCCCATAGCTCCATCCTGTCAGTCACTGAATGTTGTACACTGATGTTGCCTTCTCCCTTCAGGAGGGCTTTGGTTGAAAGGCAATTTTTTTCTATGGTTTTTTTCCCATGTAAAGCTGATAGATTATCTTAATGAAGCAATCTGCAGCCTGATGACTGTGATTTATTCTTCTTCCCAAGTGGTTTAATTCTACATCGGTTATCTTTGATTTGTCAGAAAGGAACAGTAATTGGAACAAAGTCACAGTGGCTGCTTTAGATCAAAGGAAGCAAGAATTCCCCATGGTCTTCAGTCCACTACAGGCTTTCTCTTTTCTGGCTGTATTCTTTTTCTCAGTGCTTGACAAAATTGCTTATTTTTGTTGAAATTTTTAGCAAAAATAACTCAGCAGTTTGGAATAGGAGTGTTGTTGGCAGAAGTAAAGAGAAGGATGGAATGCATGTTGTGAGTAAAATAATCTCCTGCTCAACAGTGCTGGGAAAAAAAAAGCTACCGAATTTTTCAGTTAGCCACATTGCTTTCGATGGCAACTGGGCAAAATTTTAGGTATCACAGGAGAAACTGATTCTGAGTGAGCAGATACTTCTGCTGTGCTAGTAGGCTGTGCACGTCAGATACCTCTCACTGCACCAGACTGGATGCAACACTCAGTGGGCTGTGAAGTCTGGCCAGACACTGTCAGAACACGAAGGGCTGTTGGGAAATCTCCATCCTTTGCAAGGCAAAGAGATCCTCACAGCATATCCTCAAGGTGGGTGCTGATTTAGAGACAGCCTCTATGAACACCACTGTGCAAAATCTAAAACGGATCTTCAATCACACATTGCTGCTGAGAGGTCTCGGAGCACAAGCTTCACCCTCAAACCAAGTCAAGAGAGGTATCACTGCCCATTAGGGCATCTCAGGTTCTTTCTGATGGGCTGAATCCAGCATAAGTGAGATGAACCAGACTATCAGAAAACTGGGTTTAGTCAGGTTTTGTTGTTTCACAGAAGTAAAGCCCTAATAATGTTCATGTTCAAATTCTTGAAGATTGAGATGATACAAGTCCTGTATTTCTTAGACGACTAATATAGGAAGCACCAGTGGGGATCAACATGCAACCTATGACAGTCATTGAATGCTTTTAATTTGGATAATGCTGAGAAGAATTCAAGGTGCTTTATATACTTTTTTACTATAGCAACAGGTAGTATTCAGAAAAGGAAAGAAGGATAAAAGGGAAATTTCCTCAGCTTTTCATGAAGAAATTTCCCCGTGAAATTTCTTTCTTTATGATTGTTGAAGAATCATAGAATCATAGAATGTTTTGGGTTGGAAGGCGTCTTAAAGATCATCTAGTTTGAAACCTCCTGCCATGGGTAGGGACAACTTTCACTAGACCAGGTTGCTCAGAGCCCATCCAGCCTGAGCTTGAACAATGCCAGGGATGGGACATCCATCCCTGAAGAAGCAGCTACACTGTAGGAGCCTCACTGCTTTGTGATCTATTAAGTTCATTTGCTGGCATGAACGGATTTTGTTGCAAAGCCCTATTTCATATATTTGTAAGCCTCCAAAAACATTTCCAAATCTCGCCTAACCTGCAGATCTATAGCTCCCCTCAACCTTGGTTCTTGTATGTGGGAGATTTAGTATTCCAGAATCTCACATCCTCCATTCTGCCAAGTGCCAAATAAAATACTTATAGCCCCTAGTTGTCTTTGGCTCCAGATACTCCAATGACTCTGTTCGTGTTCTAATTCAAACACCAACCTTCACCTTTTTTTAAGCAAGGACTTGGTTACTTCATTCATTATAAGATTTATTATAAGAAAGCTAGTATGGCTGAAAACTTCAAATACTACAGCAAATAGCAGTGCAGGGACATGAGAACATGAAATTTAGGATAAACGAGAATTACTACATGGGTGTATTAGCACCTTGCAAAATCCACGATGCCAGCCTATGTTGTCTGTCGAGCACACGTTATTTTGGTAGTAATGTCACCAAAAAGGGAATTTTCCAAAGGATGCCTGTGAAATTGCATGAGTTTTGAACCAATATTACTGTAGAAGATATTGAAGTGATTGCAATATGGCAAGATGTGGATCCAAACTCAGAAAATTTTCAGGTTAGAAAGATTAGCTTTAGCGTCTTTAACTTCATCTTGAAGTTCGAAAATAGTGAGAACTAAAGAAGATTGAATTACAAATTGTGCTGTGGTCAGACAACTTTTATTACGTTTCATTGGTTTGAACATGACACTGCAATTTGTTAAAAAACATTAAGTATCAGAAAATGTAAAAACATCCACTTAAATACTGAGGACATGAAAAAGAAATACAAAAATTGGCAAACAGAACATACCTGACAATTCTATTAAAACATAAATCTTAAGTTTTGCTTCTCTTGAGCTCAATTGAAGCCCTGGCTTGAAGACATGTAGTGAATGTGTATTCCCTAGTACCCTATATAGCCAGTACGTCAATTCAGTCTCGGCTTGAACACAAAATCTTTTCTCAGATGACGTGTCTGTGATTCTTTTGCATCCTGAGGCACTTGACAAGAATCCTGACAAACCAGGTTAAACTCAAAAGAGACTGAAAACACCCGAGGCAGTGGGCTTCTAAGCCTTGATCAGCTGAAAGACAGGGAAGTATTTATTTTTTAAGGGAGAGAAAAAAGAACAAAGAGAAGTCATTTAAGCAATGCAAACTCAACACAGATACCAAGAATAAAAAAACCCACAACACTGACAAACCAGAAGGCAGCAGGCAGAAAATATCACATCACTAATGTTGTTAGTAGAGCCAAAATAGCACAGGAATGAATTTCCACTGAACACCAAGTAAAATCTAGCAATGGTCTAGGTTGTTACCAGCTTCAGCAATCAGTGAGCTCTTCACAGTCACCATCAATAGTTGTTTGATATTGTTAATAATGGTTCCTTCAAAAGCGATGTGATATCTTTGATAAGGGAGGAAATGCAACTAAGGTCAATCTCTTCCATAAGAGGCAGATCTATTGAAGAATAAACTTTCTAAATAAATGTTTAATTTTATACTGCAAATTCTGAAGTTGTCACAAGCATATACACTTTAAATTTTTTTTTAATCAATTTGTCTAATGAGAGGCCAGACCAGAGCAAAACAAGATGCTTTTCTTGTTACATCAACACGCTTCAGCTTTCATTCTGGATAAGATGGGAGCATCTCTGCAAGATGGAACTTGCATGCCCATTTACAAGGATCTCTGCATGCCCATTTAACTCTTTCTTGATGTTGCTACCAGGTGTGGAGTTGATATTGTCACAATACTCTGTGTAAAATGAACATCTTAACGATGCATCTTTTATTTAGGAGTCACCTACATGTTTTTCCATTAACAATACTTAGTGTATTTTATTAGTGCTGAAGCACTAATAAAATCCAAAATACTTACTGATAAGGACAGAGGCAATCGAGTAGAATTTGTAACAAAGAGAAAAGCCAAGATGTGTTTTTTAATCACTATAATTTTTTAATCACTATAATTTTTTTTAATCAGCTATAATATAAAGTTAATTTCTTTACTTGCTGCAGAAATTGCTGTGTGATGCTCTTTGGTTTGCATTGTTTACAAAGATGGATACTCATCAGTCTATTTTAACCATAGAAATCTGAATGCTAGAGATAAACTGGTAAACTTAGAGGCAAAGAAAGAAGCAGTGAAAGAAATTCTTAATACGTCAAAATACATTAAAACTAAGCCTTCCCAATTATTTTTCACAATACTTTTACTGTCAGTCAAATCAGGAAAGTAGCCATTTCTTAAAGATGTTTCTTTATTTTTCAGCTGATCATATACAGGCATTTATTAAGAATCTTTTGTGCTAATTTCAAGATTAAAATACTGTTGTTTGAATCTTAGTCATGTGAGCTACAAAAATGATGTACATTTAGGAAAGCCCAAATCAAATTTTAACTTGCTTTGCCTTTCATTGAGATAAATGCTTAATTAAATCCCAGATAAAACATTCTACATGTTATATGCACATTTTAATCCCTGATGATGATTAAGCTGGGGTGGAAATCATGTTCCCATCATACCCTGTTGAGTTTTTCAGTATTTGCAAATTATCAGTGTTCTCCAGTAACAAGTCTTTCCTCCCTTCTCTGTAGCACTCCTATTACAAAATATGCTCAGTTTAGTGTCAGATAAATAGACATGCTTGCACTGTTTCACAGCACATTCTTAGAGTAGATGTTTCTTCAGTAGCTCCTGATATGAGGAAGAGAAGCAGATCACGTTCTACAGAAAATGTGCTGCTGCTGGGTGTTGGCCAAATCTCCATCTATTTTCAAGAACATGTGAGTTTAACTGGCTGTAGCACAGGCAACTTCATTGTCTGGAGGTGCAATAATGAGCATCCCAGATACAGAAAACAATGATTGCATATTAAATTTTATCTGCTGAGGTGCTTGAAATTACAAACTAAAAGGCTTTATCTTAAATTTTAGTATTACTCATTAATGGGGGAGGATTTGTTTGCAATACAGTAAGAAGAATATCCAAAGTTTAAAGTAAGCACTGTGCATAAATCCTCCCCTTCACAGAGAAATATGTCCTATGTATGTTAAGCCTTTGTCTAGTTTATTGTTGATGGTCAGGGAGATTATCTGAGGCATCATTAGCAGAAGAGGTAACTAACTCCTAACTCTGTTCTTTAGCTAACTAAGATACAATGTCTTCTTTCTTGACAGGAGCAAAGTTTTGCTGTTATTTCCTCTAAGCAAAAAACCCTTCTGTTTAACTCCTCATAGGTACAAGATAAATTATTGTCATGAATAATTCTTCAAAGCCTCAGGGTTTATAAGGCAAAGATGCTGACCTTATGGCTGCTTCTGTCTCTTTTCAAAAATCAAGTGGACACATTCAAAACTTACAGGTCACTGTGCCTTAGGGTCTAGCTCTATTTCATCCCCAAGCATACAACACATGGAACTCTTGAGTCCCTGTAAACTAGAATGGACATACACCAGATATTTCAGACATTCTGCTTGCTTCAGCTACATGCAGAAGTATCAAGATTTTCCCTTTTTCAATAAGAGCAGGAGTATGCTTAAGAACAAAGATTTAACAAATCCCACATGCTAAGACCTGTTCCTTCCCCTACCCAACTCTTACTGCCCACTATCTCTTGCTGCTCCTCCAAGGGGCATGTCAACATGTGTGTACTGCCCTGCTTTGCTCAGCAGGCTAAGAAGGGCATTTGCAGTCACTGGTGTTTAAGGATAAGGACTCCAGATTAACAGTCAGGAGATTCATGTGGAATAAAGCTAGAACTCATTCAAACTTAATTCCCTTTGCTTCGGAAGCTTTCTCAGGCAACATACTTCCCTCAGAACAGCTTCTTCCTTCCCTCCTACTCTGTGCCTTTTCCAAACAGCATACCATACCAAATGCCAGGCTTTCTGCTGAAGAGTGAAAACCTCATTATAATGGATCTCTTGCTGGCAGGCATCAAGATTCAGGGGGCTGTGGGTGAAGTATGTTGGTCACTGAGTAAGAAAGGGAAAATTTTCTGCCCCAGACTATATGGCAGCTTCATTTTCATCCTATACCCACTTCTTTTGCTGAAGTAGTCTACCTGCCTTCCCCATGTGAAAGGAGGCATGTAGCCCAGATGCAGTCCCAGGACTCATGTTAGATGCAGAGATCCCAAAGCCCCTGTCCTTAGAGGAGTGCTGCCACAAATGAGGGGTTCAAAAGATGCAAATTCTGCAGTTGGGAAAGAGTTTGGGGGAAGGAAGCCCGGGCACTACACTGTAAGGTTCCTGGCTGCCATGTCCCCAGGGGGGGTGAGAGGAGCTCTGTCCTTTTTGTAGCTTCATCAGCTCATCTCTGAGGATCAGTTCTGACTGGGTGAGGCTGCAGTGCCTGGGAGATGAGGTCCCAGGAGGGACGCTGTGTTTGCAGAGACATTTGTCCTCTGCACTTCCCTTAAGGCTCCTTAGATTGTCTGGAAGAGGCTCTGCATGAACAGTTTGCCATCAGTGAAGCCCCCCTCCTCCGAGGCTGTCAGCAGCACTCAGAGCCACTGCATGGTGTACATGGACCCAGCAGTTGAGGAAGAAAGGTGCTACATTTGGGGGTTCATAGGTAACTCCTGTACTGCATTTCACATCTGGGACTCCACCACTGCCATTCAAAACCCCAAAGCTGTTCTGATAAATGCATAAACTGCAGCAGCTAGCATGCAATGCCCTTTGCTGGTGCTGCATTAAGAGGCCTCATTGACCACTGGTATAGTCTTAACATGGAGACCCTTTATCTGGGAGAGATCTTACAAGTGGAGCAACACTGAAGTGACCCAAGCTTTCCAAGAGCGTTAGGGTCATAGCCCTCCGGGGACCACCCTTCTAGACTATGATGGCAGAACAGAAGAGTGTAAATGACAATTTTGGAAACTTTAGTCTCTGCCCAGCTTACAGGCTCTTCAGGGAAGTGATCACAGCATCAAACCTGGCACAGTTCAAGAAGTGTGTGGACAACGCTTTCAGGCACGATGTGATTTTTTTATATTGTCCTGTGCAGAGACAGGAGTTGGATTTGATGATCCTTGTGGGTCCCTTCCAGGTCAGGATAGTTTGTGATGCTATGATAAACACATGGAAGATTTTTGACTCAAACATATTTCTCAACTATTGCTGCTGGTTTTTAAGATCTTCAGGATTTCCTATACCTCTCCTTGACTTTCTATTTCTTGTATGCTTGGTTTTTTACATTAAGGTTGTATTCTGTCCAATGCTCCATTTTCTTTTCTCAATAACCCTAGGAATGGATTTTCAAGGTAGGTATAATTAGCCTGATTTCTGCCAACAAGGCAACCAGCTCAACTGGCTTGATGAAATTCTTGGGATTTCATTATACACACCAGATTTAATTCTTTACAGGCCTCCCATTGTTCCTTAATTACATCTTGCTCTCCAGATATCGTTATTCCTTAACTGGCCCAAAATTAAAACAGTTTAAAAAATATTTAATCACATTCCTTTCTTATTTGTAGTTGTCTATCATCCATATAGAACAAAAGATGCCTTAAAATAGCCTTGCATAGTTGAAGTATGGAACTGAAAATTTTCTGCAAAGATAATAAAGTCAAATCCTGCTGTGTTCCTGGTCTTAATTTAGTAGAATAATGACAATGCAAGCCCGGTACAGACATCTTGGGATCTAATAGTCCTTTTTCCTCTCTGAAGAATTGCACAATTACACCTAGTCCATGTCTAATAATTTGTCCAGCCTGATTTTAAAATTCTTCCATAAACACTCTCCTGTGTAGCTTATTTAGGCAGTGCACCACAGATAAATTCCCAGTACTGCACCATAAAATATCTGTGATGCAAATTCATTGAGTTCATAATGGTCCATTTTGCAAGATTCTTTGAGAATAAATTGCCATTAACAAATTTCTCTTTAATACAGGCCTTGAATACAGGATTATTACTACATCTTATTTCTAGTCTTTTCTTTTCTATACAAAACAAAGCAATTTCCTTCAATCTTTTCTCAAAAGTCACAACTTTGGCTCTTGTTTTCTGGCCATGCTTTCTCTACCTCCTACCTTTTTCATTTCCCTCTTCTGGACTCCTCCCAGTTTGGCAATACTTGAGAAAGTGTAGTGTCCAAAATTGTTCCATGCCAGTGTCAGCATCCCAGGGTCAAGCAGGAAAGGATAATTACCTTGCATATGTTACCCACAACACTTCTGTCAGCGCCTCACAGCATGAGATTTGCCTAATTTTGTAACAGTATCATATTATGGCATTATCATTTGTCATGGCACCATTAGACATCACCATAAGAGCACCTTCATTCCCTATTTTATAATTTGTATTTTAATTTCCCTTTCCCAAGCTTAAGTGTTTATATTCAAATACTGAATTTCCCCTTGTTGATTTTGGGCCTTTTGTGCTGTTTCTCAAAATAGCTCTGAATTTTGATCCTGTGTCTCAAAGAGCTTGTAATCCCTCCTGGACTCATGTTGTTTGGACACCTGTGTGTTTCATGATTCATGTTGCTGATGAAAATGCTGAGATGATTTCTACAGAGCCCTGTATGTAATGCCTTCCTAGCTTAACCTCAAAGCATGGAAGTATGTGCTCACAGTACTGTGACCCTGGGTAGGCACATGGTTCTTTTGTTTCCTTTAGAGCATGTTAGATGGGATCCCACCAAAAGCCTCAGCAGAGTCAAGATATGTCTACTGCTTCTCCCTTATCCATAAGAACAATTATCCTGTAAGAGAAGGAAACCATTATTTAGACATATTCTTGACTTATTTAAACACTTATTCTTGACAAATCTACTCTGGTTTTGTTAGCTTATTGTTCTCTACCTACAGATCACGTGCATCTTTCAGGATAACACAGACAGACTTGTTCTCTCTCTGAATCTTGCTTTTTCTCTTTTGAAGAATGGGTTCCGTGGATTTTCTTCTAGTTCCTAGAGAACCTTCTCTTCTTTTGTTACCAATGGGTTTTACTGGTTCAGCTATTGCTTCGGTTTCTTAGATATTCCAGGACCAGTTTTATCAGGCCACTCTAACTTTAATATATGTAACACATTAAATATTTCTAACATCTTCTTTCCCTACTCTGTGTTCCTGTAAACAACTAAACTGTGCTCCCAAATGCTTTAGGCATTTGCTAACAATTTGTGTCATGCCTGAAGCAAATATGTCATTAAATATCTTGGCTTTCTTATCATGGCCTGTTATTTGTAATTCTTACCTATTAAGGAATGGGTCAGATTTTTACTTTGGTTTTTTCTGCTCTTTTAGTGTTCATACAATCTTTTCACATTAATTTGTTATCACCCTCAGTAGTAGTAAGTCATTGTGTAGTTTGTCTGTCTGGGCTCAACCCTACACCTTGGGTCTAGTTTTTTTCTCCCAACTTTAGCCAGATGTCATTGTTCCTAAATTGTAAATAAATCTCTTTTAAAACATTCAAGACTTTACAGAGCTTCTGCTCCAGCTATTCCTTCTTATGCTGATTCCCTTCTCATGCTGATTCCCTTCTCATGCTGATTCCCTTCTTCGCAGTACAATAATTTGCTGTTGTGTCTTAAATACAGCTTCTTTCAGTAACTGCTATCTCTCCCACACTTCTTTATCCTTAAATTATCCCTCCAAAAGAATCCTCTCACAAATTTTACTGACATCTGCTTTACTGAAGCCCATTATCTCTATTTTGCTTCTCTCATGCTGTCCTTTTCTTAAAATAATCAATATTATCAATGGTTTTGCAATCATTTCCTCCTCCTTAGTCTCTGGAATCTGTAATTTTTAAAGAGGTTGGCCCAGTGTGTTAAGGAGCCCCTGGGCCAGAAAGATGCTGTAGTTTATGGTCAAAAAAATAGATATTAAAAAATAAAACATGACCTGCTTGAGGTTGGATGCAGCAATATTTGTACTACTTCAAAAGGGCCAACATTATTCCAGAAATGTGCAGAGGTTATCTGTTTAATTCTGATGTGATATGACAGCTAAGTTGCAACACATATAAGGGGAAGTATGCTAATTTATTTAACTACTTAAGGAAGTCTAAACCAAGCAGTGCAGTTACCTCAGCAGAATTTAGACTTTCTGTGGTGTTAACAGTCACCTCTCTTGTTGTTCAAGCACACAAACTTCTGTATTCTGCAACTCCTTATTATCTTCATAACTGCAGAGGGATACTCAGCCTTATGGTGAACTGCATGCAGTATGACAGTGATGGATGGACTAAACAACAACCAAGTCATTCCTCTATTCTTTGACCCAAAATGCTCTTCAAAGCTGGAATATCTGAGGAAAAAAGGGGAGAACATGACACATAAGTTCCTTATCAGTTCAGGTTAGGAACAATCTAAATACAGCACTATTAGTAGCCTCTTTTATGTCATACTGATAGATTTTAAATGGCTTCCAGGAGGGCCCTACTTTCATATTTCAGCTGTCTTGTCATTATTGTTAGACCTGGAAGCTCAGTACCAGATGATGGAAATATTTGTACAGTTAAGCAGCAGGAGAGAGCTGAGGAAATAAACACACATGTCAGGAAACTGTCTGAATGGGGAGTTCACTTCAGACAGAAATCTCCCTTCAAGCCACAAAACAGAAGACTGTCTAGATCCATCCTTTTCTAACTTTCTCTTATCTGTCAGACCAGTAATTTGGCTTGTCATTCCCTTGGCAGAATTTGAAGCAGGTTTAGATGTCTGATCTCCATCCTCACATAAACACAACATGTGCAGAACTGTTAATGACAATTAGACTTTAAAAGCCTGCTGTGGGAAATCTCACACAGAAGTTTAGTGAATATTACAACCATCTCACTTGCCAATATCCCTCCCTTAGCAGGAATCTATGAAGAAAAAAATAACTTTGTTCACATATTCACTGGCTCCTAGAAGCTGCCACTGTCAATGAATAAGGAAAAGTTCTTTTGTGTCTCTCAAGACCACTGTATTTCCCCAAGTCACAGAAATATGAGAATCTCAGTTTAGTGGCTCATAACAACCACATTACAGCACTTTTCACTCAAGAAATTTATTGAAGTATTTCCAAAATGCCTCACTAATAGGTTACTCCAAAATCTTCCTCTTCTGATAGTTAATCACTCCTTTTTTGTTGTTGTTTTATTGTAGCTTGAATTTCATCACAGGCAATATATATTTTTTTTTTCCATTGCAAGTATGGTCCTTAATAATTGTTTACCTCCCTAGTGTAGCTACAGCTGCATATTTATATACCTCTCTTATTTATGAACAGCAACTATATACCTTCATTCTGCTAAACAAGCCAGAATGGTCTCAGCTTTCCTCATTAAACTGACTCTTCATTCCCATTTTCAGCATCTGCTTCAATTTTAATGGATTTTTTGTTTGTTTGTTTTTGTTTGTTTGTTTGTTTGTTTTTGAGTACAACTGACCAGCTCCCCTGCAGGCAGATTGCTGTGACCTTAGACTCTGATCAATACACCATTACCCCTGCTACAGCTACCAACCCTTCTTTCACAACTGCTCATTTCACTGAGGCCTTATACTACAGCATTCTAATCATCCTCTGCGAAATTCACTGGGTTTTTTCCTTATTTGCTGTAAAAACATTGTTAATACTAATGTCTGTTAAACATACACCCAAATCCACTCCTTTATTACCTTACTACCAACCCTATTACCTTTCCCTTAGGTAATGTAGTTACAGGGCTACATGTGAAATTGCCAGTTGTGTTACTGCAGCTGTGCAAATAGTGACAGCTACAGAATTGCTTTTCTTGCCAAAGAACAGTAGTGAGTTTCTCCACTGTGAATGATACATTACAAACCCACATAATATTTTTCCCATTTATTTCCATCTTTCCTATTAACCTTTTCTTCAACATCTGTACTAAATCTTTGCATCCTGCCAAGGCCAACTGATGGTTGGTAATGGACAGCTTCATGATTCCTCTCTTGGTTAAAGAGGTCCTATATGTGCAGTTCTCCAGCCACACAGTACTGGCTAATTTGCTCACTGCATGGATAAACACCACTAGGGGAATTACGGTTTCATTTGCCAACTTTTATAATCCCAGTTAAACTGAGTAATAAATAATCTAAGTTTAGTTTTCACCCAAACCCAGAATGTAGTAATTTGTTCACCTTCACTTATTCCCATTACTCTGTTTCACAGCCACTTTCTGTAATCTCTCTGGTACTAAATACTGAACAGAAACACTAATTTTGCTTTTCACCAGGTTTAGATTACCTTTAGTATTTTTAATGGTCTTTAACCTTATCCTGCCCTTAAATAAAACAAAACCTCACAGCTTTTTCTTTGCTCTTTCTTACTTACACAGCTAAAAGGGTTTTACCATTGTTACAGCAGTAGCTGGTTTCTTGTATAAGATACTAGTCACCTACATTTTTGGAAATCTGACCTTTTTCGTCATGCTCTCTGAAAAAACATGGGTTTTTTTAAAGATGCAAATCAGAACTTGAAGACCATAAAGAATTTGAAAGCTAAAATAATCCAGGCATAGGTTTTTGGCTAACAGAGACCATTTCAGTGACTAATGAGAAAAGTGGATTTGTTCCTCTTTTTGTCTCTCCTTCCTTCTAGCCTCAAAATTTAGAAACCATGGGAAAAGCAATGCTAATGATGCTAATGTACACCTTGCAGGGGCAGATGGAGCCCTGCACTGACTGGGAGGAGCTGGGATGGATGTGCTGCACAACCTCGTACCCGTGACTCTATCTTATAGAGTGTGAACAAGATAGCATAGGCAGTGGTAATAATGGGGCTGTGATCCCTTGGTCACCACTTTTCTTTGGTAAAAACACACCAGCTTTCCATGCTGTTTCCACAAGGATTAAAAAGGGATCTATTATACCTAAAATACAAAAGGGGGAGGAAGCAGCAGAAAAGAAAAGATTGTTGTTCAGACATGGAGCTCATTTCACACACCTTGCACACCTTGCACCGTGATCCACATATCACCACTGTGCTGAGGGCGGCTGTACCTGTGCTAATTTTGATTCCTTAGCAAGGCAACAGAGGCATGAATAACACAGTAAACACTTCTTTACGTAGTCTGAAACTGCAGAAGAAGACTTTCATGTTTGACATAGGAAATGATTTGATCAAGGGAACAACAGCGGAGATGGATGCCTGTGGAGAAAACTCTTTTTGGTGATGTTTTTTAAAACCTGGTCAAGCAAACATGTCAGGAAGAGCCCTGACCTCTTGCATCTGAAAGATGGGTGAAAAATTTATTTGTCTTCAAGCTTGGTGCTGTATTGCTGATTCTGAAGGCTGGTGACTACCCACAGTGACAGGCAGTGGATGGTACATCTTGTGTTAGAGACTCTCTTGCCATTTCCCTGCTATCGTTATCAAAGCTGTACTATCTTGAGCACTGCTCTCTGTATTTGCACTTTCAGTGTCAGGGCAGAGATAAGCTATGTGCCTCATTTCAAGTCAGTGAGATATTTCACTAGGTAGGAGCAGTACACACCTTGGTGATTTTTTGTCTATTTTTACTCGCATCCCCTTGTTTCCCATTGTTTACCTTCTTCTCCCTTCTTGTACTGTTGTAGTTTGTTCTTACCCTGTAAAAGCTGTAAAGCTACTTTGTCTGAAGGTGCTTGATCCCCACTCTGTCCTGATTCAGCAAAAGCCACTGAAGATGGAACCCAAACCTCTGGACTTGAGTACCCTCTGAAGATTGTAAGCCTCCATAAACAAACCCTAAAGAAACTGGACCAAGATCACTCCCTGTATCACAGCAACATGCCCATAATTCCTGGTGAATCCTAGGCCTGAGTCTTTCACCTATCCTAATCTTAAGGTAGTGACTAAGGCTGCTTTTTAAGCCCCTGACATTGAGTCATTCAAATATCAGAAGAAGTAAGGTGTCTAGGTTGCAACAGTTTCCTTAGGCAAAAGGAGTCCTCTTGTCCAACACTTGTTTTCTTGCTCCTTTTTATTCATCCTTCCTATCCTGTGTAAAGTCCTTTTGTCTTCAATCGGGCTTTAGTCTAGCAAAGACATTCCTCTGATGCAATGGGATCCATTAAATGCAAATATAAAACAGTAAAACATAAACTGAAAATCACAAACAGCAACAAGCTGTGGCCAGCCACAGCTATTCTAACTACCCATCTTTTACCACTGTTCTTCATGCTTCAGGAGATTGCATTTGTTTTCTACGAATTGAACTTTTCCCAGACTTACAAACCTTGTCAGGGTTGGAAATAACTCCTTTTAGAATCGAACATTAAGCAAATGATCATAAAGGGCACATTTTAATAGCAATGTGCTGTCCCATTTCCATCATAGATGGTAAGGACCTCTAAGAACATTTACAGGCATCTTTGTATGATTTCAGCATTAGTTGTATTGCTCAGGATGTGCAAATCAAGAACCACTGGCAATAAGGGAATAAGGAACATAAACGTTTGATTATAACAAAATCCATTCTTCAAAATCATGCTGAAGTGCAAGAACTGCTGTGAAATAAATCCTCCTTTTAACCCCTCCAAGGTTTCAATGCTATCTCAGGCCTTAGAAGGCTTTGGAGGAATATTTCATGGACAGAATAAAGGACCCAAAAGAGGCTGTGACCCCCCGGTGCAGATCAAGACGTTTATTCCAGGTGGTGTCCGGAGGGAAGGAGGGCGTGCACAGAGGAACAGAGTCTTTTCTTAGCTCTTGCCAGGGAGGGGCAGCTTGGGACACAGCCAATAGGATCAGAAAGGGAAAGAAGGGTTAAACTACATGGTTAGAAACTCTAGGGATCCCTGAGGGGGAGAAACCATTCCCACAGGGGAATGTAACACTGCTGTTCAGGTTTATAATTTTTTAGCAGACAGTCATCAGAAGAGAAGTGCAGCAGACTTCATGACCCTGTTTTTTCTGCTACAAAACCAAAAACAAGAACAGAAAGTAAGAAGACAACTATATTAGAGAAATATTTATTTTGTGGTTGAATAGCAAAGTGTCTTCTCATATTCACAGGAATCTCTGACATCATAAATAGCAAAATTATACTATAATAGAGATCAGTTATTTACAGCAGCCAGAGAAATTTGTGGTTACTGATAACAATATGATAATAACATCTCACACAGACAAGTTAGCTCTTATGTTGCATTACTGAACATGGGACTGAACTCGGTCCAAAGTCTACAAGTCCTTTGCAATTAAAATGCAAAACCTGATCTTGCTGATTTTATTTCATAATATCATGCTTATTACAAGCAGCAATCCTCCCATTACAAGCAGCAACCCCCCCAGCTTATTAGACCCAAACAGTTTTAAATAATTTTGTACCAGAATATATTCTTATACAATGGTGAAGGTAAAAAAGAAACTAGAAAGTGCAGTTTAAGGGAGGTGAAGAGGGAATTAGGAAGTCCCTTCTTACAGGCTACTCTAGGCTATAAGGCTTTTATTCCTTGATCACTATGGTAGTGATCAAGGAGTAAAACGTTTGCTGCAGAGCACAAAGGACACACCATAGAGAGCAGCCTGAAGAGATGACCAGAGAAAAAACAAAAGCTTTGCATGAAAGTTTGAAAAACTATATTTATGTTCAATAAAAGTATGACCCCTGATTTGCATCAGGTATAAACTACCCCATCTCCACTGATCTGCTGCACTACTTGACACAAACTGACAAATTGACAAATTGCCATATCTTGTTTTTCCACACTAAATAAAGCAGTGCACAGCCTTGTTCTTCATTCTGCATCACATTAGCAGAGGCCAGTTCTGAAGCTCTTGCCTCTCTCAGTTAATTTCACCTGGATTTCTACAATCAGAAATAAAAGGAGATTAATGCCAGCTGCTATAATGGTTTCCCAGAATTTAAAAAGCATTTTAGCATGGGTGCTGAAGTCATATACTCATCATCCTGTCTCCACAGAACAAAGCATGGATGGGGCTGTTGCTTGCACATATGTGGAGCCATTGTGCATGAAAATAAATGAGCACTATTATACTGTAGTAAGAATGATCATAGATGCTGAAAGAACCATTGAACATGTCACAGCCAGAGCTATGGAGATTGCTGATGGCTGCTCACACTCGTTCCACAAGCCACATAACATTGTCTCAGAGTGCAGTGGTAAGGGTAGCGGTGTGCCAGTCTTCACAGGGTTGACTCTGTGATACACAATGCTCTTTCCCACCTTGTTAGTTAGGTTAATTTCCAATGCATGCTGGGAATCAAGCAGCAAAAAGGAAATACAAAGGAAAGCACAGCATCATTAATGGTTTATGTATGGATTCTGACTATTTAGTCCTGATGGAATATGTAATAGATATTTGCAGGGGGATAAGGGCCACTGAATAACCGAACCAGTATGATTTCACCAGAAGCCGTTTATTGTTTACAATACAATCCCAGTTATAGATTCTAAGTCTACGGTCCTCATGGGCATACATCTCTGGGTTGGCTAAGTCCCTGGTTCATGAGACAGGCACATCTCTTTCAAGACATCTAATTGGTCAGTTGTGCCTCCTTTATCTAGGTTTAGCATTACGGGTAGTCAGATTCTCAGGCTCTTTTCTTATATTCAACCCTGTTTTTCTCAGTTACCTTGACGAATTCCTGAGGGTTCTAATGCAAAACTGCAGGTGGTTTGATAAGATTACTCACCAACAGTTAGGCTGGGGCATCAAAATGGACTGTTATACAGATGCATTGCTACAGATATTTTATTTCACTATTAAAAAAATGGGCACTAGTCTTGTCATGAGCATAGCATTAGATGCTGCAGGATGTGAAGAGGATTGAAGAGAAGGAAAGGCCATAAGAGAAGGGTTTATGATTCCTTCTT
The DNA here is from genome assembly GCA_013400215.1 of Cisticola juncidis. Lineage (NCBI taxonomy): Eukaryota > Metazoa > Chordata > Aves > Passeriformes > Cisticolidae > Cisticola > Cisticola juncidis. The sequence goes on along the minus strand of VXBR01003921.1, from coordinate 187,080 downwards.
ATGTAAAGAATGAATAACTTAATGATCTGATAGGAAAAAGTTCCATGATCTACATGAAGAAGCTGATTTCTAAGTAAGAAACAGGCTTTGTTTAGATAGTAGTTGGATTTTACCTATAACACAGAAAGGAAAAGGAGAGCTTTTGGCTAGATCAGCTTGCCCCAGGTCCACACATTTGCCAGTGCTACAGAAGGCAGGTTACAGGAGTGCTTAGCTGCAGTGGTGAAGTAAGGGTGAGGGCTCAGTGCTTTCAGTAGCATTTAGACATTTTCTGGATGAAAGCACAAATGAAATTGTGATTTCAGTAGGCAAAGCCTCCTGTTTCATACTGCTGGAGATGAGAGATGTGAATTTATTATTGTTTAAAACTTATGTTACAGGTTGACACCTCACTCAGCCCAACTTTTTTTCCTACTCCTTCATCCATGATTCCCATTTGGGCTGTGGGAGCTCTGCCTGCATCAAGGATGAATGAGCAGAAGGAAAAAACACTCCCTGAAAAGAAGCCTGAAAGTCTTTTGAACTCTGTCCTACCTGCTAAGAACAAAAAAAGGCCTTGTATGCTTGAAACTAAACATATCACATTGCAACAAATGTGAAGAACAGTGAACATGAAAGAAGTGCTCCAGAAAACAGGATGTTAAATGCAGCAGTGTGCAGATAATCAAACAGTGCAATGATGCAAAAGGGAAGAGATGCCAACCCAGCAACCCACAGCTCCAGAAGAAGGGAAGAACCTGCTCTTGCAAGGTGCCAGGGAGCACCATCTCTCCTTATCTGTTGGCCTTGAGCAGGTACCAACTGGTATGATCCTGCTTTTATATTTCCATCATTTTGATTCAGGAAGAGTAGAAGGTGGGAGAAAACAGAAACCACACACACTCATATCAAAGACTTAACTCTGATCTTCATTTTGGGAATGCAACTTCTTGCACTGATGCAGCCGGTCTCCACTAAAGGCAGGAAACTATTCTCGAAGAAAACATGTTATTTGAAATATTGACTCCGAGACAAGAGATGTCTTTAAAAGGTTCTGCATTTACCTTTTCAGGTACTGCAATACAGCACAAAAGACCTACCCATTAAAGAATACATGATGCATAAAGTGACTTTTTAATTATCACAGAAGAGGATATTTTATAGATGAGACTAATTTTTAAGTGACTGGTTGTATTGACTTCCAGAGCAAATACAAGGTACTCCTTGTCAGATAGTTTCGGAATTTCTGTTCTGTCATCAGCTCAATTTATAAAAATAAATAAAATTTTTAAAGTATTAATTCAAATTCATATCCTGTGACAAGGTGACAGACATGTCCCATGTCTTACTCACATATATATTGCTGCAAACAACTGTAAACTGAAGCCAGTGCCAGGACAGGTATCACCTTTATTTAATCTTACACACTGAATATGTATTTTGATAGCAATAAAGTTACCCAATGCATAAAGATCAATACATCTGCACAGTGCCCAGTTATTGAATTAATGCTTTATGGTCTAGCTGACTTACAATTACTGGCAAAAAGGAATGGCATAGTTGGGAGTAAATAATTCATGGCATAATGAGGTCTCCTGTGCCTGTATTTTTACACAATACTGTGTGCAGAGGTCGGCCGGATTGCAGGCTTTCCGCCGGTTCGCTCTCCACAATGATATTTCAGTACGCACTATCATAATTCCTGAAGGCTATGACTGTACTGACAGCATGTACCATTTATTTGTTAATAGAGAAGATTTATCCTTGATGATTGTACAGTGCCCTCTCATCTGGAGCTCTGGTCCTAGCCTAAAGTGGGGGTGTCACACGACGACGGGCTGAATTTATGGTGACACAGTGCCCTGGCATTCAGCCCCCGGTCCCAGGACTGGAGACACAAACGCGAGATCCACACGGGATCCAGACGCTGCTCCTCCCCAGGTGGGATGCGATCCCACCCTCACGTCCGGCGGCCGCGGCCGATCGCTGAGGGCCTTCCCCACCCATCGCCCCCTCCAGGGCTGTCAGGTTTTCTGATGTCTTTCAGGGGGGCTCGGATGTGTTTTTCTAGTATGTTTTGGCACATTGGAGCGGGCTCCCCCGTCGGCAGAACGGCGCTGCCAGGCCAACACTACAGCCCGGGGGCGGGCCGAGGGAAGGAGACCACCCCCCTTCTCCCGGCAGAACTGCCTCCTCTCCGGCTGAGGGGCGGTCGCCGTCGGCTGCGCCGTGCTCGCCGGGCGGTAGCCCAGGACCGCGTCCCTTCCTCCCGCCGGGGCTGGCCGGGGACCGGCGCGCCGGGCGCGGGGGCTGCCGGCGGAT